>PVIW01002845.1:0-195340 GCA_004026585.1 Noctilio leporinus
CTATGGTAGAGTTCTTGGGAGATTTTTTAACTTTTACATTTTCCACTTTTTCTTTAGATATATCTCCATTCTGGGCTTCTGACAAGCCTTTATTCATCAATTGCTTTAGGGATTTTTTAACTTTTCCACTTCCCACTGTTTCTTCAGATGTATTTCCATTTTGGGCTTCTGAGAAGCCTATCTTCGTACTTTGTTTTAAATATTTTTTAACTTTTCCACTTCCTACTGTTTCTTCAGACACATCTCCATTTTGAGTTTCTGATATGCTCACATTCCAGGCCCCTTGTAGCTTTAGGCTTCGCTGGCGCAATTTGAGGTTCCGCTTCTCGATTTTCTTGCGCAGGAGTTTCATCGGTAGATGAGACATGTTGACAGAACTAATTCACACCAGCGCCACAGTCAGGTTTCTCTGGAATTGATATTACTTTTAAAAAGTAATTCTTTAAACAACTGAATTAACATAAGCATTTTGAAATAATGAAAAGAAAACTTTGCATTAATATGATTTGAGAAGCTGACTGTTAGAAGAAGTAATTAAATGGTGAATTGTCTAGATGTGAAAAAAAAGAAAAGAAGTATACATTGGTGGTTACAGAATAGACAGGGGGATGTTAAGAAGAATAAAGGAAATTGAGAAGCCAAAAAATTTATATGCATGACACATGGACATGAACCAAAAGGGACATTGCCAGAGGGAATGGAGTGTCCTGAATGGAGGGCGACAAAGGGGGAAAACTTGTATAACTGTAATAGCAAAATCAATAAAATATATGTTTTTAAAAAGCTATGCTACATTTACATAATGGAATATTACTGGACCATTCAAGAAAGGAAATCTTACCTTTTGCAACACCATGGATGGAGCTGGAGAGTATTCTGTTAAGTGAAATATTTCAGTTAGACAAAAACAAAAACCATATAATTTCGGTTACATGTGGAATCTAATGACAAGATGACCAAACAGAAAATAGAAACTGATTAATAGATACAGAAAACAGACTGATAGTTGTTATAGGGGAAAGGTATTGGGTTAAAATGGTCAAATAAATATGGGGGTACACATATTTTTTCTTAGTGCTTTTGTTTTTTGGAATAAATACCATGAAGTGGAATTACTGAGTCATGTAGTCCTTTTGTTTTTAATTTTTTGAAGAACTGTTATACATAGTGGAGATTTACATTTCCATCAACTTAGCACAAGGTTCCCTTTTCTCCACATCCTCGAAAACACTTGTTATCGCTCATTTCTTGATAATAGCCCTCTAACAGGTGATACCTCATTGTAATTTTGATTTATATTTCCCTGAATTTCAGATAAACAACAAATACTATTTAGTTTCTGTATGTTCTAAATCTTGCATAGCACCCTACTCTTCTCTTTTCTCTTTCTTTCTTTCTTTCTTTCTTTCTTTCTTTCTTTCTTTCTTTCTTTCTTTCTTTCTTTCTTTCTTTCCTTCCTTCCTTCTTTCTCCTAAATGTGGCATTCCTGTGTGAAGCATCGTTATTACTTGATGATGAACAGAAGTTCTCAAATTGATCTGCTGCACACACACACATTCAAATACACCTATTTACCTTTGAGAAGGGTGTTATGTAAAGCAATATAACCAAATGACCCTGATTATAGTTAGCATAACTGAAAGGGAGCTTCGGTTCAGTTAAAGTTAAGACTGTCTATTTCTCAAAGGTGCATTCCTCAGGTGACTCTTCACAATGCCCTGACTTTACCATTTCTGAGGAGATGCTTCTGGAATAGGATGACCTAGTCCTGCCCCTGGTCCCTGATGCCCCCGATTCAACTTAGGCTTATTTTGGCCACACACATGCATGGAGAACAGGATCAATAAAATGGCCTTGGTCTAATTAATATAGCATAAAGTATATAAAACAAAATGAAGTCACTCAAGTCAACCAAGATGACTGCCAATCAGCCCTTGGTATCTGCCGCTGGAGGTATCTGCTCGACTGAGGACTTTGCCTGTCCTGTTGCTTATTTGGCTCTGGAGATCCTTCCTTGTATGATGCTGACAGCTCCCTTATGGGAGGTTCCAGGCAAAGATCTGAATAGAAAATTTATTAGCTTTTCCAGCTTTTCCAGGTGTGTCCTTTCAGAGTTAGTCATTGCACCTGGTCCTAATGTCAGCCGTGGCATTGATTCCTCTGCTTTTGCTGTTTACCTTGCCTGTAGCTGAAACACAGCTGAGGCCTAAATGCCACCTCCCATTTAACCAAAATGCAGACTCTATGGTCAGCAGACCCGAGGCCTTTTTTCCTATGACTATTTGATGCGGGTCAGAACCTCGTTGTCCTGAGGGCTTCATGCTTAAGGGAGTGGTCATGCAAGAGTTTGTATGGGAGTAATACAAGGTGTTTCTGGCTTCCTTGTTCCTCATCTAAAGTGGCCTACCATATGACTAGGGACATGACAGGGGAGAAAAGGTCCAGAACCACATGACCAGCAATATGCTAGGGGAGGAAAGGTCAGCCTGGGGGTGAAGTCCCATGGCACAATTATGTGTTGGTAGGCACCCAGGCTTCCTGGTGACCTTACATACCTGGACTATTGCACCTGGACTATTGTTCCTACTCTGCTCATGCCTACTTACAAATTACACACACACACACACACACACACACACACACACACTCCTGATTCTCCAAAATGTTATTGAACTAAAGAGGACCTTTTGCCTGCATGCATCAGAGCCCAATAAGACACAAACAGAAGTTTGTAGCAAAGAAAGGAAAGGTTTATCTTTAGGAGGTGGCCCACATCCAGAAACATAAGTGAGCTAACGCGCTCTAAGACCTGGCTCCCAGTAGATTCCAGGGGATGGGTTATATAAGGGAAAAATCATTAATCAAGGTGATTAAGGGAGTTATTGTCATGGTCAGGGTTATGCTCTCTACTGACTGGCCTGAGCTAGGTTAGGGGTAGTTAGTTGGTCAGTGACCTGCAGTCAGTTGAACAAATCTCTTTCTCTGGGGTCAACAGACCTGAAGATGTTTCCTATGCTTACTTGATGCCAGCCAGGACCTCATTGTCCTGAGGACTTAACGACTAAGGAAATAGTTATACAAGGGAGAAGGAGGCAGGTGAGTCAGGGTGCTACATGAGACCAGTCTGAATCAAAAGGAGAAAGAAAAGAAAAGGTCAGCTACAGGCAAGGTGAATAGCAAAAACAGATGAATTGATGCCACCTCCAATGTTTGAGCATGAAAACATAAGTTTCTTTCGTGACTGGTCAACAATGTGTTAACTGAGGACAGCATGACAGTGTATTGCCATCATTTTTTGTGATGTTGCTATGTGCCGGGCTAACTTATCTTCACAAAAGCCCAATAAAGTAGGTCCTGATTTTTTCATCGGATACAAGAAAACTGAAGGAAAGAGAGAGATACACAGAATACAGGCCTTGCATCTGCTTCTATGAGGACATCATGAGGATTATTTATGCAGTGAGATAAACTGAGTGTAGGGAGCTAAATATGATAATGATTACAAAGTGCTTAACATATTAAAGACATTCATTAAGTGACCTTTCTTGGCAACTCTTTAAAAATTACATTTTAAAAAAAGATGTTTTGACTTCCGTCCAAGATGGAGGCATAAGCAGACAAGCTGTGTTTCCCTCACAACTAGAAGAAATGTACATCCCCCTCAAAGCTAAATTAAAACAACGCAGAAATTTCAGAAAAAAAGAACTACATGGAAATGCAGCAAACGAAGAAGTAAAGAAACACCCAGCCAGACAGATAGAAGGGCAGCACCAGAGCTGAGCCCACAGTGAAAAGCACAGTCATACATTTAAACCTGGGAAGCAATCCCGGGGCCAGACTGCACAGCCCACAGTTCCAGTGCCGGGAAAAAAGACCCAGCAGCCGGGGCAGCAGCACGGGAACTGAGGTGGAGGCCAAAAGCAGTCATACATTGAAACCTGGGAACTGATTCCAGGGCCAGGCTGAGCAGTTCATGGTTCCAGAGCCAGAAAAAATAAAGCCCTGTTGCTTCTGACTGTGAAAACCAGTGGGGGCTTGGGCGGAGGAAGAAATTGCCCATCTCAATGCTAAGAGTCTCAGACCCCTCCCCTACATACAATGTCACAACATGAACCGGGTCACCTCACACTGATGAAGTCCTGAGGCTCTGCCCCTTATAATGTAATAAGTGCAACAGAACTAAGACACAGAGGCAAACACAGAAAACTGTCAAGCTGAGGAGACAAAAAAGTATGGCCTCAAAAGAGGGAACAGATCAAGATACCAGTGGGAGAAATGAATGACAAAGAGATAGCCAATCTAATAGCCAAGAAGATAGAGAACCTAACAGACACAGAGTTCAAAATGCTAGTGATTAAGATGCTCCCAGACTTGACAGATATGCTTAAATACAGCAGATGCAGAAATGAAGAAGTAAAGGCTAGGCTATGTAAGATGAAAAAAATCCACAGAAAACCAAGGGTGAAGGGAAGGGAATTGGAGTCAAGTCAATGATTTGGAACATAAGGAAGAAATAAACAATCAATCAGTACAGAAAGAGGAAACAAGAATTGAAAAAATGAGGAAAGACATAGGAAACTCTGGGACAACTTTAAGCATGCCAATATCCAAAGCATAAGGGTGTCAGAAGGAGAAAAGGAGGAGCAAGACATTGAAAACTTATGTAACAAAAAGGAAGGAAAACTTCCCTAATTTGGCAAAGAAAAAACACATACAAGTCCAGGAAGCACAGAAAAGTCCCAAACAAGCTAGACCCAAGGAGCACCATAAAGAGAGAATCTTAAAAGTAGTAAGAGAAACAAAGAATTACGTACAAAGGGGTTCCAATAAGACTACCAGCTAATTTCTCAAAACAAACTTTTCTGGCAAGAAGGGACTGGCAATAAAAGCGATGAAAAACAAAGACCTACAACCAAGATGACTCTATCCAGCAAAGTTATCATTCAGAATGGAAGGGCAGATACAGTGCTTACCAGATAAGGTAAAGCTAAAGGAGTTCATCATCACCAAGACATTATTATATGAAATGTTAAAGGGACTTACTTAAGAAAAAGAGGATCAAAATTATGAACATTAAAAAGGCAACAATCTCACAACTATCAACAACAGAAGCTAAAAAATAAAAATATGCCCTGGCTGGTGGCACAGTGGATAAGGTGCCAGCCTGCAAACCCAAAGGTCGCTGATTTGATTCCCAGCCAGGGCACATAACCAGGTTGCGAGCCAGGTCTCCAGCTGGAGGCAGGTGAAAGGCAACCATACATTGATGTCTGCCTCCCTCTCTGCCTCTCTCCCTTCCCTTCTCTCTAAAAACAATAAATAAAATATTTTTTTTTAATTTTAAAATTAAATTAAATTAAATTAAATTAAAAACTAAGCAGACAACCAAGGAGGAAACAGAATCAAAGATATGGGGAACTTTTGGAGGGGTGTCAGAAGGGAGGGGGAAGGGGAAGAAGGGGGAAATGGTGCAGGGTTAAAAGGCATAGTTGGTGGGTGCAGAATAGACAGGGAGGTGTTAAGAATAGTACAGGAAAAGGTAAAGCCAAAAAACTCACATGCATGACCCATGGACAAGAACTAAGGGGCGTGGGATTGCTGGAGGATGAAGGGTGCTGGGTGGAGGGAAACAAAGGGAAAAGAAATTAGAACAAATGTAACAGTATAACCAATAAAATACATTTAAAAAAAAAAAGAATGATGTTTCATTTTCATCACACTGAAAAGAAATATTTCAATGTTCTCTCATTCCCTCATTGCTTTGTTCTTGTATCCATTCAACAAACATCTGGGAATACAAAGATAAATAAGGCATGGTCTCAATATCCTAGGGATGCTTATCAGTGTTTAGTAAAAGAACAATTAGTACACACACCACAGTTTGGGCCAGAAATACTGTGTGAAGGGAAGCATAAGGTGGCATTACTAGAAAGCAATTGTAGGCATGCCCATTCCTAACTTTCTGGGTAAGGAAAGCTTCCCTAAGGAGACAGTGCCTGAGCTGAGCCTAAAATAATGAGCAGGCATTAGCTAGAAACAGTGGGATATGCAGTAGTCCAGATAGGAAAAACTGGACTACTGTAGGACTGGATCATAAAATTCTAGGTACAAAGTGATTGGAGATGAAAAATGCAGGGAAGCAGCGGCCATATCCTAGAGAGCCTCATAGCCTAAGAACTCTAGACTTTATCTTCGGATGAATGGCATAGCAGGATAAAACATTTTTAATACAAACTGGCTTGATAAGATTAATCCTGTTGTCTTGAGGAAGCACAGTAGAGGAGGCCAACATTAGAGACATGGGTAGAGAGAGCCAAGAAATAGTTAGGTGTGGTTTGGAAGCAGAGTAGAACCAAGAAAGATTTAGAAGGCAGAATCCACAGGGATCGAAATGGGATGAATTTGTTAGAGGAAGGAATTGAGGATGGCAACTTCCTGACTTGGGCAAAGTGGGTAGATGTCTTTCACAGACACAGGGAGAAGAAATGGGTTGGAGCATTGAATGAATTTACTCTGGGCTATGTATGAAGTCAGTTTGAGATCCTATGTCAAACATACTTGAAGATGCCCAGTAGTCAACTGATACATGCATATAAATAAAGCTTAGAAGGGTGGGATGGAGATGAATCTGTAATCTTCTCCTGTTATTCTTTCTTCCTCTTCACCACAGGATAATTAAAGCCAAGAATGAGGAGGAAATCACTGAGGCAGAGTAGGTCAAGTAAGAAGAGAAATTTTAAAAACAGTAACTTTTGGTAGATTAGGGAATAAGAGTCTACAGAAATACCCTAAAACAGACTGAAAGTCTTGAGTTACAGGAAAAAAAAAGACACAAAAGAAACTCAGGCATCTGTATAGGAAACCCTGTTTCATAGAGGGGAAACTGGAGTTTAGTAGAGATGTATTGTTCAGGTAGCAGAGAGAGAAGACATAACCCTGAACCTTAAATAGAGGCAAACAAACTGGAATGGAGCATCAAACCCTTGAATGTGACCAGTGCCACTCTATGCTGTAGGATGTGTTGGTAGTTGAACAGATGTAAATAGACTGATGAACCAAAATCTCTCTAGCTGGTTGCAGTAGTTCTCTGTGGACACAGTGATGCATAGCACATCCCAGACCACCCTTAGTTCTTCCTACTGGTGAAGTTTTTAATTATCTTGTTTGAATGGAATTACTTTACAAACTAAAACCACATAAGATACAAAAGCTACACAGTTTTTGAAGAATATCAATCATCTGCCTCAGACCCCATCCCCTCAAGAACATCCAAAGAACCTTGCCAGGCCACCCCAAACTTAGGTTTTGCTTGGAGTTTCTTCTCTTGTCCGAAATACTGTCCTTTGAGAAATTCAGGCAGCTGCAACATGAACATGCAGGCATCTGCAAGGAACAGATCCAGAAAACCGGTCTCTACCCTCCTTTTATTTTAAACCTTCTTCCCCATAATTCCATATGCCCTGGAGGCATTCAGTTTCTTAGCCAGTCACCACTGGCCTGGTGACTAACTGGAGTTATTATTCAGTGAAAAGCAGTGGGAGAAAAAAGAAAAGACCAGATCATAGTGTTAAGTCATGTTCCTGCTGGAAAGGAGACCTGGCCCTGAGCAGGTCTGTGTAGAGCTGGCCAGTAGTACGTGAGTTCTTGACTTGATGCAGGAAAGATTTCACAACACTAGTCCAGGCATTTATTGAAGCTGTGGACAATGAAACAAGAGCTTAGGGTACTGGAAGCAACAGGAAAGCCTAAGCAGGGCTGTCTTGGATCTCTGGAAATGTTATAGGAAAGACATAAGGCTAGGCAGGGCTTCTTTAGCTCACTAAGAAGTCAGAGAAAAAACGGTCCTAGGGATAGGGTCAGGAGGTTAGCCCTGGATAAACTGCTGTTGCCATTTCTCCCAGGTTGCAAGTCTAATGGGGTGGCTCCCTTAGAGAATAGGAGATGCATGCCTGTGGGGGGAAAAGAGGTGGAAGGGAAACATGTTCCTGGGAGGGAGAGTGTGCCAGTGCAATATAGAGAGATCTGAGCAGATCACTGGGGAGGGGCAGGGAGGGTGCCCAGGGCAATGGTAAACCATCTGGGATGGGACTGGCTAAGAAACTGAATGCCTCCAGGGCATATGGAATTATGGGGAAGAAAGTTTAAAATAAAAGGAGGGTCTCTTCCTTGCAGATGCCTGCATGTTCATGTTGCAGCTGCCTGAATTTCTCAAAGGACAGTATTTTGGACAAGAGAAGAAACTCCAAGCAAAACCTAAGTTTGGGGTGGCCTGGCAAGGTGGTTGTTCTTTGGATGTTCTTGAGGGGATGGGGTCTGAGGCAGATGATTGATATTCTTCAAAAACTGTGTAGCTTTTGTATCTTATGTGGTTTTAGTTTGTAAAGTAATCCCGTTCAAACAAGATAATTAAAAACTACTGGCATAAGAACAGACATATAGATCAGTGGGACAGAATAGAGAGCCCAGAGATAAACAAAGGTCTCTATAGTCAATTAATATTCAACAAAGAAAAAAAATACTCAACAAAAAGGGAAGGAGCATAAAATGAAGTGAAACTAGCTTCTTCAACAAGTGGTGTTGGGTGAACTGGACAGGAACATACAAAAATTTGAAACTAGATCACTACTTACAGCGTACACCAGAATAAACTCAAGATGCATAAAAGACTTAATCATAATCCATATCACCACAAAAGTTCTAGAGGAAAACATTGGCAGCAAAATTTCAGATATCCCATACAGCAATATTTTCACTGATATCTCTCCCAGGGCAAGGGAAATAAAAGAATAAATAAACAAATAGAACTACATCAAACTGAAAATTTTCTGCTCAGCTAAAGAAAACATCAACAAAATTAAAAGGGAATCAATCATATGGGAAAACATTTGCCAATGACATCTCTGGCAAGAATTTAATCTCCAAAATATATGAAGAGTGTATATAACTCAACACCAGGGAGACAGACAGCCCAATTAAAAAATGGGTAAAGGACCTGAACAGACACTTCTCTGAGGAGGACATACAAAGGGCCCATAGGTATATGAAATAATGCTCAACATCACTAGCCATCAGAAAGATGCAAATTAAAACCACAATAAGATACCAACTCATACCTGTCAGAATGGCCATCATCAACAAATCAGCAAACAACAAGTGCTGGCGAGGGTGTGGAAAAAAGGGAACCCTAGTGCTTTGTTGGTGAGAATGCAGACTGGTGCAGCCACTATGGAAAACAGTATGGGATTTCATCAAAAAACTAAAAATGGAACTGCCTTTTGATCCAGCAATTCCACTACTAGGATTATACCCAAAGAACCCTGAAACATCATTCAGAAGAACCTATGCACCCCTATGTTCATAGCAGTGCTTTCACAGCAGCCAAGTGCTGGAAACAACCTAAGTGCCCAACAGTGGATTATTGGATCAAAAAACTTTGGTACATTTACACAATGGTATATTATGCAGCAGAGTGAAAGAAGGAACTCCTACCTTTAGGGACAGCATGGATGGAACTGGAGAGTATTAATGCTTAGCAAAATAAGCCAGACAGTGAAAGACAAATATCATAAGATCTCACCTAATATAAGAAAACTACCGAATAAAACAAATAGATGAGCAGAATGGAACCAGAGACATGGAAACAAGGAACAGACTGACAATGACCAAAGGGGTGAGGAGAGGGGGGTGGGGGGAGAAGGGAAAGGGTTTAGTGAAGGAGCTAGTATGAATGACCCATGGACATGGACAATGAGGTAGGGATTGACTATGGGAGATGGGATGGGGTAGGTGAGACAGAGGAGAGAAATAGGAAACAAATGAAACAACTGTAGTAGAACAATAAGAAATTAATTTTTAGAAAAAGGAGTGCTGTGCAATCATTATTTTAAACCCATGGAAAAAACAAAACTAACCTCTGTGAAACATTCCCTGACACAATTTACTATTTTGTACTGAACCATATGACTAGAATTTTTTTTTAATTTAATTTTGTTGTTGTATTACATCCATTCCCTTTTTGCTCCCCTCTGTCCTCTTCCCCACCTACCCACTCCCCCCAAAAGTCAATCCCACCTGTTGTCCATGCCCATGGTTCCTTCATACTAGGTTCTTGTCTAAACTGCTCCCCTTCCTTGCCTCTTCCTCCCCCCTCCCCTGAACCATCTTCCCCCTGCCCACTGAAGGCCTATTCACTGTATTCATATATCTGGTTCTGTTTTGCTTGTTGTTAGTTTTGTTCATTATTGTCCTATAATGGGTGAGATTTGAGTGATTAGGAGTCTTCACAGAATAAGTAAAATGTCTAAAATTTATCAATTTCTTTTCCAAAATACAAAATTAAAAATTCTATTATTCCATAATGCCACTTCTGAAATATTGTGAAGTGAATTACTACACTTCAATCCATGCATTTTTCTTATAGAGTACATGATGGGAAACCCGTGGAAGAATATAGACATCATTTTGCATATGTGCCATACATATTCCTTTGTTTGTTTGATAATTTCTAAGATCATAAAAACATATTCATTCCCATCATCTTCACTTCTAAGGGCCATGATTCTAGTTCTCAATTCTGGAAGGCTATTGGAAGAAAGAAAGGAATTCATTAGAAAGGCCTGTCAGCCTTTCTCCTCCTATCTCTGATGCACTCAACCTTTTGTTATTTCATTCTTTTGTGTCATGACTATTTTCTTCTCTCAGTGTGGACTACAATTGATTTCTTTGAGCATATATAGGACCTTACTGATTATCTAAACTTTTAATAAAAGAAAGGGTAGAGAGAAGAACCTGAGAGAATATCAAATCATCTGAGAAAAAAAGCCCTTTCCAGACAGAAATGTACAGACAACCTTCTTTGCATGGCTATCTCATTTAGTACAAAAAGGAGCCTCGCAGAGCGGTAATAAGGTTCTGACAGCAAGACACTCTTCTGTGTTCAGATCTTAGAAGAAAACTTTTAAGCAGCTAGCAGCTTTTTATATTATATGTCAGACCAAATGATTAATTACAGTGAATGAGGCACCTAATTTACATAGCATTCAAAGAACAGAATATTACACAGCCATTGAAAACAGTGTTTTATGGATTTATTAATACAAATTAGAGATAACCACAGGGATGTGATTCATTTATCTACTCAGCCATTCAAAACAGGTATTTACCAAACAGAACACCAACTGGAGAGAAGCCTTGTTACCGTGGACAGAACAGAAGAGCCGATTCATCACAACATGACCTGTAGGAAGGGCAGAGATGCCAGAGGGCTGGCGGGGCAGCTGAAGGGACAGAGAAGCATCTCAGCAGCCAGGGCTCCACCTGAGAAGTGTGGGACCCAAACTCCCAACTGGGCTTCCCAGCCTACAGCAACACAGCTGAGAGTAACACAGCACCCAGCTGTGAAAAGCAAAAAGCCACCAGGTTTAGCTGGCTTAACAGAGAGACCGAGTTCTTAAAGGAACCACACATGAAAATACAGAGGCACCCACCTACCCTGGGGTCCAGCAGAGAAAGGGCAGAGTGGATTAGAGAAGTTTAGGGAAAGTTTGAGTCAGTGGCTTTAGGGGGAGAGTTGAGGGAGCAGCCAGAGAGTCCAGTGCTGACCCATCCCCCATACGCCCAGCAGACCACTTTTCTCCAAAGGGCAGGAGCCTGAGGGGAATCCACAGCCCCACCCATAGGAATTAATCCATTCCACCTAGCAGTGCCTAAACCTGACCTCAGATCACAGGTTAATTGGATTAACAACTGAATTAATCTGCCATGCCCAGAGGTACCTAAAACTGACCACTGATCACAGGCTCACTGGATTAACAACTAAAGGAGACAAAGACAGTGGATCTCTGGTAGTCTCCAACTGGCTGACTAGGCCCTGACTGGGACAAGAGCTGACTCCACCAAGCACAGATATAGGAAGTAAAAAAAGCGCACCTCTACACCACAGAAGGTTACACTACTAAGACAATAAGTCAAAGCAGACCAATCTAAGAAGCAGAAACAAACAAGAGTCATCTAAAATGGGGAGACAAAGAAATCAACCCTCATCAAATGGAAAGGAGGAATCCCCAGGAAGAGTGCAAAATGAAACAGAGGCAAGCACCCTTTCAGACATGGAATTCAAAATAATGATGATAGAGAAGCTCAATGAGCTCAGCCAGCTCAAAGAAAACCACAAACTACTCCAGGGGAACTACAAAGAACTCCAGGAAAGCTACAAGGAACTTACTGAGAACTACACCAGCATTAAAAAGGAACTAGAAACCATCAATAAGAGCCAGGAGGAAATGAAGAATACCATTTCGGAATTGAAGAATACAGCAGAAGGAATCAAAAGAAGGCTAGAGAAAGCAGAGGATGGTATCATCAAGCTGGAGGTCAATGTAGAAAAAAATTCCCAGGCAATGCAACAAAATGAAAAAAGACTGAAAAAGAATGAAGAGGTTTTAAGAGAGCTGCAGGACAACATGAAATGTAAAAACATCTGCATCATAGGAATACCAGAAGAAAAAGAGGAGGAACAAGGGATAGCAAAACTCTTTGAAAAAGTAATGACACGAAACTTCCCTAACTTGAGGAGAGAAAATGTCATGCAAACTCAGGAAACACAGAGGGTCCCAAGGAAAATGAACCCAAACAAGCCCACTCCACAACACATCATCATGAAAATAGAAATTTTCAAAGACAAGGAGAGAATACTAAAAGCAGCAAGAGAGAAACAGCTAATTAACATACAAGGGGGGCTCCCATAAGCTTATCAGCTGATTTCTCAACAGAAACACAACAAGCCAGAAGGGAATGGCAAAAAATATTTCAAGCAATGAAAAACAAAGGCCTGCAACCAAGAATACTCTACCCAGCAAGGCTCTCATTCAAAATGGAAGGTGAAATAAGGAGTTTCCCAGACAAAAGAAGTCTCAAAAAATACATCTCCACCAAACCAGCATTGCAAGAGGTGCTAAAGGGTCTGCTTTAAGAAGACGAAGAAACAGAGAGACAGACAGAAACACAGGTACAAAGGTAAATGGATTAAATGCACCAATCAAAAGATATAGGGCAGCTGAATGGATACGAACCAACTTTAACTTATGATGCTTTAAAGTGATCTTTTTTATAAATAAATATTACTAAATAAGGTGCAATTTTGTATCTTACTTGTATTTGTATTACTGCAGGTTAAGTTTTCTTAGATTGGAATCATTTCACAATATGGGAAAGTCAGGTTACTTGCAATAACTCAGAAAAACCTAATGCAGTTAAGGAAGAAGAAAAAAGCAAGAAAATGTGGATGTGTATTACATAGAAGACATGCTATCTTTCTTATTCACTGTTACAAAATATGTGTTTATTTGTGGGTGTGTAATATATAGATTTTGTTAGCAATTTATGTTTTAAATAGCAACCAACTGGTGATGAGTGTGTTGTGAAATCAGTCAATCTTTAGGTTAGAAAAGATGCTGAGAATGAAGACCAATTTGGATGAAAGTTGCAAACCACTAAACTGTATGATTCATGTACATAGATAATATATATTCTCCTATTAGCATGTAAATTAGATGAGATTCCTTTCAACTAAATCATGGAAATATACTTTTCCAGTTATGAAGGCCCCCAAACTGGGGATGCTTGGGGAAAGGAATTAATGCGATAGCAAACTTTATTATTGAAATGTGAACATACCTAATCTCTACCTCAACACTCTCTTAAATCATTCAGGGGTTAGTTTAGGACCACATAGGAAGTCAACCACAAGTTCAAAAAATAGCTAGAATACTATTCTACAAAATTATTTAAATCCTAGGGGTTTTTATTTTTTACCTAAACTTTGTAGACATAATAATTTCTACTCTGGGGGCTGGCTGAACACTTCACCTACTATTATTTCTGAAGGCTTCAACTTGTAAAACACATGTAGAGGAAAAACAGAGGGTATTGAAAGAAATAAGACCTGTGCACAACCTAAATCAATCAATCAATCAATCAATTAATAAATCTACTATTTAAAATGGAGAACTTCAAAAAGAATAAGTTGTAATTCCAGTAGCTTAAAATAAAGTTGAGTTGTATTATGGGAATGGGGAGGATCTGACTCAAAAACCAAATGCATTTATTACTATGGGTTTGGCACTGTCTCTAGGACAACTTTCATAAAAGTGAGTTCTGCAATACACCATTTCTGTGAAATAGTTTACAAAAATAGCATTCTAGAGTAAAATAGGTATTAAAGAAGAAAAAAAATTGTGTAAATTTGCTACGATATATCTAAAATACTATCATTTAACATGTAATAATTATATAAGCTTTTGGCATATTTTAATTTTTTTGTATTAATTCTTCAAAATCCTGTATGTACTTTAAATATGTGTAAAAATATGTATGTGTGTATGCATATGTTTGGTAATATTGCAATTCATATTACTTAAAAGAGTAATTCTTTAAACAAATTAATTAACAGAGGCATTCTGGAATAACGGAAAGAAAACTTTGTATTAATATGATTTGAGAAGATGACAGAAGGCAGTTATTAAATGATGAATTATCTGGATGTGAAAGGAAAAAAAAAGTACACATTGGTGATTACAGAATAGAGGAAGATGTTAAGAAGAGCAAAGGAAATAGAGAAACCAAAGAACTTATATGCATGACTAATGGACATGAACTAAAGGGGGCATTGCTGGAGGAAATGGGGTACTGGGCTGAAGGGGGCAAAGGGGGGAAAACTGGGACAACTGTAATAGCAAAATAAATAAAATATATTTTAAAAATACGATTTAAGTATATAAATATATAAATATAATACAATATAAAATATAAAGATAATTTATGAGTATATAATAACCTCATCAATAAAACAGTTTGTCAATAGAAGAAGAATAAAAGAGGGGAAAAGCATCATCTAAAACTTTAAAAATAGTTATTCCTGAGGGAATAAATGGCTTTATTTCTTTTATATACTTTGATTAACTTACATACTTTCCTAAATGAGCTATTTGGGTTGCATTATAGAAAATATTTAATAAAGTAATTTTGTCTTGTTTTATGACAATACTAATAATAAAGCTTTCTAACATCACTGAAGACTCATAAGGTGCTAGGTACTAAATTCGAGTGTTCTGTGCATTACCCTTATGTAATATGATTGTGTAAACCTCTTACTACCACTGAACGATACACATGTAGACAATGTGTATACATGGAAAGTGAAGCATGAGAAGCTTAAGTAACTCAACAAATGTCAGATAGGCATAAATGGTATAGGAAGGTGTTTAATTATAACTTTGGTTATTAAATAATATTTACATAGATTATTTATAGGCCTCAATATTAGAGGCTTACTCAAATAAGTTAATTGAAAGAAGAGAATATAAAGCCAAATGTTCAAATTCCACTTAAAACTATTTATTTATATATAATACCAAGTAATGTTTCCATTCATAAATATTTAGAGAAAAATTCAAAGTAACAATAAAGAATGGGTGCCTTTTTTTTTTAATATTTTTTTCTTTATCTTTTAGTGAGAGGGGAAGGGAGGGAGAAAGAAAGGGAGAGAAACATTAGTGTGTGGTTGCCTTTCACCTGCCTCCAGCTACAGACTTGGCTGGAGATCTGGTTTGCAACCTGGTTATGTACCCTGACCTGGAATCCTGTCATTTTTTTTATACCTCATTTTACTCACACTGTCTTTAATAAGTAACTGTTAACTATCTGAGTTCTCATATTTCTCAGATCTGGGTCTTTTAGTCACTTCTCTTTGCCACTGTCCTCTTTGCCAGATGGAGAGTATCATAACTGCTACTTCACAGGACTATTGTTGAGAGTATTAAATTAATTAAACATTTAGAATAATTCCTTTCAAATAATAATTCCTCAATAGACATTAGACTCTGTATTAACTTGAAAGCATATTATTATATCTTAAACATGGCTTTGAAAACACTATGCATCGGCATAGGGTCCATGAGACAGTTCCAAGATCAGAATGAGAAGCTGAGTCCCCAGATTGCTCCATCTCTTCTGTCAGCAACTGCAGTCCAGCCCTTTCTAGCCCTTTCTGCAACCAGATTATAAATAATATTTGGTTGCCCTGAATCATAGCCTGTGAGGTGACATCTTGATTAATTTAAAAACACACACAGATACACACTCAGAAATTCTTCAGTGCTTGTGCATATGGCAGCATAAATAATGTCAATGAAGTTATTTCAGTGCCTGTTTTTTGTGTTGTGCTAAAGAAAAATAAAGATCAGATTTTATACCCAAATTCTGAATCCATAGCAAGTCACAGGAAGATAGACATACAAGCTGACCACAACACATATGTCTTCACATTTCTGAAGCAATGTTTCTGTGACATAGTATTTCATGGAGAATGGCTGAGGAGATATTAGAACTGTCCCTGTCCCACCCTAAGACGGACACATTTATCCCACAATTTTCTTTCCAGATCATGAACACTCTTACCCAATCTTTCTACTACTCATGGGACACAGGAAGCCCCATAATTGCTCATATCTGTAGCAGATTATGAACCACAGGGAATTGTCTGACCCACCAGTTCTGAGAAACCAGCCCCAGCTCCAGCCCCACCCTACTGAGACTGGTCTGCTAAAAAGGACCTCACTTTCTTACCTTCCCCCTGGGGAGCCAGCCTGGCCCAGGGGATGCCGCTACTGGAAGCGTCATCTGCTTCTCTTTCTGGGCTTATGAGCTCTCTTACAACCAGGAACCCCCTGCCTTCCATAATCCCATGCCCTTTAGTTCATGTCCATATACGTTCTGTGATTTCACCCTTTCTTCTATTACTCTTAATTTCCCCCTATCTATTTTGTTTCTACCAATTATGTTTTTTATTTCCTGCGCCTTTCTCCATTTCTTCCCTTTCCTTTCCCAGCTGATAACCCTCCCAGTGATCTCCACACCTATGATTCTGACCCTATTCTGGTTGTTTGTTTAGTTTGTTTTTGCTTTTCATTTTTTAGATTCTGTTGTTGATAGTTGTGAGTTTGTTGTCATTTTAATGTTGATAGTTTTTATCTTCTTTTTCTTAAGTAAGTCCCTTTAACAGTTCATATAATAATGGTTTGGTGATGATGCTTTAACTTGTCTAAGCACTTTATCTACCTTTCCATTCTGAATAATAGCTTTTCTGGATAGAGTAACCTTGGTTGTTGGTCTTTGTTTTTCATCACTTTGAATACTTTTTGCCAGTCCCTTCTTGCCTGCAAGATTTCTTTTGAGAAACCAGATGATATTCTTATTGGAACCCCTTTGTAGGTAACTATCATTTCTCTTGCTTTTAAGATCCTCTCTTTATCTTTAAACTTTAGCATTTTAATTATGATGTGTCTTGGTGTGGCCCTCTTTGGGTCTAGTTTGTTTGAGACTCTCTGTGCTTCCTGGACTTGTATGTCTATTTCCTTCACCAAATTTGGGAAATTTCACTTCATTATTTTTTCACACAAGTTTTCAATTTCTTGCTCTTCCTCTTCTCCTTCTGGGACCTCTATTGTTACAGGGTTAGGTTCAACCTATGAACTTTGAGGACCCAAACATTCCGTCTATAACATCCCCAGGGTCCTGGATCACTTGTCAGGGTAGAAATGAGATTTAAGGTCGAGGCTGCAGAGTTCCTTTACTCAGAGATTGGGAGGAGCAGAGAGCAGGGCCTGGAGGGTCCAGTATGAGGATGGGGTGCTTGGGGTCAGCACAGAGAAAAGAGAGGTGATCCCAGAGTCCTCAGGTAGCTAGCTGTGAGGGATGCAAGGACTGCCACTGGGAAACAGGTAGCCAGGGTCCTATTATTATAGTCAGATGAGAAGACAGAAGATAAACAAAGGCAGGGCCTTCACCATTGCAGTCTAACAAAGAACTTAATAGATAAGGCTAAAAGCAAAGGGAAACATGTCTCATCTGCCCACCCAGTGATCCTGAGCCTGGTCTGATAAGGCTGCCAGGCATTCCGAACAGCACAAGTAAACTGTGATAGTGTGGGACAGGGGAGCCCTTGAAAGTCTGTGTGTGTCATCTCCACTAGCTGGGAAAAGGAAAACCTTGAGACTGTGTACGAATTCCAAGGCCTGGAAGGGGAAGGGGACTACAGTGCCCAGGAAAAGCCCCTAAAACAGCTTTGGTTAACTGCTTACCTCCTGCCACATATGCAAAACAAATAGTCTAGAGCAAAATAAGGATTTGGGCTATCAGACCCCCACCCCTACCCCAGGAAGACTGGCACTACCTTTACCTACCAAAATGTAAGTTTCTCACCCCATCCCACCAACTATATAAGTCCTCAAAACAAAGGACTCACCCTCTTCTCTTCTCTTCTCTTCTCTTCTCTTCTCTTCTCTTCTCTTCTCTTCTCTTCTCTTCTCTTCTCTTCCCTGTGGTCCTCTCTTGACACTTTTGCCAAATAGGGAAGTGGGGGGTTCATGGCCTCCCAGCCTCTGCTTGGGATCTTGGGCCACCTGGCCTCTGGCCACTTGCTCTTACCTTGGCCCTGTAACTACATGAGTGCTAGTTACCCAGCCTTTGGCCATTCTAACTTTTGCCACACTTGCTCTAGACAACCTTGCTTTTCCTCTCCCATTCACTATTAAACTTTGTGTGCACACTAATAGGCTTGCTAATCTATAATTCTTTACTGCATCAGTAAGAAGAACCAGGTTTTCTCTAGTAACACTGTGATTTGAATGTTGGCACGTTTAAAGTTGTCCCAGAGTTTCCTAAGCTTCTCCTTGTTTTTTTGTTTGTTTTTGTTTTTTAATCCTTGTTTCCTCATTCTGTACTGATAGACTATTTATTTCTTCCTTATGTTCCAAATCATTGATTTGAACCCCCTTTTCTTCACCATTGGTTTTGTGTGGATTTTCCGTTTCACTAAGCATAGCCTTCATTTCTTCCCTTCTGCATTTGCCATGTTCCCGAATATCTGTCAAGCCTGTGATTATATTTATCACCAGCATTTTGAACTCTGTGTCTATTAGGTTGGCTGTCTCCTCATTGCTTAACTCTCCCACAGGAGCCTTGATTTATTTCCCTTTTTGGGCCATACTACTCTGTCTCCTCAACTTGACAGGCCCATGTTTGCCTCTGTGTCTTAGGGAGAGCTGTCACAACAGTATGGGGTGGAGCCTTAGGTATTTGTCAGTAAGGGGTGACCCATTTCACCACGTTGCAGCACTGTATGTGGGGGAGGGGTCTGAGAGGGGAAAATGATGCTTGCTCAACTCTCACCCCTTTTTCCAGGCCTTCTCCTGTTTTCCATATGGAATTGGCATTTCTCTAGCTGTTTCTCTGACCATGGTTCCCAGAGTGGGTGGGTCTGCAGATGTTCTAGGACTGTGGGGGCCTCTAAACAAATGGACTCTGCTGATAGTCTGGCAGTTTCTTCCACGGCCCCAACCCTCATTGGTTTTCACAGTTAGAAGTAATGAGGCTTTATTGTCCTCCCAGCACTGGAACCATGAGCCATGCAGTCTTGTCTGGTGCTGGGAGTGTTCCCCTGGAGCCCTACTTTTTTAATGTGTGACTGCACTTGTTACTGGCCAACCACAGATGCCATTCCACTGCAGCTGCCATGCTGCCCAATCACACCACCACCTCTGTCTCTGTCCTGACTCCATCCCTCCCACCTATCTGGATGAGTATTTCTTCTTTATGTCCTTGTTTGTTGGACTTCCATGCAGCTCTATTTTCTGAAATTTCTGGTTGTCTAGTTTTGAGGTAGATGTAGTCCTTCTTGGTTGTAGAGGGAGATGCAGCATGTATATCTATGCTTCTTTTTTTTTTTTTTTTTTATCAACACAGTATTTTCTAATGATCTATTGTACATTATAGAAACATGTCTGATAACACATAAGTTATGGGTGAAATAAACATTGTGCTAGACTGTGAAAGCTAGTGGCTCACAGATAGGATGTACTTTTATCTTTTGTACGTGCCAAATAATGTGTTTATTTTTTTCAAATAAAGCCATCTGGCTAGCTTTCTTACAGAAATTTCTGCAACTTACACCTGTACCAGATTTAATTAAAAGCCATCAAAATTTCCAAATGATAAGCCAATTGAAAAAGATGCATACATTATTATTTTGTCTCAAGGTGGCACATCTTGAAACACATCCTTAAATGATACGTGATATGTGTCTTCATAGCCTTTGATGGTCTACCAAATTAGGTTGAAGTTGGTCAGCCATGAAATTATCATCAAATCTGAAATAATGATGCATAACTTCAAGCAATTCAGTGGAAACTTGCGGTTGACTTCACTTGCTTTGCTTATTGTTTATATAGTTATTCATCCCTTGCCATGTTGAAAGTAGAATTTTTGTTGCCTCAACTAGACATCACATGATAATGGTGACTGAGCTGTGTGCATGTGTGTGGGTCTTAACATCAAGTCAAGTTAGAAGCAAAATTATTTATTTTCCTATGCAAGATTAAGGTTTTTCCATTGTTTTTTAAAAAATGAATTCCCTATAAATGAACTTTCACATCATCTGTTCTAAACTCATTATACCAAAGTCCTAAGAAGTAAATATCATCATCTCCATTTTAAAGATGAAAAAACTGAGGCTCTAAGAAGGGCATAAGGACACATCACTAGGCGTCAAAGACCTGATCTTTCTGATTTTAAAATGTCTTTTTCTTCACATTCAACTTCCTTAATGGCAATTTCATTTATCTAATGTGATTTTTTACTACTTTAATAAAGCTATTAATATTGATTGCATCAGCCCTTCCATCCCTCCCACTGTCATTACAATAACATGGTTCCTCATATTCCTTAATGGCTTATGGTTATCATCTCTGAAGCATCTTTTGACCAACCTACCTTCTTGCTTATACATTTATCTTCCTAAAGCATAGATATGATAATGTCCCTTCCCTTAAGTCCTTATAATTTATTTTTTAATGTTTATTTGAAAATTCTACATACTAAAATTTTGCTAAATTCTTTTTTAAAGAAAATTAAGTGTCTCCTACTCCCATTCCATTCCAAGATCCTGTAACAATGAACACACTAACTCTCCTACTAGTTCTTTCTAGCTCCTATCTCTAGCTGCTTTCTAATTTAAATTTTAATCTACTTGGAAGCCATTTTATATGATATGAGTTAGAGAACTATTTTTGTTTTGACAATAGGTTATGAATAGTGCAAAATCAGTTTTTAAAAACTTTATCATATCCATTATTTAAAATTTTAATATTATATTTTAATATCAATGAATACTTGCAGCATTTTCTGAAAGGCTATTGTTTTATTTTGTTTCATTATTCTTACACCATCATCATGTTATATCAGTAATTGTGTAATAAGTGTTAAGATCTATATCAAATGCCTGCTCACTAATATTTTTCAAAAAACTATTTTTAATTATCTCATACTTATTCTCTAGAATAGCATTTAAATTACGTTATGTTGCTCCCCCCCAATCCTACACCATGAAACAAATAATGTTGTCATGATTCTAATTGAAATTGCAGTTAATTTATATATTTGAGTTTAGGAAGGATTAGCATATTTATGATTCTGAGTTTTTTATGAATATGGTATATATATCATTTATTCAGGTTTTACTTTATGGCATTTATAAAATCTTACACTTTTTTTCATATAGTTTTCATATTTTCTCATAAATTTAATAAAAGGTACTGTAGCCCTAAAAGGTATTGGTGGCTCAGTGGATAGGCATTGGCCTGAGGATCCAAAGGTCACTGGTTTGATTCCCAGCCAGGGCACATAACCAGGTTGCAAGCCAGGTCTCCAGACAGGTCCATAGCTGGAGGCAGGTGAAAGGCAACCATACACTGATGTTTCTCTTCCTCTCTGCCTCTCTCCCTTCCCCTCTCTTTGAAGATCATAAATAAAATCTTTAAAAATAAAAATAAAAAGGTACTGTAACTCTTACTCTTGTGTATTTTATTACTTAAATTCTTTCAGGATCATGAAATATAAAAAACTCTTAAAGATGCCAATAATTCTCCTCATAATCTTGAAATAGAACAAAAAAAAATGGACAAGCTATCAGGAAGTAATTGAGTGGGTATTATTTACATTTACAATAAGTGCAAAAGGTATTTGATAGCTCTAGGTAATAAGAACTTGAAATGCTCAGTTAAAAAGAAATCTTCATCCAACCCCAATATCCTCTCCCATTGTGCTTGGTGCTGTGATCTGCAGTTTCCCACCATGCCCACAAAACAGTTTCAGCAAACAGCCTCTCAGGGGCAGAGGCTGTGTTTGCTCATGGGATCCAGATCCAGACCTGGATCTGAAATACGCATGGGAATCATTAGGGCATGTCCTCTCTGGGTCCCAGCAGATGGACAACTCACCCACCTGTACTCTAAGGAGCACTCAGCTACTTCTAACCATTTATTTTCTCTGATCCAAGAAAACAGGCATGTTTTGTAGAACGACTTCCCAGAGGATTCTACTTTCAACAAATCTTAGAACTGGATATTTTAAAATTTCAGTTTAAATAAAAATTCTGTTATTTTATAGGAGATAGAATTCTACAAATCTCTACTTTTATTCTATGAATGATAATGTCATTGAGAAATTGTTGTCTCATTTTGCATTGCCTGGTAAATAATCACAATGTCAAATGATAAAAGTGACTATTAAAAATGGAGAAGTTTGTTCACATTTATCAAATACATTTGTGTTGGCAGATTTGTGTTTTCAGTTACTGAAGAGTTTCCTGCTTTCAGAATCACATTCCCAAACTGCTAGAGGAGCAGCCCCAGTGTCTTTTGAGGAGAGAAGGAAGGACCTTTCCCTTTGATGCTATTTGAACACCTGGAAGTTAAAGTCTTAATTCTCGGAGTATTCTCCTGGTAATTTAGAAAAATTGTTGAGGTTGGTCTCTTCTTTTCCTGCCTTTATTCTTTCCACTTTTAACAGTTTTGTTTTTTAGTTTTTTTGAATAGTCACTGCCTTGATTGAAAATAGACATGTGGGTCAATTTTCTGAGAAAACTTATAAACTATCACATGCCACAAAACCTATTATTTAAGGACTTCCAAAGGAACCCAGATGATTGAATTGCCAGTTCTTTTTTTGTTGTTGTTTTGTTTTGTCACAACATGAAGTTTAGGAGTATGTTGAAATTTTTGTAGGAGTTATAACCAATGTGTTAGCTTAGGCAGAAGGGACTAAGCTCATACTAATTCCCTCTAGTGTCAGGGCAGAAGAATTTCTCTGTCTATGGCCGGACCTTCCTCTGGGTGGGCCAGGGAGATAGGCTTGGGGTTAACTTTATCCCCAGAGCTTCTGGAACAATGTGGCTCCAGAGGTTACCAACAGAGCAACTTCAAGTAGGCTGATGTCACCCCCAAATGTAACTCTTGGACATAGAGCCTACTTTGTTCCAATGTGTACATAAAACTGCCCTTGCTGTAAGCTCGAGCTCAGCTCACACACTACTGTTGTGGGAGAGCAGAAAAACCATGTGTAGCAACACCAACCCCCTCCAGCACCCAGCCACGGGGAAGCAGGACAGTGGGTATAGAAATGCCCAGACTCTCTGCAGTCATTAACCTAAGCACAGCTGTGAGAAAGGTGGGCCAATCGCATGTGAGTATGCTGACATTCAACTGCCCAGCCAAGTGGTTGTTAGCTTGCCTCTGCAATAAAGCATGCCCAACCTCCTACAGGCTCCACGCAAGTTCTTCTTTGCCCACAGGTGGGGGCCCTCCCCACTGTCATCACTCGCACTCAACACCATGGGACCTAACATTTGGTAAGTAACTTTTTCCTATTTTTGAAAAACTGGTAGATGCTATTTATATAAAAATATTTTATAATAACCCTAATTTGACTGCCAGATTCTCAGTCTCAACATATAAACAGCAATTTTGCAGCAACTGGTCACTGTAAATGGAAACAAAACTACTTTGTAAATAAATGGTTAATTTCCTTCTCTGCCTGTCAGCTGATTGAAATTCTATTCTTAGAATACACATACACAAAAAAAGGGTAGAAGCGGCTAGAAATTGTTGAGTACCATGTCTGCAAACCATGGTATAAATTATAGGTTTAAGATCTTTTTCTTATAGATGATCTTTTAATTGAGAGACATTGTTATTAGTGATAATCTGAGATAAAGCACAATGTTTTCTTCCCTCAATAATCTTGTAAATTACTTTTATCTCATGCCTAACAGCCATGCAAAAATTTTATTCTTTTAGTGAAGGAGTAGAGAACATTACAATGCATGCTATAACTAGTCTTGTTATACTGCCTATAGAGAGAACCCAATTTAATGGAATTATTAGCCTAATAAGCCATTTCAGCTCCAAACTTTATGAAGAGTTTGCATAGTTTTATATCCTCATTTGTTCATTCATTATCTAAGCAAACAGTTATAGACATTTCTGTGCTGAATGCTAACAATAAAAAAATGAAAAACAGATAATCTCAACATTCACAGATGCAGAAAAAATACTTCAAAAATTTATATGTAACCAAAAATGACCCTGAGTAGATAGCAATTTTAAGAAAGAACAAAGTAGGAGGAATCACAATTCCTGGTATCAAACTATATTACAAGGCCACTGTAACCAAAATGGTCTGGTACTCATAAGAATAGACATATAGATCAATGGAACAGAATAGAGAGTCCAAATAAACCCAGGTCTCTATGATCAATTAATATTTGAGAAAGGGGGAAGAAGCATAAAATGGAGTAAAAATAGCCTCTTCAACAAGTGGTATTGAGAGAACTGGACAGGGACATGTAAAAAATAAAAAATAAAACTGGACCACCAACTTACACCATACACTAATATAAACTCAAGATAGATAAAATATTTAAACATAAGCTGTGCCACTAGAAAAATCCTAAAGGAAAACATAGGCAGTAAAATTTCAGATCTTCCATGCAGAAAAATTTTCACTGATATTTCTCCCAGGGCAAGGGAAATAAAGGAACAAATAAACAAAGGGGATTACATCAAACTAAAAATTTTCTGCTCAGTGAAAGAAAACATCAGCAAAATGATAAGAGAACAAACCCTAAAGAAAAACATTTGCCAAATGCTACTTCAGACAAGGGTTTGATCTCCAAAATAAAATTATATAACTCAATACCAGCAAGACAGACAATCCAATTAAAAAATGGGTAAAGTTCCTGAACAAATACTTCTATAGGAGGACATATAGAAGGTCCATAACCATATGAAAGAATGCTCAACATCATGAGTCATCAGAGAGATGCAAATTAAAACCACAATGAGATACCACTTCACACCTGTCAAGATGGCCATCATTAACAAATCAACAAACAACAAGTGCCAGCAAATATTTGGGGAAAAGGAAGCCCTAGTGTACTGTTGATTGGAAATGCAGAGTCGTGCAGCCACCACGGGAAACAGTATGGAATTTCCTCAAAAAACTAAAAATGGAACTGCCTTTTGAACCTTTGACTCCACTGTTAGGATTATACCTGAAGAGCCTATAATGTTGACAGGAAACTATGGCTTAGAAAAGGGAACAGATCAAGGTCCCAGTGACCTAATTAAGCAATAAGAAATAGCCAGCCTAACAGAGGCATGGTTTAAAACATTGATAAAAAAGGCACTCAAACGGCTTAACAGGTATGCTTAAGGACAGCAAATGCAAAAGGGAAGTAAAGGCTAGGCTAAGTGAAATGAAAAGAAAATCCACATGAAACCAGTGGTAAAGAGAAGCAAAATGGGGATCAATTATGTGGAATGTAAGGAAGAAATAAACAGTACAGAATGAGAAAACTAGAATTGAAAAAAAAAAAATGAGAGGCTTAGGAACTTTTGGGATAGCTTTAAATGTGCCAACATCCAAATCATAGGGGTACCAGAAGGAGAAGAGGAAGAGCAAGAAACTGAAAACTTGTGTGAAAAAAATAATAAAGAAAAACTTCTCAAACTTGGCAAAGGAAATAGACATGAGTCCAGGAAGCACACAGTCCCAAACAAGCTAGATCCAAACTGGACCATACCAAGACACATCATAATTAAAATGCCAAAGGTTAAAGATAAAGAGTGAACCTTAAAAACAGCAAGAAAAAGGAAGAGTTACCTAAAAGAGGTTCCTATAGGATTATCAGCTGACTTTTCAAAAGAAACTTTGCAGGTAAGAAGGGACTGGAAGACAAATTCAAAGTGATGGAAAGCAAGTAATCCAAGATTACTCCATTCAACAAAGGGCAGATGAAGTGCTTCCCAGACAAGGTAAAGCTAAAGGAGTTCATGAACACCAAGCCCTTATTATATGAAATGTTAAAGAAATTTATTTAACAAAAAGAGGATCAAAATTATGAACATTAAAAAGATAACAGCCCTGGCTGGTGGCTCAGTGGATAGGCACTGGCCTGTGAACCCAAAGGTAGCTGGTTTGATTCCCAGCCAGGGCACATAACCAGGTTGTAAGCCCGGTCTCCAGCCAGGTCTGTGGCTGAAGGCAGGTGAAAGGCAACCATACATTGATGTCTCTCCCTTTCTGCCTCTCTCTCCCTTCCCCTCTCTCTAAAAAATAAATAAAATCTTTAAAAAAAAAGACAACAAACTCACATCTATCAACAACAGAAACTAAAAAATGAAAATAAAATAAAAATTAAACTAAGTGAGCAACCAGAATAGGATCATAATCACAGATATGGGGTTCATTGGGAGAGGGAAGGGGTGAAACAGGGAAATGGTGCAGAATGAGGAAACATAATTGGTGGGTACAAGATAGACAGAAGGAAGTTAAGAATAATAGAGGAAACGGTGATATCAGAGACTTATATGTACAACCCATGGGCATGAACTAAGGGGGGTGGGACTGTGGGAAGGAATGGGGTTCTCAGGTGAAGGGAAGCAAAGAGAAAAAAAATTGGGACAACTATAATCAATAAAATGTACTTTAAACAAAAATAAATAAATAATGGACAAGGAACATGAACAGACACTTCTCCAAGGAGGACATACAGAGGGCTTATAGGCATATGAAAGGATTCTCAACATCACTAGTCATCAGAGAGATGCAAATTCAAACCACAATGAGATACCACCTCACACCTGTCAGAATGACCATCATTAACAAATCAACTAACAAGTGCTGGTGAGGATGTGGAGAAAAGGGAACCTTGGTGCATTGTTGGTAGGAAGGCCAACTGGTGTAGCCACTGTGGAAAACAGTATGGAATTTCCTCCAAAAACTAAAAGCGGAACTGCCTATTGCTCTAATGTTTCTACTTCCAGGATTATACCCTAAGAATCCTGAAACACCAATTCAAAAGAACCTATGCACTCCTATGTTCATAGCAGCACTATTTACAGCAGCCAAGTGCTGGAAACAGCCTAAATGCCCATCTGTAGATAAGTGGATCAAAAAACTGTGGTAAATCTACACAACAGAATGCTATGCAGCAGAAAGAAGGAACTCCTACCTTTTGTGACAGCATGGGTGGAACTGGAGAGTATTATGCTTAGTGAAATAAGCTAGACAAAAGAAACATATGATCTCACCTATACCAAGAACCTAATGAACAAAACAAACTAGCAAAATACAACCAAAAGAAACTTAGACAAGAACCTAGTATAAAGGAACCATGGACATGGACAACAGGTGGGACTGACTTTGGGGGGAATGGGTGAGTGGGGAGGGGGACAGAGGGGAGCAAAAAGGGTATGGATGTAATACAACAACAATAAAATTAAAAAAAAAAAAAAAAAAAAAACAGACTGAGAGTAACCAGGCGTCAGCAGGGAGAGGGAGAAAGGGAAGAAACAAAGGGAGAGGTCCAGTCAAGGAATTAGTATAAATGACCTGTGGACATGGACAACAGGGTAGAGACTGACCATGGGAGTGGGGTGCAATATACAGCTAAGGGGGAAAATTGGAACAACTGTAATAGAACAACTAAAAGGAAATTAAAATAAATGATAGATTATTGATAGATTGATAGATATAGATGACAGATAAATAGATATTTGGTAAAATCCCCAAATTCATTGGTGCAATTGAATTTAGTCATTTCATTTTGGGTTAATGTGAGAGGACAGTAGAGAATTAAGGAAAGACAAAAATTCATGTTGTTTCTAGGCTGGAGAATCTAAGTCCACTGATAAATACAGTGTTAGTTTTATGTTGAAACTTTAAATACCAAAATTAACCAATGAGTTACACTATGTCTAATGTTACTGCTTGTTACAACATTAGAATTGCAGTTACCCTTATCTTTATGGTTCAGTTTGTATTAGAGTGAAGATTTAGATGAGTATCATAGTCTGGTCAGAAAGAATGTTTAGAAAAGATATGTTTAGTTGTAACAGGTACATATTCATATTTAAGGTAAATTTGCCATTGGTAGTGGGGAATGTAGAAATCAGTGTTTGTTTTTTAAGTTAATATACATTTAGTATTGTTTCTGAAGTATATACCTGAAAACTACTTTAAAAACACAGTTGTTCAATAAGTGCAAAGAAGTGATATTGAATGATGCTCAAAAGAGACAAAAACTGCAGTTTCAAGCTATACAAGTGCTAATGGCATTACATTACATTGGTACTTTTAAAAAGGAACAAGGGTCTTACTCACCTTACTCAGCAAGTATACTTTCAAATGCAGAAATGCATTGTAACTAACAAATCCACAGTATACTTTTTCACCTGATATGAGTTTCTACAAGTTTCTAATACATATGAAGGAAACATTTTCAGAACAGTAAACTTACTAGTTTCCATCTGCTTTTTACCTTTAAATCCTTAGTTTAGTGTCTGAACACCCTTGATTGTAATTGGTACCAAACAGGATTTCTGCAAAAAATTTTCACAGATCATAAAATTTCTAAATACAAATTTTTCTTAATGATGCATATAAGTGACTTCAGAGATAATGAAACCAGCTATTTAAAAAGATATCTGCTAAAATCCATGCAAAACATGATAAATTCATTGGTCCAATGGAATTTAGTTATTTCATTTTAGGTTAATGTGAGATTGCATAATGAAGTTAAGAAAGGTTAACATTCATGTAATTTCTAGACTAGAGATACAAGTCCAATTTTAAACACAGTGTTTTATGTTGAAGCTTAGATGTGAAAATTAACCAATGTGTTGCACTATTTCTAGTGTTACTGCCTGTTACAACATTTAATTGTACATACCCTTAGTCTTAGAGTTCTGTTTGTGTTTAAGTGAAGATTAAGATGAATATCATGGTAGGAAGAACACTTGTTTTCTTCAACAATGCGAGTATAGTTTTCTAAGGCTGGTACAAAACTGTATCTGTTAGAAAATTCAAACCGTAAGTAATTTGTAAACTAATGATCCTATCCACTAGAATAAGGCATTTCTTCACTGTATTCAGAAATGCACACTTACAAATGAAGAAACAAGTCCTCAAAATGCAATGGTCTATTACATGATGTAAAATTAAAATGTTTCTCAAAAGTGCACAGACAGTGTGCCTAGAGGAGTCTACATTTAGTTTTCAATTAGTTTCTCATTCTGTAAAACACCTGTAAAACCTACAGTGGTGTCTGAACTATCTTAAGCTTTAATTGTACCAAGTGGACTTTGAGCACACCCTTTTTCAGAAGACATCATACTCCCCGAATTCAAATGCTTCTCATTATAAAATGAAGAAACACTTCAGACCTAAGAAACTTCTTTTAAATAATGTTTGCCAGTGCCTTTGGAAAATATGACAACTTAGTGCTTAGTGGCATGTATAAGATTTGGATTTGGGATAAACTCAATGGTATACTGAAGGTAGTAGAATTGAGGTTCAAATTCAGGTGGGTCCTAGACACAAGAAGTCCCATAGACTTACAAAGTCAGAAATTGTTGTTCTTAGCATAGAACTTTGGATGATGCCTAGATTTAACCAGTGGGTCAGAAATTGTCTGGTGATAGTGCCAGTGATAACAATAGAACTACAGTTCCACTTGTCTTACTGGTTCAGTTTCAGTTGAAGTTAAGATCTTGATGAATATGGTCAGGAGTGCTTGGAAAATGGGTAGGTTTTGCTCTTATGTTGTACTGAGCTTCTTCATAAATTTAAGTCTGCTGTAGAAAGGCAAGGAAATGGAAATGAGTGGTTGAGAGCTGAAATAGATTTGGCATTAACTTCTTAAGTGTCTACTTGCAGACCAAAAGATATACTGTGTTCTTCAACAAGTGTGTTTAAAGGGCTATTAAGCCAATCCATTTGTTAGAACTTTTATACTGTAAATGGAATAGTATTGTTAACGACATTTTTGAACTAAAAGAAGCCATCTGTTCACTGTATGCCAAACTGTATTCAAATGAATATATCCAGGAAATGTATGTGCATACAGCCTTTTACATGAGGTACAATCAAACATTACTAAAAACCATAAGCAAAGTACATGTACAACAGTGTTCTTTACACCTTCAATCGGATTTCTGGGAACACTGTAGTCAAGTATTTGAACACTTTCAAGTTTAACTCTTATGAGGTGGCCTTATGTGCAGACTCTTCAGAAGACAATCAAATCGCCAAACTTCAACTCTTCTCATGATGAAATGAATAAATACGACCTCAGGCCTAATAAAATCTACTTTGGAAGGTGCTTGCTAGTATTTTTGAAAAACCACGGTAACTTATTGGCACGTTTGAGTTTGAAACTTGAATCAAAAAATTGTGAAAAGATTTTATTATTTTTAGAGAGAGGGGAGGGGAGGGAGGAAGAAAGGAGAGAGAAACATCAATATATTATTGCCTTTCACTTGCCTCCAGCTACAGACCTGGCTTGCAACCCAGGCATGTGCCCTGTTTGGGAATCAAACTAGCGACCCTTTGGTTTGTAGGCTGGTGCTTAATCCACTGAGCCACATTAATTTAGGTTTAGATGAATAATAGCATATGTAATTTTTGAGGTTAAATGTCTGGCTGGTTCTTGGCAGAAGGTACTTACACACTAGAAACATTAGGGATAGTGTTAGTCTCTGGTTAGAGTTTAGTTTAAGAGCTAGTTTGAGAGAAGTTTCTTAGGTCTGAAGTGTTTCTGTATTTTATAATGAGAAGCATTTGAATTCAGGGAGTATGCTGTCTTCCAAAAAAAAGAGTATGCTCAAAGTCTACTTGGTACAATTAAAGCTTGAGATAATTCAGACACCATGTAGGTTTTACAGAATGAGAAACTAATTGAAAATGAATGTGTTAGAATTTGTTTAGGGATATTGCTTGTTAAAACATCAGAATTGCAATGATAGATTCATGGGTCCACTAGAGTGAAATTCAAGGTTTTCATGGTTAAAAGGAGATGTGGCACTGGAAAAATGATGCTCTTTTGCTCTAACATTTGATTAGAGTCACATTAAAGTTGAATTTGCAGCAGTTGAAATTCGTGTTTGCTTTGGAGTTAAAAATAGATTGAATATTAAAATTCTTAAGTATTTACTTGTAAGCAAACGTTGAAGCTTTGTTCTTGAAAGAGTGAAAGTATCAAATATTTAACAAGCAACTAAAAAGAACACCTGCTAAAACTTAAAAACGGTAAATGGAGTTATGACATAATGATATTTACAAGATAGAATAAGCCCTTTCTCCACTCAGGCTATGTATATTCTTTCAAATGATTAACCATAGCCTTAGAAATCCACAGTAATATTACATGAGGTATAATGTAATTTTATTTTATGTTTTTAAAGATTTTATTCATCATTTTTAGAGAGAAGGGCAAGGAGGAAGAATGGGAAAGAAACATCAATGTATATATAGTACCCTTTCACCTGCCTCAAGCTACGATCTGGCTGGAGACCTGGCTTGCAACCTAGTTATGTGCCCTGACTGGGAATCAAACAAGATATACTGTACTTTAGAAACTCTAAATTGAGGGGATATGTCCAGAGTAGTGTCCTTTAAGATTTCCATGTACTTTTCATTCTTTAAAAGGTAGAGTGGTCAGCCCTGGCTAGTGGCACAGTGAATAAGGTGCCAGCCTGTGAACCCAGGAGTTGCTGGTTAGATTCCCAGCCAGGGCACTTGACCAGGTTGCAAGCCAGGTCTCCAGCCAGGTCAGTAGCTGAAGGAAGGTGAAAGGCAACCATACATTGATGTTTCTCTCCCTTTCTGCCTCTCTCCCTTCCTCTCTCTATAAAAATAATAAAAGCTTTTATAAATAAATAAATAAAAGGTAGAGTGATTTGCAGACCTTGTAGGCTGCCAGTATGGACCATGGTGACAGTGCTGCCTGTGACTTGAATTTTCTGGTTTAAATGTGAGTGCCCCAGTCCGTATTCCAACAGAGAAAGCCACAGGCTACAGATGTTGAAATCCCTACATCCATACCTCCTATAGCACCCACCACATCCTACCAAAATTATTACTTCCCCAGACTGTGGAGGGAGCTACCAGTTTCTAAGCACCTTCCTTGCTGGACAGGTGCAATGATGTGGTCCAGAACAATTATAGGACCCTGTGATTTTTCCTCAGGCATTGGTTGTCCTGCATACTCTGATTACCAGTGAAAGGAAATTCCAGGCTCCCTTTTGCATGCAGCACCTGTACAACAGCACACAAGATGTGGGGGAGAAGGCGTTATGACTTCCAGGAAGCCAGGTGGAGGGGCAAACCCAACATCAAATGACCCACCAATAAGCAAATCCCAAATACAACAAGAGACCCCATATAAACTGAATAAAAGCCAAAGCAAGACTATCCAGTTCAGAAGATCAAAGAGACAGGACCACGAGTCCCATAGATCGAATAACACAGAAGGTGATACCATGAAGACAAAGAGGCAAAGCAGAACAATATAATACACAGAAACAAACAAGAAGTTACCTAAGATGGGGAAAGAAACAGCCTCCACTCAAATTGAAAGAAGGAATCCCCAGAAAGAATTATTAATGAAACTAAGACAAGCAAACCATTAGACACCGAGTTAAAATAATGGTGATAAGGACACTCAAGGAGCTCAGTGAGAACTAAAAGAACTTCATGGAAGCTACAAAGAACTTACTGGAAACTACATCAGCAGGAAAAAGGACATAAAACAGATCAGTAAGAGCAAGGAGGAAAGGAAAAACAAAATATCTGAAATGAAGAACACTGTAGAAAGACATAAAAGCAGATTAGACGAAGCAAAGAATCAAGTCAGTGAGCAGGAAGGAGGGCAAGGTAGAAAAAAATTCTCTGACAGAGCAAGAAAATTAATAAAAAACTCAAAAAAGAACAAAGAAGGATTAAAGGACCTACAGGACAACATGAGACAACATGAAATGTCATAATATTTGTATAACAGGGATACAAGAAGGACAGGTACAAGGGGTAGAAAACCTGTTTGAAAAAGTAATGACAGAAAACTTCTTTAACTTGAAGAGAGAAAAAGTGATGCAAGTCCAGGGAGCAAAGAGGGTCCCAATGAAGATGAACCCAAAGAGGCCCATTCCAGAACACATCATAATTAAAATGGAAAAATTCAGAGACAAAAGAATCTTAAAGCCAACAAAAGAGAAGCAGCTAATAACATACAACCAAGCTCCAATAAGGCTATCAGCTGATTTTTCAACAGAAACACTACAAGCCAGAAGGGAATGGCAAAAAACAATATTCCAAATTATGAAAACCTAAGGTCTGCAACCAAGATTACTCTACCCAGCAAGGCTCTCATTCAAAATAGAAGGTAAAACAAGAACTTGCTCAAAGGAAGGCTAAAAGAATATACCTCCCAACAAACTAGCATTGTACGACATGTTCAGGGAACTGCTTTAAGAAGAAAAACATAGAGAAACACAAGTACAAAAGGCAATGAAAAAGTACCTAACAATAACCTGAAATGTAAATAGATTAAAATGCTCTAGTCAAAAGACACAGGGTAACTGAATGGGTAAGAAAACATGACCTGCATATATGCTGTCTACAAGGGACCCACCCCAGAACAAAAGATATACACAGACTTGAAAGTGAAGGAATGGGAAAAATATTCCAAGAAAACAGACATGGAATAAACCACAGTTAGCAATACTTACATCAGACAAAACAGATTTCAAAACAGACAAAAAAAACAAAGAACCCTTCATAAGACTTAAGGGAAGAATCTATCAACAAGATATAACCATTGTAACATATATACACCCAACATGGAAGCACCCAAATATATAAGGAAAATCTTGGAGAACTCCAAGAATGATATAGACAACAACACACTTAGAGTAAGGGATTTCAACACCCCATTGTCAACAATGGATAGATCTTCTAAACAAGGAAACGGCAAGGATATCATGGAACTGAATCCACTTTAAATCAAATGGATTTAATTGCTATACAGGGTGCATACAATCAATTGGCAAAAATTTTGCAACTCCTTATTTCACGTGCTTATTAATTTTGAAAAACTGTTTCTAAGATTATGATTTCACATCGTTTCAGATATTAAGTATTAAATTCTGAGAGCAACCATCATGTCAAAGGAATACCATGTTACAGCAACCATAATTTCTGGACTGCGTGCAGGGCAAACTGCTAAGGAAATTGTGAAATTCAATAACATCCCTTTATGTACAGTTGACAATGTAGAGAAGGTGTATGATGCTGATCCTGATGTTGCCACACCAACAAGCATCGCACAAGTCCAGCTATTATTCACAGAATCCAGAACATCAAGGAGATCCAGGATGTTTACCCTGACGTTTTGAGAAAAGTAGTTGTACCGTGGATGAAGCAAGTCACAAATGGATGTCATTTTATCTTCCAATAAGATGGTGCACCAGCACATAATGCCAAAAAGGTGCAAGAATGTCTCAGTGTCAATATTCCTGACACTGGTCAAAGGAAATCTAGCTGCCTAGTTCACCAGATGCAAATCCTTTAGACTATTATGTAGGCAGCATTTGTGAGAGAGAAGTTAATAAACAACCTCATTCCAATACAGAGGCTGTTAAAGCTAAGATCGAAAACATGATGATGTCCACGGATAAAGAAAAGTTAATTAAAGTGTGCTCAAGAGTCTGAAGTTGAATTGAGTCTATTATTGCAGCATGTGGAGACTTTTTTGAACAATTTAAAAAATAATGACTATGTATTTACATATAACAATATATTTCAAAATATAACTTTTGTGGTATGTTATTTTACTAAAATTTTGCCAATTGATTGCACGCATTCTGCATACAGAACTTTTCACCCCAAAAAAGCAAAATAAACATTCTTTTCAAATGCACATGAAATATTCTCAAAAGTGAACACATGATAAGACACAAAACAAGTCTCAACAAATTTAAGAAAATTAAAATCATGTCAAGCATTCTCTCAGATCACAACAGTTTGAAACTAGAAACCAACCTCAAGGAAAAAACTCAAAACACTCAAATTCATGAAGAATGAATAACATGCTATTAATAATGAATGGGTTAACAATGGCATCAAGAAAGAAATCTAAAAGTTTCTGGAAACAAACAAAAATGAACACATAACTACCAAAAACCTGTGGGACACAATGAAGGTAGTCCCGAAAGTTCATAGCAATACCAGCTTACCTAAAAATGAGAAAAGTTTCAAATAAACAACCTAACCCTACAGCTACAAGAACTGGAAGGATAACAATGAACAAAGCCCACAACGAGCAGAAGGAAGGAAATAGTAATACCATAGCAGAACTAAAAGACATAAAGAATAAAAGAACAACTCAAAAGGATCAAGAAATCCAGGAGCAAGTTCTTTGAAAAAGATAAACAAAATCAACCAAGGAAAAAAAAAAGAAAAGAAAAACAGGAACCCAAAAAATAAAATCAAAAACAAATGAGGAAAAATTACAACTGATACCACATAAATACAAAGGATTGTTAAGAAATTACTAAGAACAATCATATGCCAAAAAATTTGACAACATGAATGAAATGAACAAATTTCTAGAAACATATAATCTTCCAAAACTGAATTAAGAAGAAGCAGAAAGCCTGAATAGTCTGATAACTAGTGAAATGGAGGGAAGCTAATGAAAAAACTCCTGGCATACAAAAGCCCTGGCAAATTTTACCAAAGAGGGAAGAGCTAACTCCTATTCTTCTCAAACTCATCCCAAACATTCAAGAAGGAAGACTCCCAAAACTCATTTTCTATGAGGCCAGTTTTAATTCCAAAACCAGATAAAGAGACAACTAAGGGAGAAAACTACAGGCCAATATTGCTGATCAATAGATGCTAAAATATTGGCAAACTGGATCCAGCAATATATTAAAAAAATCATACAGGCCCTGGCTGATGGTGCAGTGGATAGGTGCTGGCCTGCAAACCCAAAGGTCACTGGTTCGATTCCCAGACAGGGCACATAACCAGATTGCAAGCCAGGTCTCCAGCCAGGTGTTCAGCCAGGTCCGTAGCTAGAGGCAGGTGAAAGGCAACCAGACATTGATGTTTCTCTCCTTCTCTGCCTCTCTCCCTTCCCCTCTCTCGGAATAATTAAAATCTTAAAAAAAAAATTAATGAGAGAGGATGTATTAATAAAAAGCATACACTACGAACAAGTGGGATTCATCACAGGGATGGAAGGATGTTATATTTACAAACCAATAAATGTAAATACACCATATAAACAAAATGGAAGACAAAAATTCTGTTATCAATATATGCTGAAAAAGCATTTGATAAAGTACTGCACCCATTTATGATTTAAAAAAATACTCAGCATCTTCCTGAGTGGCACAGTGGACAGGTGCCAGCCTGCGAACCCAAACGTCGCTGGTTCAATTCACAGTCAGGGCACATAACCAGGTTGCAAGCCAGGTACTTAGCTGGAGGCAGGTGAAAGGCAAACCCTACACTGATGCTTCTCTCCCTTTCTTCCTCTCTCCCTGCCCTTCTCTCTAAAACTAATCAATAAAATCTTAAAAAAAAAAAAAAAAAAAAAAACGCTCAGCAAAGTGGGAATAGAGAAAGCATACCTCAACATAAAAAAGGCCATACAGTATATAAGAAAGCTACATCTAACACCATACTCAATGTGAAAAACTAAAAGCTTTTCCCCTAAGATCAGGAACAAGACAAGGGTGTTCATTTCCTTCACTTCTATTCAACATAGTTTTGGAAGGTCTAGCCATAGCAATCAGACAAAAAAAAAAAAAAAAAAAAAAAAAAAAAAAAAAAAAAAAAAAAAAAAAAAAAAGTAAAATGCATCCACATTGGAAAGAAGTAAAAAGGTCATTATTTGCAAATGGCATAATAGCGTACATAGAAAACCTGACAGACTCCACCCAAGGAATTAGCTGATTTACTGATTGAATATGGCAAAACAGCAGGACACAAAGTCAATATTTGGAAACTGATAACATTTTTATATATAAACAATTGTGTATAAAAAATGTGGTACATATATATTTTAGAGTGGAATATTAGCTAGCCATAATAAAAAATGAAATACTACCATTTATAACAGCGTACATGTGGATGAACTTAGGAGGGTGAAATAAGTCAGTCAGGTAAAACCAAGTACCATATGATTTCACTTATATGTATGTGGAATATAAAGAACAAAATTAAATGATCAAACAAAATGGAAACAAACTCACAGACAAAGACAGAACTGGTGGTTGACAGGGGAAAGCATCTGGGGCACTGGCTGAAAGGAGTCAATGGACTAAGAAACAGAGATTGGTAGTTAAAACAGTCACAGGGAAGTAAAGCAGAGCAAATGGAGTCAAGAATAATGTGATAACGATGTATGGTGCCGATTGAGGTACTTGGAAATACTGAGAGAAACACTATATAAAGTATATGATTGTCTAATTACTAAGCTATACACCTGAAACCAATACAAAACTGAAAGGATGATATAAAAATAAAATATTCTGTATAGAGTGTGATTAACATCTAATATTGTAACTAAAGAAACTCCAGTGACAGGGGTGAGAACAGAATAAATGACCCACTACAAGATTAAAACTGCTTTCAAGTTTTGTGACTTGCACTTAATATTAATGTAAACCTTGCTCACCAATACACTGTTTTAATATAAAAATATTTTTATTTCACATGGAACAAACATTTTTGGTCTATGATATGCCATGTTACGCTCTTATCCCTCCCTGGCACACTGCTAAATAGCTTTAAGATACACTAATATTTTAGAGCTTGACCAAATCGCAACAACAAAATTTTACCATGATTATCACTTAATTATTTTAAGTTTATACTTATAAAATATTGTGAGGTCATCACACAGGCTTCCCTACTAGGATCCCGTCTCTGTCGGTGTACCAGCTGGCATTGTTGTGAAAGGCTTCAGTGATATTTTTTAAAGACTCTTTCAATGTGTTTGCTCATTTTAAGTTAAGTAATTTAGAAGCACACTTGCCCACATCCACTTCACTGAGTGTTCAGCAGTTTTTCATCAAAAACTGCATGACCCCCACCTCCCCTGACCTACTCTCCCTATTCACTAGATCTTGCCCTTAGCAACTTTTTGTTTGTATCCCTTGATGAAAAACATCCTTAAAGGAAAAATGTTCTGCTGATATGGCAGAGGTAAAACAAACAAGAAACAAACAAAAAATGGCAGAAGCACTAAAAGGCATCAAAACCAACACATTTAGAAACTTTTAAGCAGTAGAGAAAATAGCTTGATAGGTCTACTGTAACAAATGGAGAGTGCTTTGAAGGTGACTGGTTTAAACATGTAACAATCATTTTTACATGTTTTTAATAAATATATTCTGGGGGTTTTTTGGGGGGTACCCCTTCATATATTGTTACATTTGACTTTCTCAGAGTAAAGACATATATATCCTTTAGTAAAAGCTTATTTGCTTAGCATTGGCTCAGAAATTTGAAGGGGGATTTTACTTAAGATTAATTTAACTTTTTGTAGCTATAAGCTCATAGTTTTTACATTTGGCTTTTCTGCTATACTATTCCTGAATAGTAATAAACCACTATAGTATTTCATTTGGATGATACTGACAGAGATACTTAACCAAGAAATTTTCAAGTCAAACTGCTACCAACCATGAACTCTAAATGCATGGGTATTTTTTGACTATCATTTGTAACATATTAAAATATTCAATAACTGTCATTTGCATTACATGAAAAGTTAATTTTTAACAAAATTTTATTCAAAGCATTAGGAAAACCATATTCAAAAAAACACAGAAATAATAACTATAAAAATGCTGCATAAACAGCAGTTTACAAGTTCCCTGACATTTAGTGACTTCATAACTAAAACTTCAGTTTTCAAGTCACCAGGCAGAAAATAGTGGAAACATTATTTCATATTATCTCTGAGGTTGGAGAAATGGCTTTGATGTGAGAAGTGACACCATTTAAACAATAAACATCAGATTTTACCCTAATGTAATTATATTCCCTTCTTGTTATTCTTCAGAGATAAAAATTTAGAATGTAAGGATTACTAGAAGGAAATAGGAGGTAAATTACCTTTTAGAAGATATCCTGATCAGTGCTTGCTTTAATCAGACAAAAGACTGGATTAAGTATTTTAAATTATAAATATACCATTGTGCTTATCTAAAACGGTTAAAAGTGAATATTTTAACATAATACAGTACATGTATACATGTATACATCTGCTTCCAACTTTTTACCTTCAGTAAAAAAAATTAAAATTATCACTAATGGAGGTCTGAAAAAAAGTTTTCATGGTGGAACTTTAGAACTTTAACTTTATAGAGATCAAAATAATTTCTGAAAACCAAAAATAGCCTAAATCAATTAAGAAATTGCTCAAGTTAAGGATTACTTTTCAAAGAAGTAATTTGTTTGGAAGGAATTTGTAGCTGAAAACACTGTTCATTAAAAACAAAAAACAAAAAAACAAAAATAAAGTTACCCTGAGAAAGTGTCTTCAAGTTGCCAGTACTTTCAGAGGTCCCCAACAATTCACGAAGGAGAAACTTTTGGCTCTAGCCTCTATTACCAACATAAAAAAAAAAATTAAAAAATAAATGTTTTGATATAAACAGTAATTTGGGATTCCCTGCTGTACTGGTAACAGGTTACACCAAAACATCAGAATAGATGGACTATAAGCAAATTTTGCATGCATTTCAGGTACAGTTATTTTTTCTTTTCAAAGAAAGTTTGTATTTGTAATTCTTCAAATGGTCTTGGGACTCAAACTTACTATTCACAAAAAATAATTTGTAAGCAAGTTCATAGTTTTCTTATACTAGTAAGCAAATTGTCTGGTCTACAACCTCTAATCTATGCCTAAAAAATAAGGCATGAATAATTCTTCATTGGCCACTACAGAGAACAGACAAGTGTTTTATTTCTAATGCAAACATTTCTCAAAGTGTACCGCTATGTTTAATACCTCTTATGCATTTACAGTCAGCATTTTTGAATCTCCACATACTTTTAGTATAAAAGGGTTATTCCAAACATCTTACATACCATAATTACATGAGAGAAGACAAAGTAAAAGCAGCTACAGAAATAGCAGGATATTTTTCACAAATAACAATATAATGTATAAAAAATGTCAAATTAGTGATAACTGGTAGTATGAACTCTCAATATTCTACTTTGGCTTCCAAATTAAGATTTTACAAGTTTGAAGCCTTGTCCTGTGTCCAGCACAGTAGGAAGAAACCAACTCATTTTTAGTCTTTTCAAGCACCTAAAACAACTTTGGCAAATCCAGAACAGGTTCAGACCACATAACCAATTTGCCAAATGTACTAGTGGATAAGTAACACGAGGAAAGTGTAACATCCAGTGCTTGGCCACATCACTTCCTGTTGGCAAATGCAAAGTATAGTCACTCCACTGTTTTGACACACCATACACTGCTTTTACTCTTCGTCCCTTTTCAGTCCAGCAGATGTTATTATTGGAGTTGCAGTTATATTCTACCCAGTCTTTTGTAAAGTCACCCAGCTGTGGTGGGTCAGCTTCTTCAATATCCATTGTCTTTATCATCTCGGCTCCTTGCACTGCAATATACTGGTCATTGATTTTTCTTACTTCTTTTACCCAAGGGGTTGAATTCTCACTGTCTAATACAATAATAAGTCGGGAACAGAAGGAGCCATTTTTTTCTCTCCACCACTCTAAAAGTGTATCAAGGCGCAGCACGTCTCCACCTGTAAACAAAAGAAGATTAAGCAGAGTAATTATTTCTGAAGCCTCTTAATAAGAATTCCCTTTTGCTTAAGTGTATTTTCTTTAAATTCTTGGAATTAAATATGTGAGTAGAAAAATACAGCCTTCCTTTCAAAGTATCTTTTCAGAAGATTTTCAGAAAACAATCTTTCAACTTCAGGTTTTAAAAAACAGGCAGAGGAGAGCAATGGGAGAAAAATGGGACAACTGTAATAGAACAACAATAAATTTTTAAAAAGTCATCCTTGTAGCCTTGGCTTGTGGCACAGTGGATAAGGTGCCAGCCTGAGAATCCAAAGGTTGCTGGTTCAATCCCCAACCAGGGCAATATAAGCAGGTTACAAACTAGGTTTCCACCAAGATCCATAGCCAGAGGCAGGTGAAAAACAACCATACATTGCCTGTTTCCCTTCTCCTCTGAAAAATAATAAATAAAATCTTTATTTAAAAAAAATAGTCATCCTTGTTGCACAAAAAATGGGATATGCTAATTTTGTATGAAGTTAAATTCGGTAAAAATATAAAATTATAAAAGAAAGCTTATATCTTATATCAAAAGCAGTAGATATGGCTTATAGTCCAAATCCAGCTCATTACCTGTACAAACTGAGCTGAGAATTGATTTTCATTTTTTTTTTTTTGACTTTTTTATTTATTTATTTATTTATTTATTTATTTATTCTTTTAATTTTATTGTTGTTGTATTACATCCATCCCTTTTTTTCTTCCCTCTCATTTTTAAATTTGAAAATTTTTTAAGAAAAACCTTATTTGTGACATAGGAAGATTACAGAACATTTACATTTCATATAATTGTTTCCATGAACAACACTGACTTGCATTCTATCTATGGCTTCTTTTCAACTACAATGGAAAGCTGAGTAGTTTCAACACAGACTCTATGGCCCACAAAGACAAAAGTACCCAGTGCATTACAGAGAAAGTTTGCCAACACTGTTGTACATTACTGATAAAATAATGTTATCTAGCTTCCTATCTAGGGAGCTGCTAAATGAAAAAAACATCCTCCTTACACCAGAATGAGTTTAGAATGAATTTATTTTTAAATCAAGTTCATACCTGAAAAATAAATAAAAATAATTTACTCAGAAAGGTCTATGTAATAAATTTGACCTGGTAACCTAGTAAATTATAGCATAGGCTTTCTATCTGGTTCCTTGTGGATAGGTTTTTTTGCATTAATTTGATTTCTAAGTATGTTATATTAAAATATTATCTTAAATTAATTTAGTTTTTGGCATCCTCTTCAATTTCATGGCCAAGACCATTACTATCCTCACCTCACCCTAGTCCTGGCTCTGTCTCAGTGGTACACTGATACAATCACTCCAATTCTAGATATTTATCCTAAGGAAAGAGCAGAGATTGGGACAAAATATTACACACAGAGATCTTCCCTTTGCTATCTGAGATAGTGTAAAATCTGAAACATCTAGGAGGAGTGGAAATAAACTATGCTAAAACTTTATGAGGGAACTTCATAGTGAATAATATTCATAAACGAATCTTAATGATGAGAAAATTAGTTATAAAATTAGCAACAAATATATGACACAGAAGTATATCTACAAAAATACTAGCAGTGGTTATTGTTGGGTGTTTGGATTTCAGGTGGTTTTTGTTATATTTTTCTATATTTTCCAAAGTTTTTACTTTGAGTATGTTGTTTTTATAATCAGAAAAGTTTTAACATGCTGTAGTTTACTTGCACAAGATCCTAAACCTAACTTCAGAACATATATTTATTTCTACCAAGAGCAACTATCATCTTTGCTAAAAATGGCAATACCAGAGTGAGAAAGAATCCTTTATAATTTGTATTCTATTAGTAATATAACCTCTGAAGCCAAGGTGTATCACATAATTTATGTATAATTAAATTTCTTTTATTCTTTAGCTTTGGCAATGGCACATGCTCATTTTCTCAGAAGCACTATTTCAATGCATGGTCTCTATTACTAATGTATTGCTTCACAGATACTTCCTAAAGATACCTTTTTAAAAATGGTAAAATGTTAACTTTTCATTATTGCTAATTTTATTAAATTTCTCTAGAGATCAGAGGATGACATAGATTATAGAAGCCATTATACAAATTTCATCTGCCACAGAACATCACTATCTACTAACTTGCTTCTCAACTATTTCAATAAATATTCTTCAGCACATTCTACACTTATTCTCTTATATAAATGTCTATAGCTAGACATTTACCTAAAATAAATCCCTAGAGTTTTTAAGTCTTCAAAAAGTCTTCTAATTGACAACGAATAAAAATTTAACAAGACTGCTATATATATACCATTTATCTTGGTGTCTACTATTCCTGAGAAAAGAAGCTAATATAAATTTTAATAAACTGAACATCTTGAATTTACTTCCAAAGCCATTTTAAAAAGTACTTGAATAAATTTAAGATTTAAGAAAAATGCAAACTTTTTCTGAAACAATTTATATTAATAAATCCTTTTCCTAAAAAATACAATAAGCTTACTTTAAAGATTAGTTTCTTATGGTCCTGGCTGGGTAGCTCAGGTGGTTGGAGCATGGTCCCATATGCCAAGGTTGCAGCTCAATCCCTGGTCAGGGCACAAGCAAGAGTCAACCAATTAAGGCATGAATGGGTAAAACAACAAATCAATGTGTCTCTGTCTCTGTCTCTCTCCCTTCTCTTTCTAAAAATCAATAAAAGTAAAAAACAAAATTAAAGAAAGATTACTTTCTTATAACATTTAAAAATAAAGAATTAGTGCATGACCGCCAAAATTAAGCCCTTATTTTCCATTTCACCTGAAAATAGTTTATCATCATATGCATTGCAATACATTTTCAACAAACAATCTTGTTTTAAGATCTGAAATCCTTATTTCTCTAAAGATTTTTAAATTTATTTGTGCTCTGAAATACATAAAATGCTACATGTCACCTGCAATTAAAGTAGTAATAAAAGTTAAGGAGCTGTTTTCTATTTTTTTTTTTAAAGATTTTATTTATCATTCTTAGAGGGAGGGGAAGAGAAAGAGGCAGAGAGGCAGAAAGACATCAATGTATGGTTGCCTTTCACCTGCCTCCAGCTATGGACCTGGCTGGAGACCTGGCTTGCAACCTGGTTACGTGCCCTGGCTGGGAATCGAACCAGAGACCTTTGGGTTCACAGGCCAGCATCTTACCCACTTTGTCACCAGCCAGGGCATGTTTTCTATTTTAAGTTATTAAAAAGTTAAGGCCAAGTAATTTTATAAATTACATTTAAGTAGTTTTATTGTTGACTACCTTCTACATTCTAAATGGGTGAACCATGCTAACAAAAACACCTCCTTAATCAGATTATGCCATTGCTCTAGTTGCATGTATTTTGCCTTTGGTGGTAACTCAGTACAATGGGGAAAATATACTTTAGGAGTCAGGGAGATCTGAGACTGATTAGTAATAGGAGCAACATCTAACTTATATACCCACTTTCAGCTTTCATTTCTTCCTTTGAAAAATGTAAATGATTGAGGCAGTAGTATTTGCCTCAAAGGATTTCAAGTGAAGATTAAATCTACTGTATAAAGTACAAAGTACAGTAGCTGTGCTTCAAATGTACCCAATAAATGTTAGTTTGCTACTATCCCTAGGCAAACATTGAGTTGTTCAATATTTACTTACCAGGCAAAATTACAAAAATATTTTCCTTTATGGTAAAGCCCTGGTTACAAACTTGGCATGAAATTAGTAAGACCATGGTGGTTTAAAATCATCTCTAATTTAGCATCAATTCTTTTTTCCTTCCTTCTGGAGTTCATGTTTTAGTAACTCTTCCTCTATCCTTCTGTTCTTTTATTTACATTTAATTTGATCTAAATGTTAATTTCTACTTATGACTATTTTATTTTTTGTATGTGTCCTTGGGATAAATGCAAAATATTTTATGAAAAACACAGGATATAATCATCCCTAAAAGAACTACTCTAATTTAAAATTTTAAAAATTGTCCTTTTACATGATTAATTCAATGATTTTATCTATCTACCAATTAATTAAAAATCCCCTACTAGTGCCAGGATAGGCAAATAACTCATAAAACTTACTAACTATTCTAGTTGGTGACAGCAACAAATCTGAATATAATATAGAAAGACCTTATTTCTTCCTTGGCAGGGAGATTTAATATTATCCCTTCATTTTACAGATGAAAGAACTGAAGCTAAGAGAAGTAACTTCCCTAAAATAAAATTATTGTGGCAAATTAGCACCAAAACCAAGGTCTCCTACCCTAAGTACTTTTCCCACCACAATACACTGACTACATATAAAAATCTGTTGAGCTTTCTAACATAAATAAAATTGTACATGTGAAAGACGATTAGAATCAGTATGCTTAACATTTCAAGACTTAGAAGTACTTTTCAAATTAGTTAATCAGCTTCTGAAAAGTGCTACTGTATTTAATAATCCTGAAAATGCTTTAAAGGGAAAATGATAATAGGTCTCAAATCAAACAGATTTTTTTCTTCCCATAAATATAAAGCATAATTTTCAAAACCTTTGGAAATTAATAAAATTATTCTTGAAAAAAGAAAAAGTCATATGTGTACCTGGGGTAAACTGTAAAGTAAAAAACTGAGAATTCTGAAAATTTATTTCAGTGTTAGGGATAGATTTTTCACAACTGGTCCATTTTCACAATAGTGAAATCACCAAAGGTGTCTTTACCTGCAAGAGCCCATTCTCCTGTACCATGGGTATGTCCACTGTAGTACAAAACATATGTATCGTGTCTAGGTCCATCCACAGTCCGAAGTTCTAGAAAAGATTTCAGTTTGGAATGTAGAGTATCAAAGGACAGTCCACTTGTGGAATAGTCACATCCATAGGTCTCAATCATATGATATGCAAAAAATCTTTGGATCGCGTTGAGCATGCCAGTAGACCTCAGATTTAACTCCTGCACATGTTCCGGTGGAAGAAGTGTTGGCTGACCATCAGGACTGGAGAAGGAAAAACAAGAATATTTTGGTGTTTAAAAAGTATTCATTCTATATCATATTGTTATTCTTATTTATAAGTGATTATCTAAAGAATCATAATAGTTGCTAACTAAATGGCAGGATTTTTTAAATCATCTTTTCTAAATTCCTGGTGCTAAGATTAAGCTTTGTAAAATCAAAGCCTAGTTTCTAAAAGTTTTATTTCGTATTATATATGTATATATTATGTATGTATACACACACACATATATGTGCACATATGTATATATATGTATATAAATACACACACACACACACACACACACACATACATACACATAAAATCAATAAAGCAATAACCAAACTGAAAGTTAGGGGAAAAATGTCTCCAAATGTAGACAGTACTACTACTCTTTGTTCTTTATTTATATATTCTCACCAATTGATTGGCATTGGACATTTTCAAAGCAAAATTATACTAATTTTACTCCCAATGTGTATCAAGAACATGGGTGAAGACCATCATGAAAACTTTTCTTTCTTGAGAAAAGAAATTTAATAAAGTATAAAAGCAGTATTTTAAATTATGTATTTATTTAATTTCTATATTGGAAAGAAGTCTTTAGAAAGTTGTGCTCTAGTCTTACTAACCACAGGTACATAAATTGTATGAGAAATAACCTATTAGTAAATGTTATTTTAATAAAATTATTAAAATTTAGGTCCAAATGCCATATCCTATTGAACACTAATCAAAGACCTAGATCTGCTCCTGAACAACCGTAAAATGAAAATCTAGTAAAGATGATAAGCTAAGACCTGCAAACTAGCAGAATCAAAACACTATCATATCGTTATTGGGGTAGGATGGGGAATCATCATCAATCCTACCCAGCAAAGGAATTTCTACCAGAAATTTAAAACACTTTACCTTTTGCTTCATTCATTATCAATAACTACTCAAGTAAGACTTTAGTTTTCATTACAGCAATACATTTGGTTCCATACTTATTTAATAATCACAAAAAGTTTAAAAAATGCATAAACAAAAATCATAAGAAAACAAAACTCTAACAATGCAAATTACTTTTTCCACATATTCCTTCTGTAGAGCTGTCGTATTTTACTTTATGGAACCCTTTTAAATCTACTTTGTTTCTCATGAGAATCTTCAATGTTTTATTATGCCTTTAATATGGAGGAAAATATTTAATGCAAATATTTTTTGAGGTTTTTTATGTCACCATGTGATATTTTATATGATATTCAAAATCAGATAAAAACTTTTTGACTTTAAGTTCCCTTCACCTCAAAGAAATTAGGATGGATACTTGCTCAGCAGAATTAACAAAGACTTCATATTTTTCTATTTCAAAGGTGCTTAACTATAAAGGAAAAGTTAAAATATGGCAATATTTATAGGTTCAAACAGATCTACCACATATTTGGGATCAAAAATTGTTCTGAAAACTACAATCAAATATTTATGTTTATGTACATGTACAAATTAAGTATTTACATACACATATATACTATACATACACAAACATAATGCTAATCTTTTGAATTTCTGGTATCTGTATAACAATATCCAGGGGGTGAGGTATTTTTATATTCATATTTTCATTGCTCTTCTAAGACTCTTATGAGATGGGCAGAACAGGTACTGTTATTTGCATTTGATTTGCCTAAGGTAGCACCCAACTAGGATTTAGGGCTCTTAGGTCCAATGTACATTGTATTACATTTTATCATACTGTTTCACAGGACGTTTTCCCAAACAAGATATCCTTTTCTAAGGAAAGGGTCATAAGTTTCCATAGAAAATTCATTCATATTTCCTGATTTCTAGCTAAAACATAAGCTAATCACATTTATCAAAAATAAAAAATAAAAAATTAAATTGAACCCTGAAGATATTATTTCTGAAATTAAAGGCTTTTAAACATTTGGGATAAACAAAAAATGCAATAGTTTTGTATTTTAAAAATATAGTTTTGAAAAACCGCTATATTTTGTATTTATTGTCGCATTAAGAAAACGTTAAGAGTCAAGCAGTTGCTACTAATTACTACATTCTGGAGTACTGTACCTGCAGAAGTTGGTAGGAATCACAATAGCATATCCAACAGATGTTCCTCCTAAACAATTACCCAATTCATGGAAGAGCCCATGAGCCATGGATTCCAATGGCAAAACAATTAAAAACATGCTCAAGAAGATTCCATTTGTTGGCTAAAAGAAATATGAAACATCATGTTTACATAGTATAACTACATTTACGTGTGCATATGTGTATATTCTATCTATATATAGATTTATATCCATTCTTACATTTAATTAAACTTAGATACAGTTTTCTTTGAAAAGCTTTCGACTCTCCACAGCCTTAAATTAAAATTGCAAAAATATACTATAAAAAATATTTAAACATCCAAAAGTAGAATAGAGAAAAAGAGGTAGCAGAAATATTAAAAAGAGGAGGCAAGAGTAGACAGTAACTACAACAAAGGAACAAAAAAATTCAAGGACTAATTTAAGTGAAAAGAAAATGGGAGGATGTTACTAAGTTCTGATCTATCTTTGTAACACTGATACTATTCTATATTCTGTGTTATTATTGCACATACTACACAGTCATGTGCCAATGTGCATGAATACACATTTTTCTGACACTTTAATGTGGTTCGTTTGATTAAAATGTAATTAAAAAACAAGAAAGTTGATTCCCATAAAATGGAAAAATGAATTTAATGCCCTATATCTGGTATATTCTGTAATCAATTACATAAGTAATACAGTGCATGCCCAATTTGGAAACATTAAAAAATACAAGTAAAAAGGATAAGTCATTAAAATTATTCCAACTACCATTATCTACACACAGGTACTACCTTCTTAAAAGTATTTACACACTCATGCAATATAGTTCACAAATATGCATTGATATATATATTATTCCCAAAGTGGGATATATAATATTCTGTAAACAAATGGGGTTACATCAAGCTAAAAAGGTTTTGCACAGCAAAGGAAACCATCAACGACAACAAAAAAAACACCCTACTGAAAAGAAAATGGTATTCGCCAAAGACAACATCTAATAAGGGGTTAATATCCAAAATTGATAAAGACCTCATACAAACCATGGGCATGTGCATGGACACACACACACACACACACTCCAATTTAAAAATGGGTAAAGGATCTTAATAGACATTTCTCCAAGAGGGCATATAAATGGCCAATAAACATGAAAAGATGCTCAAAATCACTAATCATCAGAGAAATACACATTGAAACCTCAATGACACATCACCTTACAGCTGTCAAAATGGCTATCACCAAAAAATTAACAAATGACAAGTGTTGGGGAGAATATAAAGGAAAAGAAACCCTCATGTACTATTGGTGGAAATGCACAGTGGTAGAGCCACTATGGAAGACAGTATGGAGGTTCCTTAAAAAAAATAAATAAAAATGGAATAGCTGTATGACCTAATGATTCTACTTCTGGTTATGTATCTAAAGAAACTCCAAACACTAATTCGAAAGGATATATGTACCTCCTATGGTCAATGTAGTGTTATTCACAAGACTCAAGATATGTAAGCAACTCACGTACCCATAAATAGACCAGTGGATGAAAAAGTGGTGACTACAATGGAATATTACTAGGCCATAAGAAAGAATGAAACCTTACCATTTGCAACTGCATGGGTGGACCTAGAAAGTATTACACAAGTAAAATAAGTCAAAGACAAATACTATATCATTTCACTTATATGTGGAATCTAAAGAACAAAATAAATGAACAAACAAAATTAAAACAGACTCATAGACACAGAGGGTGGATGGTGATTGTCAGAGGGAGAGGGGTTAGGAGGCTGGGTGAAGGAGGTCAAGAAATTAAGAACAAATTGGAAGTTACAAAATAGTCACAGAGATGTAAAATACAGCATAGGGAATATCACAGTCAATATTAGTAGCTATGTATAGTGCCAGGTGGGTACTGCAAATATCGAGGGGAACACTTTGTAAAGACTATGACTGTCTAACCACTATGTTGTACACCTGAAACTAACACAAAATAAGTAAACTGTATTGAAAACAAGAAATACAAATAATAATCACAAAATACTGTAATAACTATGTCTAATGCAAGGTAGGTACTTGAAGTATCAAAGTGAACATTTTGTATACAGTTGTCTAACCATTATGCTGCACACCTGAAACTAATAAAAAATAATTCTGAACATAAACTCTAATTGAAAATTAAAATTAGAAAAAATGACATCAGTGGTAGAAATAACTGAAGTTGTGGAACTACAGAGCATGTGCAATCAGTTGGCAATAACTCTGCAACTCCTTATTTCATGTGCTTATTCATTTTGAAAAACTATTTCTAAGGTTATGATTTAACATCATTGTTTCAGATATTAAGTATTAAACTTTGAGAGCAACCATCATGTCAAAGGAATACCATGTTAACGCAACCATAATTTCTGGACTGCATGCAGGGCCAACTGCTAAGGAAATTGTGAACTTCAATAACATCCATTTACGTAGTTTACAACGTGAAGGGGTATGATGCTGACCCTAACGTCGCCATAGCCAACAAGGAAAACGCAGAAGGTGCGCCAGGATCACACAAGTCCAGATATTGTATGCAGAATCAAGGAGATCATCAAGAAAGATCCAGAATGTTTACCGTGATGTTTTGAGAGCAGTTGTACAGTGGGCGAATCAAGTCACAAATGGATGTCATTCTATCTTCCAACAAGATGCCAAAAAGGTGCAAGAATGTTTCAGTGTCAATGTTCCTGAATTCTGGTCAGAGGAGATCTGGCTGCCTAATTTACCAGATGCAAATCCTTCAGACTATTATGTATGCAGCATTTGTGAGAGAGAATAAACAACCTCATTCCAATAAAGAGGCTGTTAAAGCTAAAACTGGAAACATGATGATGTCCATGGATAAAGAAAAGTTACTTAAAGCAATTATTGAGTCTATTATTGCAGCAAATGAAGACTTCTTTGAACAATTTAAAAAATGACTATGTTTATGTATTTACACATAAGAATAAATATATTTCAAAACGTAACACTTTTGTCATGATAAAAAGAATGGATGAAGAGTTCTTTCTTTTTTTTTTAAAAAGATTTTATTTCATTAATTTTAGAAAGAGGGGAAGGGAGAGAGGCAGAGAGGGAGAGAGACATCAATGTATGGTTGCGTTTCACCTGCCTCCAGCCACTGACCTGACTGGAGACCTGGTTTGCAACCTGGTTATGTGCCCTGGCTGGGGAATCGAACCTGCGACCTTTGGGTTTGCAGGCCGGCGCCTTAACCACTGTGCTACCAGCCAGGGTTAGGAGTTCTTTCTTATAGATAAACAAAGGAAGTAGTTCCTTGATATGGAATCTACTACTGATCATGATGCAGTGAAGACTGTTGAAGTGACAACAAAGGATTAGAATATTACATAAACTTAGTTGATAAAGCAGTGGTAGGGTTTCAGAGCACTGACTCCAATTTTTTAAAATAGAACCCTTTCTTTTTTTTTTAAATTTTATTGTTCTTCAATTACAATTCTCCCATTTCTCTCCTATTGTTCTCCCGTGCCCTGCCCTCCCAAACCCCCCAGTCAATCTCTACTTGGTCGTCCATGTCCATGGGTCCTTTATACTCTTTTCTTGACAAGACCCTTCCCCTTCTTTCCTGTTATCTCTCCTCCCTTTTCCCCCAGGTCACTGTCAGTTTGTTCCTCGTTTCCATGTCTCAGGTTCTGTTCTGCTCATTTTTTTGTTCGGTTCATTACTTTCCACTTATAGGTGAGATTATATGATATTTGTCTTTCCCTACCTGACTTATTTCACTTAGTATAATACTCTCCAGTTCCATCCATGCTGTCGAAAAAGGTAGAAATTCCTTCTTTCTTTCTGCTGTGTAGTATTCCATTGTGTAAGTGTGCCAGTTTTTTGATCCATTCATTTACTGATAGGCACTAACACTGTTTCCAACATTTGGTTATTGACTTCAATTTTGAAAGAAGTTCCACTGTTAGTAAAATGCTACAAAAAGAGCAATGTATTGTACAGAGAAATCATTTATGAAAGGATGTCAATCAATGTGGTAAACTAAATTGCTGTCACATTTTAAGAAATAGCCATAAGCACCCAATTTTTGATATTTTAAGAAATAGCCACAACCACCCTAGTCAGTCAGAAGCTACAAGGGAAGACACCACCTGCAAAGTGTGTAACTGCTTAAGGCTCAGAAGATAATTAGTATTTTAGCAATAACTTATTTTTTAGTTAAGGTGCATAGTCTTTTGAGACATAATCCTACTGCATATTCAATAAACTACATTATAATGTAAACATAACTTTTATATGTACTGGGAAAACAAAAATTTGTGTGACTCACTTTATTTTGATGCTCATTTCATTACAGCAGTCTGGAACTGAACCAATGATACCTCCAAGGTATACCTGTACCTATCCCCTATGTGACTTGTGTAATGCTGTTTGCTAAATGCAATTTTCTAAATGTAATTTAGCAATCTGTATCTTGTTAAAGAAATTTCCTTCTACCTAAAGATTAGTAAGATATTTTATATTACCCTCTAAAGGACTTGTTTTGTCCTTCACATTTAAGTCCATAATCCAAATGCAACTGATTTTTATGATAATGATCCAATTTTATTTCTTACATGAAACCCAATTCCCAATTGTTAAACGTATCAATCATTCCACATTACTTTGCTGTAAATTAAGTATTCAAGGATCAGGGTTGGACTTTCTTCAGTTTCAGTAATCTATTTATGTATCCTTTCAAATATTTCCTTTGGTCTTTTTTCCTCTTTTCTTGGACTCCAATGAAACACAGATGAAGATCTTCCTTGAGTCTTCTTCTGTATAGTTATTTTCCTTATTTCTTTCCTCTTCAGTGCTCCTTCTTACATAGCTTCTTCTGAACTATATTTTCCAGATCACTAATCCTCACATCAATTTTACCTAATTTATTAAGCTTGCACATGCAATTATTTCAGGCACTTTATTTTATGATTCTAAAACTTCTATTTGGTTCTTTCTCAGGTCTGCTTTGTCACATTTTTACCATTTTCAAATTTCTACCACTATATATTATGGTTGCTTTTATTTTTATCAACTTATTAAGTATGATGGTTTTCTCTCTGTGTTTGATAATTCTAATACCACAACACCTTTTAGTCTCTTCTGTTGTTTCTGCTGCTTCTTGCTCTAGATGCTATGTGTGTTTACATTCCTGGCTAAACACTGTATGTTAAAAAAATTACATGGCTAACTGCAGGCCTAGAATAATGATACCTTCCCCAAGAGGGCTTTTGTTTGTTTCAGGAAGCTGCAGCGTTACTACTCTACAAAACTTAATCCATGTTTGATCACTTAATCCAGATTAAATCATAACCAAACACAAGGTCAGACACAAGTTCATGGGAGGACTGTAATGTACATGGCTCCAATTTTCCTTTGGTGTGTCACCTTAAAATAAGAGGTAAGTTACCAGAGATACTTCCTCTGAAGGCTTTGGGCTTTGAATTTTGCTCCTCTTGACAGCACCAGAAGTGCAGCTCAGCTCTGAAAACTGTCTCCTCTATATTAATAAATGTCTCCCAGGCAGTCTTTAGTTTTTCTCTCCTAGAAGGTATAATATATGTTTCCATTTCCGCATCTGTTTTTTTTCCTTTTTTTACATTTTATTTATTGTTTCCAGAGAGAGTGCCTTTATCCACTGTGCCACCAGCCAGGGCCTGCATGTCTTCTTTTATGACCATTAGTGGAGTTTTATATATAAATATAGTATTTTATGTAAGTATGTGCCAGGGCACATAATCAGGTTGTAAGGTAGGTCTCCATCCAGGTCCGTAGCTGGAGGCAGGTGAAAGGCAACCATACATTGATGTCTCTCTCTCTCTCTGCCTCTCTCCCTTCCTCTCTCTGAAAATAATAATCTTTTTTAAAATAAATAAGTAAATAAAAATGTCATGAGTTTATTTTAAACCTCATTTCTAGGCAGTATGTGTTTCCGTTCTATGAATGAAGTGCTTTCTATAAATGAAGTCATTTCCATTATATTTTCTGATTATTGATTTCCAGGATATTGATTTTTGTATACTTACATGCTATCATTTGCCAACTGTTACTAAAAATATATTTTCAAAGAGTTATATCAGCAACATGGCAAAGTGACAAGTCAGAGGTCTATAATCCAACAAAATTTCATCTGTTCAAACACAACTATCCGTAAGTGATTCACAAATTGGTACATCTGAAGATGGGTATAACAACATATAGGGAAGCCAGAACAAGAGGAAGGACGCAGATGATGTCCATACAGTGACTGCCATGGTCCTGGCCAATGGGTGGTGATGAGAGTTGGCCTTCAGAGCTACATTATAGATGCCTGAGGGTAAGACTGCCAGATGCAGCATCAGTGCCTGAGATTCTGGCAAGCTCCCCAACCATTACAGTGATACCCAGTAGCAGCAGCAAAGTAGTATCTAAATTCCCCAGGCTACAATACAGCTGTGCCAGCAGCCATAAGGAACAAGGGAGCAGTTCTGAGGGCTCATGAACCTAGCTCCCCATCACCTGCCTAGTCCCCAACAATAGTGGTGGTGCCACAAGACCTAACAGATCAAGGCACAACAGGTACAACTATCAACCTGGTCACCAAGGTGTCAATTTTCATGACTGCAATTATGCCCCCACCTCACCAGAACCCTAGAGGTATAAGTAATGGAAAACAAAACTTTGCACTATAACATCATCTACAGAAAAACAAAAGAAAGACTGCTGACAACAACAACAAAAATGCTAATTTGTTAAGTTCAAAATGGTATCCTCACAAGAAAAAAGTTCACTATCTCCTCCTAGCCAGCATTGCTCAATTAATTGGAGCATCATCTTATAAAACTAAAGGTTGCAGGTTTAATTTCTGGTCAAGGTAGATGTAGGTTAAGGCCTTGGTTCCCAGTCAGGGCACATGCAAAAGGCAATCGATCAAATTTCTCACATCAATGTTTTATCCCTCGCTCTAAGATCAATGAAGATAAAAATAATTAAGAAGATCATTAACTCAAATGCAAACATAGAGGAACAACACATCAAGTACCATGAAAAACCAAGGTAACACAGTTAACACACACAAAATAAAAGACAATCTTTAGAAACAAATCTCAAAGTCATGGAAAACTAATTTAAATGACAGATAATTTAAGACTGTAGTTATGATGAAACACAATGAGCTACATAAAAATCAGAAAGGTAGTTCAATGAGCTCAGGAATACATTACCAAGAGCGTGAAAGTGAAACTATAAGAAAAGAACCGAACACTAATTCTAGTGTTGAAACACCCAATAAATGAGATGAAGAATGCATTAGGAAATAATGGAAAAAGAGCAGACCAAGATGGAAAATTACTTTAAAAATAGGAATCTAAAAATTATTCATATGGAAGAAGAGAGAGAACTAAGAGTTAAAAATAATAACTACCAGAATTTTCTGATTCCAGTAGAAGAGAAACAATCAGGATAATTAAGTTGCCCAGAAAAAAGTGAACAGAAAGCCTATTCAAAACAACAGTTGATGAGAACATTTCAATCTTAGAAAGTAAGTTAGACCTTTGAATACAAGAAGTAAACAAAACTCCTTATTATCTCAATGTAAAAAGAAAACCCAGCCCTGACTGGTGGCACAGTGGATAAGGAGCCAGCCTGAGAACCCAAAGGTAGCTAGTTTGATTCCCCAGCCAGGGCACATAGCAAGGTTGCAAGCCAGGTCTCCAGCCAGCTCCGTGGCTGGGGGGCAGGTGAAAGGCAACCGTACATTGGTGTTTCTCCCCTCTCTCTAAAAATAAAATAAAATCTTTTAAAAAAAGAAAGAAAGAAAACCCAATTAGATTATTATTAGATTTCTCAGGAGAAATGGTAATTTAAAATATGGAAAGATAAAAAGCATCAGCCAAGAATAATATACCCAGCAAAGTTATCCTTTATATATGAAGGAGAAACAAGAGGTTTCTATGACAAAAGCTGAAAAAATTTACCAACATAAGACCTGCATTAATAAGGAATATTGACATTAGCTTCACTATCAAAAACAAAAAGATACAAATACACAAAACTCTGAGTAAGGTGTGTGTGACAGACAATAGCAAAAAACTGCAACTCTATTTCAGAATAGGATATTAAACAATTATAACACAAAAGTCAAAAAATATTAAAAAGAGCCCTGGCTGGTGGCTAAGTGGATAGGCGCTGGCCTGCAAATCCAAAGGTTGCTGGTTCAATTCCCAGTCAGGGCACAAACCAGGTCTCCAGCCAGGTCTCCAGCCAGGTCTGTAACTAGGGGCAGGTGAAAGACAACCATACGTTGATGCTTCCCTCCCTTTCTTCCTCCCTCCTTGCCCTTCTTTCTAAAAATAATGAATAAAGTCTTTTAAAATTTTTTTTTAATTTAAAATAACTATTACAATTGGTAACAAAATACAACATAAAAAAGGGATACTTTGAAACAACCATAAAAGAGTAAGAAAAAAAATGAACTTGTATGGGTGAATCAAGATGCTATCAGAAGAAAAAACTGTTTTGTCTGTGAGACATTTTTACAAGCCTCATGATAACCATAAAACAGAAAACCAGAGCTGAGACACAAAACATTAAAAAAAAGAAAAAAAAAAGAAAAAAGGTAGGGAAACAAAAACATCATAGAAAACTACCAATCTAACATTTCAGAGAGAAACGAGCAACCAGAAAACAACAGATAAAATAGCTAAAGCTTACTTTATATATCAGTAAAACCTTATATATCAGTTCTTATATATCAGTAAAACCCTAAATGTAAAGAGACTGAACTCACCAATCAAAAAGCAGAGTAGCTGGATGGATTTAAAAAAAAAAAAAAAAAGGATTAAAAAACACACACACACACACACACACAAGAGAAAAAAACAAGACACTATATGCTGCCTTCAAGAGAACCATCATAGTTCCAAAGACATAACCTCAACATGAAGGGGTAGAATATGATATTTCATGTAAATGGCAACAACAAAAATTGTAGGTATAGCCATACTTAAACAAAATAGATTTCAAGACAAAAAAAGTAACAAGAGACAAAAATGGACATTTAATATGATAAAGGGGACAATCCGTTAAGAAGACATGACACATTAATGTAAATGCACTCAACCTAGGAGCACCAAAACATATAAAAAATCATTAACATATGTAAAGGGAGACATGGCACTTTAACAACAGTAAGGGAGTTTATTGTTTGTTTGTTTTTTCCATGTATGGGTTGCCTTTCACCTGCCTCCACCTATGTACCTGGCTGGAGACCTGGCTTACAATCTGGTTAGGTGCCCTGACTGTAATATCCCACTTAATGTACGTTAATGGACAGATCGTCCAGACATAGTCAACTAGGAAATATTGGCCTTGAACGACACATTAGATGACATAGCACTAATAGATATAAATAGAACTTACCATTCTTATTTTTTTTACACATATTTAAAGTACATATTGGATTTTAAAGAGTTAATACCAAAAATTTAAAATATGCCAATAGCTTATATAATTATTACATGTTAGACGATAGTGTTTTAGATATATTGCAGCAAACTAAGCAGTTTTTTTGTTTTTTTTCTTTCTTTTCTTTCTTTCCATTCTTAACACATAACAGAATACACGTTCTTCTTAAGTGCACATGGAACATTCTCGATGGCAGACAACACACTGGGATACAAAACAAGTCTCCAAATTTAAGCAGATTGAAATCATATCCAGCATCTATTCCAGTAACAACAGTGTGAAAATAAAAATCAACTCCAAGAAGAAAACTGGGAAAATCACAAATATGGGCAGATTAAACATTCTACTGAATAACTATTGGGTCAAAGAAGAAATTAAAAAAAAAAGAAATCAAAAGCTATGCAGAGACAAATGAAAATAAAAATATTACATACCAACATAACTGAAATGCAGCAAAAGCAGTACTAAGAAGGAAATTTATAGTAATACAGGTTACCTCAAGAAACAAGAAATATCTCAAATAAACAATCTAACATTACACTTTAAGGAACAAGAGAAAAAGAAAAACAAATGAGCCCAACGTCAGTGGAAGGGAGGAAATAAAAATCAGAAAATAAATGAAAGAGAATTTTATTTAAAAAGACTATTTAAAAATGATTGAAACAAAGAGCTTGTTCTTTGAAAGTATAAAAAGAAACTTGACGAACTGCTAGCTTGACTCATTTAGGAAACAACAAAAATAATTCAAATAAAATAGAATATGGAAAAATGTTACAATAGCTATCACAGAATACAAACTATTATTCAATACTAAGTATGAAAGGATATATGCCATTTAATTGACAATCTAGCAGAAATGAACAAATTCTCAGAATCTTCCTAGACTAAATGATGAAGAATTTGAAAACATGAATAGATGAATTACTACTAGTAAGTCAACTAAACAAAAGGCTAATCAAAAACCTTCTTAAACAAAAGTCCAGGACTAGATGGCTTCACTGGTGAATTTTACTAAACATTCAAAGAAGATTTAATATCTACCCTTCTCAAATTCTTCCAAACTCCTGAAGAAGAGTGAATGCTTTCTAATTCATTTTACAAGGCCAACATTACCTTGATATCAAAACCAGACAAGGACACACAACAATAAAAAATTACAGGCCAATATCTATAATGAAATACACACAAAAATCCTCAACAAATTACTAGAAAATGAAATACTACCTTGTATTAAAAGAATCACACACCACAATCAAATATAATTAATTTCAATGATGCAAATATGGTTCAACATCTATAAATCAACATGACCTACCACATGAACAAAATAAAAGAAAAATCATACAATCATTTCAATAGATAAAAAGAATTTGACATGATACATCACTTGTGATACTTTCAATAAAATGGGTATAGAAAGAAATTATCTCAACATAATTATAAACCCTCACCTAACATTATCTTCAACAGTGAAAAACTGAAAGCTTTTCCTCTAAGATCAGTAACAAGAGAAAGACAAGGATGACCACTCTTGGTACTGTCATTCAACATAGCACTGGAAATTTTAGCCAAAGCTATTAGGCAAGAAAAAGTAATAAAAGGAATCCAAACTGGGAAGGAAGTAAACTTGTCACTATTTGCAGATAATATGATTTTATATATAGGAAAAACTATTAAAGACTCCACCAAAAAATTGTTAAAATAATAAATGAATATAGTAATGTTGCAGCACACAAAATCAATATACAAAAATATGTTGCATCTGTATATACTAACAACAAAATATTAGAAAAAGTAATGAAGTAAATCCCATGCACAACCACAAACATAAAAAATAAAAACTACCAGGTATGATGAAAGAAACTGAAGACGACACAAAGAAATGGAAAGATCAACCAGAAAAACTGACATTGTTAAATGCAATTGTTAAAATGTCCATAGTACCAAAACTACTCTACAGATTCAATGCGATACTTATGAAAATCCCAAGGACATTTTTCAAAGAAATAGAACAAAAAAAAAAATCCTACAATTGGTACAGAACCACAAAAAAAACCTAAATTGTCAAAGCAATCCAGAGAAGAAAAAACAAAGCCAAAGTTATCACACTTCCCAATTTCTAACTATACTACAAAGCTACAGGAATCAAAACACCCACAGACACATACCAGAGGGAAGGGGCGCTAAAGGGCTGCATGGAAGTGGGCAAAGAGGAAAGAATGGGGATACATATATAGTGCCAACAATAAAAATAAAGTTAAATATACATATATAAGCATGCACATGCACACGCACACACACACACACACACACACATATTATGTCATTTATTGTAAAGACTTTTCTTTCTCCATTATATATTATTGTCTCCATTGTTGTAAAACAGTTGTCCATATATGTTTGATGTTTCTGGGAGCTCTCAGGTTTGTTCCATTGGTCTGTATGTCTATTGTTTATGCCAATACCATAATATATAATGGAGAAAGAAAAGTCTTTACAATAAATGGTACTGAAAAAACTGGACAGCCATATGCAAAAACTAAAAGTGTTCACCTTAATATTGGGAAGAAGAGAAGGATGTCCACTTTCCCCACTTTTAGTTAAACATGAACTAGAACATGAAATTCTAGAAACAGCAAATCAGACAAATAAAACTGTCATCATTTGCAGATGACATGATACTATATACAAAGTCCACCAAAAAACTACCAGAATTGAGAAATGAATCCAGTAAAGTAGCCAGATACAAAATACATACCCAGAAATCAGTTGCATTTTTATACAACAAGAATAAATGGTCAAAAAGGGAAACAAAGAAAACAATGCCATTCACAACTGCTTCAAAACAAGAAAAACACCTAGGAATAAATGTAACCAAAGATGTAAGGTACTTATACTGGAAAAATTTTAAGACATTAAAGAAAGTGAAAAAGATACAAATAATTGGAAGCATATACTGTGTTTATGGAGAAGAATTAACATCTTTAAAATGTCCATACCACCCAAAGCAATCTACAGATTCAATACAATTCCTGTTAAGATATCAAGCAATCATTTCACAGAACTAGAACAAATAATCCAAAAATTTAGATGGAACAATAATACCCATGTTACCTTGAGAAACAAGGCAAAAGTAATCAAAACATCATGGTACTGGCAAAAAAAGAGATATACAAACAAATGAAACAGAAGAGAGTCCAAAAATAAAGCCATGCCTTTACTGTCTATTAATATTTGACAAAGAAGGCAAAGTCATACAATAGGGTAAAGACAATGTCTTTAATAAATGATGCTGAGAGTATTGGACAGATACACACAATAAAAAGAATGAAATTACACCACCTTTGCCGTACACAAGAATGAACTCAATATTAAAGACTTAAATGTTAGACTTGACAGGTTGCAGGCCAGGTCTCCAGCCAGGTCTGTAGCTGGAGGCAGGTGAAAGAAAACCATACATTGATGCCTCTCTCCCTCTCCGCTTCTCTGCCTTCTCTGCCTCTCCTCTCTCTAAAAATAAGTAAAATCTTTAAAAATAAATAAATATTATTATTTATTAATATTATTAATATTAGTAAACTGTAAAAATCCTTGAGGAGGTAGAGAACCAAGATGGTGAAGGAGTAAGTGGAGCTACACCAATCTCCTCCCAACACCAAACTGGAATTACAACTTAATCCGGAATCATCCGGATTATTATTCCAGAAATCATCTGGAATAACCACAGAACACCAACTGGAGAGAAGCCTTGTTACCATGGACAGAATAGAGCAGCCGATTCATCACAACATGACTGGTATGAAGTGTGGAGACACAAGAGGCTGGCGGGGCTCCCTCGGGCAGCAGCTGAAGGGATGGAGGGCTCCACCTGAGAAGGGTGGGACCTAAACCCCCAACTGGGCTTCCCAGCCTACACACAGGCAACACAGCTGAGAATAACACAGCACCCAGCTGTGAAAAGCAAAAAGCTGTCAGGTTTCCTTGATTTGACAGAAAGACCAATGCATGAAAATACAGAGGCACCCACCTACCCTGGGCTCCAGCAGAGAAAGGGCAGAGTGGACTAGAGAAGCTTGGGGCAAGTTTGGGTCAACAGCTTTAGTGGGAGAGCTGAGGAAGCAGCCCATGAGTCCAGTGCTGACCCACCCCCCATACAGCCAGCAGACCTCTCTTCTCCAAAGGGCAGGAGCCTGAGGGGAAGCCACAGCCCCAACCGTAGGAATTAATCCACCCAACCAGCAGTGCCTAAAACTGACCACTGATCACAGGCTGACTGGATTAACAACTAAAGGAGACAAAGACAGTGGACCTCTGGTAGTCTCCAACTGGCTGACTAGGCCCAAACTGGGACACAAGCTGACATCACCAAGCACAGATCCAGGAATTTAAAAAAGTGCACCTCTACACCACAGAAGGTCACACCACTAAGACAGTAAGTCAAAGCAGATCAATTTAAGAAGCAGAAACAAACAAGAGCCACCTTAAATGGGGAGACAAAGAAATCAACCCTCAGCAAATGGAAAGGAGGAATCCCCAGGAAGAGTACAAATGAAATAGATTCAAGCATCCTATCAGACATGGAATTTAATGATAAGGAAGCTCAATGAGCTCAGCAAGTTGAAAGAAAACTACAAACAACTCCAAGGGAACTACAAAGAACTCCAGGAAAACTACAAGGAACTTACTGAGAACTACACCAGCATTAAAAAGGACCTAGAAACCATCAATAAGAGCCAGGAGGAAATGAAGAATACCATTTCGGAATTGAAGAACACAGTAGAAGGAATCAAAAGCAGGCTAGAGAAAGCAGAAGATGGTATCAGCAAGCTGGAGGTCAATGTAGAAAAACATTCCCAGGCAATGCAACAAAATGAAAAAAGACTGAAAAAGAATGAAGAGGTTTTTAAGGGAGCTGTAGGACAACGTGAAACACAGTAACATCTGTATCATAAGGATACCAGAAGGAGAAGAGGAGGAACAAGGGATAGAAAGCCTCTTTGAAAAAGTAATGACAAAAAACTTCCCTAACTTGAGGAGTTTAGGACCACATAGGGAGTCAACTGCAAGTTCAAAAAATAGCTAGAATACTATTCTATAAAATCATTTAAATACTAGGGATTTTTATTTTTTACCTCAACTTAGTAGACATAATTTCTACTCTGGGGATCAGCCGAGCACTGCAAGTGCCATTATTTCTGAAGGCTTCAACTCGTAAAACACATATAGAGGAAAAACAGACGGTACTGAAAGAAATAAGACTCTGCATAGCCTAAATAAATCAATCAATCTACTATTTAACATGGAAAACTTCAAAAAGAATAAGTTGTAGTTCTAGTAGCTTAAAATAAAGTTGAATTGTATTACTGGAGGGGGGAGGATCTGACAAAAAACAAATTCATTTTTTACTATGGGTTTGGCACTGTCTCTAGTACAACTTTCACAAAAGTGAGTTCTGCAATACACCATTTCTGTGAATTATTTTACAAAAATAGCATTCCAGAGTAAAATACATATTAAAGAAGAAAAAAACTGCTTAATCTTGCTACAATATGTCTAAAATACTATCAGTTAACATGCAATAATTATGTAAGCTATTGGCATATTTAAAATTTTTGTATTAACTCTTCAAAATCCAGTATGTACTTTAAAAATGTGTAAAAATATTTATGTGTGTAAATGTATTTTTGCATGTGTTTGGTATTGCAATTCATATTACTTAAAAGAGTAATTCTTTAAACAAATGAATTAATATAGGCATTCTGTAATGATGAAAAGAAATCTTTGTATTAATATGATCTGAGAAGCTGACAGAAGGCAGTAATTAAATGGCGAATTGTCTGGATGTGAATGGGAAAAAAAAAGTACACATTGGTGATTACAGAATAGACAGGGGGGATGTTAAGAAGAACAAAAGAAATAGAGAAGCCAAAGAATTTATATACATGACACATGGATATGAAGTAAGTGGGGCACTGCGGGAAGGAATGGGGTACTGGGTGGAGAGGGACTAAGGGGAGAAAATTGGGACAACTGTAATAGCAAAATAAGTAAAATGTATTTAAAAAAATCCTTGATGAAAACAGTAAAATCATGGACATTTCCCAAAGTAATATTTTTTATGATATATATCTACAGGCAAGGGAAAGAAAAATAAAAGAAAACCTAAAATGTTTTTGCACAGCAAAGGAAACCTTCAACAAAATGAAAAGACAACCCAACATACTGAATGGGAGGCCATATTAGCCGATACATATGATAAGGGGTTAATATCCAAAATCTATAAAAAACTTATAAAACTAGACCTTCTCTTCCTGGGACCTTAAGTGGGTGGCATGTATATGCCAGATCCCAGAAAACCTAAGAAATCTTAAAGATAACTTTTAGGACCTGCTCTAGGATGGTGGCAGATTAGGTGGAAACTATTACATTATCCTCCTCCCAGGACTGAATTGGAATTATAACTAAATTATATTATAGAAAAATCATCCTGTATAACCATCTATGTAAAGACTAGCTGGGGAGAAGCCTTATAACCAAAGACTTATAGAAAAGGCCATGTCAAAACTGACAGAAATTCAGAGGTACAAGAGGGCTGGCGGTGCTTCCATGATCAGCAGCTAAAGTTCCAGAGGCATCTCACCTGTAGGGATGGGGTTCCTCCTGAGAAGTGTGGTGTCTAAACCTCAAACTGGACTCCTCAACCTAGAGCACCAGAACCAGGAAAGGCATTCACATATAATATGGCTGTGAAAGGCAGTGCGGTTTCTGTCCGCCAGAAAGAGTGGGCTAAAGACACAGTCACCCTTGTCAAGGGCCAGCACAAGAAATTCTGTTTGCACCCACTTACCCTCGGCTCCAGAGGAGGGAGGGCAGGTCAAAGTAGAGTCATGTGGGATAATCTGGGGTTGGTGGTCCTCAGACAAAGCTGAAGGGTCAGCCTCAAGAGTCCCTGTACTCAGTCATCACCCCATACTGTAGCAGCCACCTTTCTCCAGCAGAGGACTCTGCTTCATGCAGCATCAGCCTAGGGGAAGTATTAGTCCTATCTGTAGGAATCCCTCTGGTGCTACCTGGCAGAGCTTAAGCCCTGCTGCAGCATACAGCCAGAGGCCCTTTCAGAGAGCAAGTCTAACAGGCAGCCTGCAGGCAGAGGCAGATCTCTTGGTCCTTTGACAATTTGCTTACCTGTCCCCAGGTCCAGGCCTGGTAAAGCCTTTCTAAGCAGCTTAATCATTTCCACATGCACCCAAGCTCAGCAGAGGAAACCACAAATTACAGATAGTTTATAAATCAAAACAAGTTGCCAAGGCCTATCACAAGTGACATCTGACAAAGGCCTGCACCAGTCTTAGCATATCTAATACATAGCAACAAACATAAAAGGCAGCCAAAATGGGGGACAACAAAATAGGCCACAAATGAAGAACAAGAGGGCTCTCCAGAAGAGGAGCTAATGAAATGGAGGAAAGCAACTTATCAGATAGAGTTCAAAGCAGGGATTATAAGGATGCTCAACAGCATTTAAAAAGACATAAAACCATAAAAAAGGATCAGTCCAAAATAACAAATTCACTATCTAAAATAAATTATACAATGAAAGTAATAAACATAAGTTAGGTGCAGTAGAGGGTCAAATTAGCAATTTGGAAGACAAGATAGAAAAAACACCAAATCTGACTAAAAGAAAAAAGAATGAAAAAATAAGATAATTTAAGGGACTGTTGGTATAACAAGGCATAACACATCCACATTATAAGGATACCACAGGAGAAGAGAGAGGGCAGAGGATTGAGAACCTACTTGAAGAAATAATGACCATGAACTTCCCTAACTTGGTGAGGGAAAGAAACAAACAACTTCAGGAAGCACAGTTGCAAACAAGATGAACTCAAAGAGGCCCACGTCAAGAAACATCATAATTAAAATGGCAGGATAAAGACAAGGAGAGAATCTTAAAAACCACAAGAGAAAGAGAGTTAGTTACCTATAATGGAGCTCCTATAAGATTCTCATCTGATTTCTCAGCAGAGACATTTCAGGACAGATGGGATTGGCATAAAATACACAAAGTGATGAAAAGCAAAGAACCACAACCAAGATATATTACCCAAGGGGGCTATCATTTGAAATTGAAGGATAAATAAAAAGATTCCTAAACCCTGGCTGGTGGCTCAGTGGATAAGATGCCAGCCTGAGAACCCAAAGGTATAGCTGGTTCAATTCCCCAGCCAGGACACATAACCAGGTTGCAAGCCAGGTCTCCAGCCAGGTCTCCAGCCAGCTCTGTAGCTGGAGGCAAGTGAAAGGCAACCATACACTGATGTTTCTCTCCTTCTCTGCCTCTCTCCCTCCCCCTCTCTCTAAAAATAATAAAATCTTTTTAAAAAAATACATGAACCAAAATGAGAAATGTATTACAAGGAACCAACAACTGCTGAGTAGATGAAGCAGGGGATTAAATAAGGGATGTAGAAGATAAAGAAGCATAAAATACTCAAATCAGAACAGCAACAGGGAAAGAGCTATGGCTCAGGGGAGAAGATGGCAGCCAAGTAAGTGGAAGCTGAGACCACTTGCTTTTGCCCCAACTAGGTTTTTTGGCTGATCTTCTGACAAATAACCTGATCAATGGAATCTTAAGCTAATAAACTTGAACCAAGTACAGAAGACACTTAAAATAGCACGTAAGTTGAAGGAAGCAGTGTGCATAAAAAATGGGACAGTGACTCAGTACTGCAGTGGGGGTGCCACAGAAAGACTTCTTAAAAGAGGAGTTGAAGACTGCTGGGCAGGGATTCTGCACACACCTGCCCTGCCAGCAAAGGGACAAGACTGAAAGTGCAGTTTGCTCCCAGTGAATACAGCTGGGCAGGGAGATCAGAAAGATGCACAGCAAATGGATTTCTGGGCTAGCAAGCTGGGGGCTACATAAAATGCAGTACAGGACAGTGTCTACTGTGAGGGCAGTGGACTGGGAATTAGACGGGCAAGGGTCGAGCACCTGAGATGATTTAACACCAGGCAGAACTACCTTCTCTGGCAGAGTTCAAATCTCTAAATCAAGAATTTAGATTTCCTTCCCTCTGGGAAGGGAAGAATGTGCGTACCGAGCCCCAGCCTCCTGCAGAACTGCCAAGTACCACATCCAAACAGAAGCTGTTCAGAACAGGCAAGACAGAATAGGCTCAAGAACACCCTCCTGGGGTGCGTATTGGCAGGAAAAGAAAGAAAATGAAACCCCAAAAGGGCCCATTTTGAACTTCTCTCAGGGAGACAAAAGACACTGGTTCCTAGGGCCCTATTCTACTGAATTAGCTGGAATACAATTGAAGCAGTAGAAAAAATATTAAAAGGTTATGTGAAAGGAAGAAAACAAACACAGATTCTAAAGAACTAGGTGAAATTCATCTGGGCAGTTTGGTGTTTGCGTTGACTTCTCTTTCTGGATCTGCCTCTGTCTTACTCCATTTTGCCTTCCTTGTGCTTTTTGCTTGAATTTGAAATTCTAGTTTCCCTTTCTTAGCCTTGATTCAGTTTCTTACTCAAATTATTTCTCCTCACTCTATCCTCTCAAAATTATTTTTCCTTATTGTAGACATCTCATACTTTTTTCTTATAATTATATTCTTACTCTTTCCACCTTTATTAATCTTTGCTAGAAGAAATTTACATTTACCTCAAAACTAAATAAAAACAAGCAGAAATTTCAGAAACTCTAACTACCTGGTAGTGCAACAAATGAAGAAATAATCAGCCAAACAGGCAGGAGGGGCAGAGCTGGGGAGGAGACCTGCAGCAAAAACTAGTCAAACATTTAAACCTGGGAAATGACCCCTGGGGCAGACCATGCAGCCCACCGTTCCTGTGCCAGGAAACACAGGGCAAACAGCTACAGCAGTGGCACGGGGACTTAGGCTGCAGCGAACAGCAGAGTCATACATTTAAACCTTAGAAGCGATCCTGGGGCCAGACACTGCAGCCCACAGTTCCAGTACTGGGGAAAAGGGTCATATGAATTCTGACTATGAAAACCAATGGGAGTTGGGGTGAAGGAAGAAACCACCTGTCTCAACGGGCAGGAGACATTGTTCCCTCTCAGACCCTTCCTCACATACAGCACCACAACATGATGAAATGGGTCACCCTGCACTGTCAAATATCTAAGGCTCCACTCCACCCCTTACAACATAACAAGTGTGACAGAACTACCCAAGACACGGGCAAACACAGAAAGCTGTCAAGCTGAGAAGACAGAGGAGTATGTCCCAAAAGAGGAAACAGATCAAGGTGCCAGTAGGAGAACTGAGCAACAAAGAGGTAGACCACCTAACAGACACAGAGATCAAAACGCTAGTAATTAAGATGCTCACAGACTTGACAGATATGCTTAAATACAGCAAACACAGAAAGGAAGACGTGAAGGCAAGGCTATGTGAAACTAAGAAAAATCCACACGAAACCAAGCTTGAAGGGAAGGAAACCAGGGTTCAAATCAGTGATTTGGAACATAAAGAAGAAAGAAACAATCAACCAGTACAGAAAGTGGAAGTAAGAATGGAAGAAAATGAGGAGAGGCACAGAAACCTATGGGATAACTTTCAATATGCCAATATCCGAAGCATAGGGGTGGTAAAAGAAAACTTCCCTAATTTGGCAAAGGAAACAAACATATAAATCCAGGAAGCACACAGTCCCAAACAAGCTAGACCGAAGGAGGACCACACCAATACACATCATAATTAAAATGCCAAAGGTTAAACATAAAGAAAGAATCTTAAAAAGCAGCAAAATAAAAAAAGAGAGTTACCTACAAAGGGGTTCCTATGAGACTACCTGCTGATTTCTCAAAAGAATCTTTGAAGGCAAGAAGAGCCTGGCAAGAAGTATTCAAAGTAATGAAAAACAAAGACCTACAACCAAGATTACTCTATCCAGCAAAGCTATCAGTCAGAAAGGAAGGGCAGATAAAGTGCTTCTCAGACAAGGTAAAGCTAAAGGAGTTCATCATCACCAAGACATTATTGTATGAAATATTAAAGGGACTTAAGAAAAACAGGATCAAAATTATGGATATTAAAAAGACAATCTCACAACTATCAACAACAGAAGCTAAAAAATAAAAACTTAGCCAACAACCAGAGAAGGAACAGAATCAATGATATGGGAACATTTGGAGGGATGTCAGCTGGGAGGAAAAAAGGGAAGAAGGGAGAAAGGTGCAGGGACTAAGAAGCATAATTGGTGGATACAGAATAGACAGGGAGATGTTAAGAATAGTACAGGAAAAGATAAAGCCAAAGAACTCATATGCATGACTCATGAACATGAACTAAGCAGGCTGGGATTCCTGGAGGAAGGGAGGTGGTGGGCGGAGAAGAGCAAAGGGGAAAGAAAGTGGGACAAATGTAACAGCATAATCGATAAAAAATAAATTTAAAAAAATTATAGGCAAATATCCCTGAGGAACATAGATGCAAAAATTCTCAAATATTAGCAAATCAAATTTGACAACATATTAAAATGATCATATACTATGATCAAATGGGATTTATTCCAAGAATGCAAAGATGGTTCAATATCTGCAAATCAATCATCTCTGCATATCAATCAAAGGATTAAAATCACATGACACCAAAAAGCACTTGGCAAAATGCTTTTAGATGCCAAAAAAGCATTTAACAAAATTTAGCATCCACTTATGATTATAACACAGTGGAAACAGAGGGAACCTATTTCAACATAATAAAGGTCATATATGACATACCCAGAGAAAGCATCACTCCAATGGTGAAAAGCTAAAAGATTTTCCCCTAGAATAGGAATAAAATAAGGATACCTACTCTCACCACTTTTATTCAACATGAGTATTACTGACAGTCCTAATGAAAGCAACCAGGTGAGAAAAGAAACTGCATCCAAATTGGAAAGGAAAAGGTAAAATTGTCACTATCCACAGATGACATGATAATAAATGTAGAAAATGCAAAGCCTCCACAAAAAACTATCACAGTAAATGAATTCAGTAAAGTTGCAGCATACAAAATTAACATACAGAAATCAGTGGCACTTCTATACATAAATAATGATTTTCAGAAAGGAAAATTAAGAAAACAGTTCCACTTAACAACTGCATCCAAAAATCCCCCTAGGAATAAATTTAACCAATAAGGCAAAACACGTAAACTCTGAAAACTTTAAGTCATTGAAGAAAGGAAATGAAGACAACACAAATGGAAGGACATACCATGTTCACGGACTGGAAGAATGAATAGCATTCAAATATCCATACTACCCAAGCAATCTATAAACTCAATGAACAAATTAATCCTAAAATTTACATGGAACCACAGAAGTCCCCAAAGCAATCTTGAGAAAGAAGAAAATTGGCGATCACTCTCTTTGATTTCAAGCTATACTACAAAATAGTATGACACTGGCACAATGGAACAGAATAAAAAGTCTAGAAATTTCATTTAAGGTCATTTAGTCTATAACACGCAACACAGCAATACACAATGGGGGGGAAGATTTTTTTATTAAAAGTGTTGGCAAAACTGTACAGATGAATGCAAAAAATAAAGCTGGACCACTTTCTTATACCATATACAAAATAAACTCAAAATAAAATCTTAAAGTAATACTTGAAACCATTAAACTCCTAGAAGAAAAGAGGTAGTATGACCTTTGAGAGGAGAGGAACATGAAGGAGAACTCTTGCTAGTTTCCCACATCCAACTCCATCATCATTACCCTGATAGTCCCTAGCATCAGCAAGTAAAGTTAGGAAGATATACTGGGGCTACACCCACAATATTTATATCATTCGGGTGACTCCCACAGAGGGTCCCTAACCTAGCCCACACTGACTAAAAAACACCATACCCAGGTAAGTCTACACATCTCCCTTGAAACAGTCACATCTACAAATCATTCTGCAGCAACTCAATAGTCCAAAACAGAGAAATGTACCAATTAGAATTGCCCTTCCTTTATGCCCTAGATCCCAACCTGATGTACTCAAATTACAGCATCTGTCACTGTAATTAATAATTATTTCTTTACACATCTGCCTATTCCCACCCCATTAGAGACTGTGCCTTCTGTAAGAACAGAAGCATGTCTTAATCATCTTGAGATCATTAACATAGTACGATACCTGGCATATTAATAATACAGGCAATAAACATGCCAAGAATGGAAGACTGAATACATTAATATTCTAGATAAACTCCAACCACACAATTTAAGTATCTTTGCCTGCATAATATCTTTTTTTTTTTTTTTTTTCATTCTATAGGCAGCAAATGTATTGTAAAACCCATTTTTTTTCCTTAGGAGAGGCTTTATTTAAATAACTGATATGTTATTATATATCTAATTACCTTTAATATAAAACCTTTAGGAAAACAGCTATGTAAAAAGTAATGTGCTCTAATGAGACCAGTGGTCTTTATGGTAGCTGGGTAAACTGGTTCTGGCTATTACCAGTGATTCTGGATATAAGTCTTCTCTGGCTTTCGTTTCCTCATGTATAAAAAATGAAAGAATTAAAGTATAATCACTAAGCACCCTTGAAATATTCATAGGTTATAGGAATCTTTAGTCTATGAGTGCTTCATTAATGAGCAAAAGGTTGGGGGCATGTCGCATGCTAAGTACTCCTAACATTCTGGTACCTCTTTGCTAGAGATCAAACTAAATTATCCTATCAACATTCATTTAGTACTTCAATTTTATGAACAAAATTGAATAAGCATAAGAAAATCCCCTTTTGAAATGATGAACCTAACCTTCCAATTCTAATAACTGTACACTTGAAGTAAGCATTTAATCACAAAGCACAGGCACTGACAACACAATAAACAAACTATAAACTTACCTGCCAGGAAACTGCTCCCAAAATAGCTGTTGCAAGAAGACTAAAAAAAACTAACTGCTCTGAGATTAAGCAAAAATGGCGCATTCCTTTGGATGCCATGATTCTGTCAAGGCTGTTGTTATCTACCCTGTGGGTAAAATATACTTTATGGCAGTCATTTAATTTGGTGTGGAATCCCCAAAGAGTTAAAAGAAATATAACATGGCAAATCATCCAGAAAATTCCAAAAATGGAAAAGCCTGGTATTACAAAATACCAGAGATGGGTGTCTCTAAGTTTAAATGCGGAAAGAATAAAAAATGTAAGCTCAATCAGTCCAGTGGAAATGACTGAAAGTCTTCTGCAAATTCTTCCACGGTACAAAAAGGGTTTCCACCTCTCAGTTACTGAAAGTCCACTAAAATAAATGTCAAGGAAAGGATCAGTTATCAGGCAAATAAAAAAACATGCAAAAGCAACTGGATTTTGAGGAGTTTCCAATGAAGAGAAAAATAATAAGACTATAAAAATAACTAAGTTTGAAATAGCTAGGAAAGACTTCATTCTCAGGTCAATGATCAGCATGGCCAAAGCTACAACAAGTAAAATGACACTGAGAGACTTCTCCACCAACATAGTTGTGCTGGCGATGGCAAATCCAACGAGTTCCAAAAATTCAACTGTGGTTAGTAAAATGGGTCGATGACGGACATAACCGGAAATTCTCTCCACCAAAGCACATAATATTCTTAACACTATAGAAGTTAGAAGCAAATATTTGGTTGATTCTTCTTTCACATCATCTTTAAAGGTGGAATTATCAAGAAAGCATAGGAGGCCAAGCAAGAATCCAAACCAAAGATTGGAGAGGCTTAAACTTGCAGCTTCCATTGAAAAATAATAATAGAGTATGCTGGCAATTCCAAGAACAAAAAGACCAAGAATAAAAATCACCAAAAGTAAAGAATTTGCTGTTTTTTCCCATCTGACATAAAGACCTAAGCATATAGCAATCAGTAAATTGATTCTGGCTAAATAGCCAAGATAACGCACTGAAGAATGCATGTTCACTTCTCTGTTTACTTCTTCCAGTCTTGTCATTGCTAAATAGAGACAATGACTAAAGCAATAACGCAGTGATTTGCACATGTAATCTGGCAATGTAGTTCTCTCCACAGGTTACAAAAATTAACTGCTTATTTTTCATCCAGCAAATGCCATGTATCTGTAATTCCTATTTCAGCATTTTCTCTGGTGGAATTTTTGTTTAGTGATCTAAAAAGAAGAAAAAATATTTCAACGTTAATTTTATATCATTTAACTTTCATATGTAGCTTCTTCATACAAAATAATGAACAAGTTAGAAATAAAGTTTCTTAATGGTATCTGTCTCTGTCTTAAAAATTCAGCAGTTTATCCAAACTAAAAAGGCTGTGCTCTTTGTTCATCATATGCTAGGACTGTATGACTAAATGATCATTAATGAAACTTTTTCCAGAAGTGGTAAGGAATTTGCCTAATTCATTCTTACTCCAATATCTGGTTTTTCAACTACATGCAAATGTGAGATATTGAACTTAGACTGTAGCAGATGGCTTTGGCACAATGTGATGCTATTTAGATATTCAGTAGAATGAGGAACTTCATCATAACCTCTAATTTGAAAAGCACCAATATCCAATAATAGCAATCATTACTACCTACCTAAAATCCTCTACATCTTTACACAAGGCAACTCTAAAATGACATAAAATTGTAATCTTTACATTGTTTAACTAAAAAACTTTCTAGAAGCAAAGTTTAACTGTATTAAGGTTATTCAGTCCCTAAAGTTCACCCACAATTCTCCATGTACTTTTACCCCTACTAAATTACTTTATCAACCTTACTTTCCAAATCTAAGTACCATCTATGTAGCAAACCAATTCCTAAACTTTCTACTCAAAATTGAAAAGTGGGAGTATTAACCAATAGTTATTGTAAATTAAAAATTTAATTTTACTTTTAAAAAGTTACCACAACAATTACCTGTTCAAAGACCAGATAATTATTTCAATCGTAAGTGCCCCATGATTTGCACTTGAAAGCATGACAGTGGTCAAAAAATGGTTTATCTAAGTAATTTATCAATTTTTCTAGTATACTGTTTCAGAAATGATCCATACAATGGCTCATGGTCACACTGAATATCCATGGAGAACTGAACCAGATACAAATTCAAAAAGTTAACAAGTTTATGATCACCTATGTATACTTTTTTTTAAAGATTTTATTTATTATTTTTAAAGAGAGGGAAAGGGAGAGAGGTAGAGAGGGAGAGAAACATCAATGTATGGTTGCCTTCCACATGCCTCCAGCTACAGACCTGGCTTGCAACCTGGTTATGTGCCATGCTGGGAATCGAACCAGCGACCTTTGGATTCGCAGGCTGGTGCCTTATCCACAGTGCCACCAGCCAGGGCCTTGTGTATACTTTCTTAATAGCAGGACACTATAAAGAAAGATGCAACAGAAACATAATAATATGAAATAAACCCGTAATTACCTATTTGGCTGGAGACAAATGTCACTGAGTGACAACCTTGGAGTGTCTGGAAGGTTCCAAGCATTATTACTAATTCTACTTCTACATATTCATCAAGCAGATTTTTTTATTGCTAAATCTATTCAATTACCTAAGTGTTTAATTGATTTGTCTCAATTATATTTTCATTCAATAATTTATTAGGATACCACTCTACAGAAAATATATTCCATTGATATATACTTACCTTTTTTAATTATGAGAAACTGATAAAACAGAGAGCATTGCATTTTTCCCCCACCCCCCTCACCGTGCACTGCATTTTTTAACATCACTTTTGTGTGTTATATATAATCATTCAGCAAATACGTTGAAATATAAGGTGCCTGTGATCAACTGGCAATAACTTTGCATCTCCTTATTTCACATGCTTATTAATTTTGAAAATCTGTTTCTAAGGTTATGCTTTAACATCATATTTCAGATATAAAGTATTAAATTCTGAGAGCAACCATCATGCTGAAAGAATACAATGTTAAGAGTAACCATCATTTCTGGACTGCATGCAGGACAAACTGCTGAGGAAATTGTGGACTTCAATAATATCCATTTATGTACAGTTGACAATGTGAAGGTGTATGATGCTGACCCTAATGTTGCCACACCAACAAGGAAAACACGGAAGGTACGTAACGACTGCACAAGTCCAGATATTGTACACAGAATCCAGAAGATCATCAGTGAAGATCCAGGAAAGTCAATGCACTCCCCAGCAAGGGAACTGCAGATGCAGCCGGTTCATAAGATTATTGCTGAAGGTATCAGATACAGATCCTGTGTTCTTAGAAGAGGCCAGTTTATGACACAGCAAAGGAAAGGCACTTTGAAAACACAAGGAAACTGCTAACAAAATTGAAAAATCACGAAGAAAAAAACCTTCTAATTTTCTTCTCCAATGGAAAGAAGTTTCAGCAGGACCAGAGAGTCAACAGAAGAAACAACAGGTGGCACTGTGTGAATCTTAATGAAGTCCCAATGATCATGAAAACAAAATACAGTGATGGTGTTAGGTGTTGTCAGCAATGAAGGAGATATCACGACCCCGCATTTGTTTCCACAAGGCCTGAAGGAGACTGCTGTTTACCTTGATGTTTTGAGAGAAATAGTTGTACTGTGGATGAAGCAAGTCACAAATGGATGTCATTAGTTGACCTGCTTCTAATAATAGACTCGATTAGTTGAATCGAGTCTATTATTGCAGCAAATGAAGACTTTTTTGAACAATTTTAAAAAATGATTGTTTATGTATTTACATATAAGAATAAATTTATTTCACTACATAACACTTTTGTGGTATGTTTACTAAAAGTTTGCCAATTTACCTTGTGCACCCTGTAGCTATCCTCAGAGAGTCAATGGGTACAGCCTGGGTTCTAATGCTGGCGGAAACAAATAAATCACACTAAGTGGTTGCCATTCAACCACAAACATCTTTCTGTGTTTCCCTGGTTAATACTCTCTTTCTTCTGTGATTATCCAAACCTCTCTTCCCTATCCTCACTCTGACTTCTCACCAGATGACTTTGCCTCCAACAAAGCAAAGAGAAGGGAGTTTATTTAATTAAGTTTTCAACACTACAAACTCACCTCTACCTACATCTTCTGATACAAGGAAAGAAAGCTGTCACTTTCTTGTTTGAGGGTAAAATTTTCAGGCATACTATGTATCCTTCCCCTCTGACTCTTCCAGAATTTCATCTCTTTCCTCTCTCTTCAAATTTCCACTCTTCTTAACCATAACTTAAATATTTGCAAAGCTCTTTTCAAAAACAATACAACCCCCTCAAACCCACCCAGAAACAACAATTCTCAATCATCCTATCTCCTCTTCTAAGGTCAATCTTCTGTACTTTCAACAGCTATTATGATTGCTTCACTTTTCACACCACTAAATGGTGGTTTCTACCCAACAACAGTAAGTGCTCTGCCAAGTTCTGAAATGGCCTGTAAATTCCTAAATCCAATGGGTACTTTTCACTAATTATGCTGTACATTTTGAACAATCTTTGACATTGTTGACTCCTCTTACCTTCTGAAACCTGTCTTTCCTCTAGCTTCCAAAGAACAGTCTCCAGGTTTTCTTCCTTACTTATTGATCTCTCCTTCTCAGTCTGTTTGCAGGTTGTTTATTCTCAATCCAGACTTTGGATGTTCAATCCCAAGCCTAGGCTTTTCTCTTATATATCTTCTATAAGCAATCTCATCTATTTTCATGTCTTCAATCATTATCTCCTTCAAAGTATACATATATATTAATCTACCTAATAGAAATAAAAGCACTGGCACAATTCTGTGCTAACAGAAGTAAAAATCTAGATAAAAGTAAATATAAACAGGTAAATAAAGTACAGCACATCAATATATGGAATACATGCAGCCACTCTTACAGGCCAAAATCAACAAGGGAGAATGTTACTTTTAAGTGGCTAATTTACAAGTTCTTTCCCCCATTATGACATTCTTCACATGATAATTAGCCCGAATCAGACAGTAAAACAACAAGGCATTATAATCATTTTCAATTGGTAAGTCATCATTGGAGAATTACTTCCAAGGCAGATAAAAATGGAGCAGAGTTAACCTGCACATGGGAAAACTTCAAAACTGCCAGAGTCTGGTTTATAAAAACTGTATACTACTCTAAGCTTCCCCTCCACCACCTATATTTATTTCTCTCCAAGTACTGACCACTCATCTTCCTATACCCCTCTTAGATGTATCTACTTTCCAATGTCACAGTACCAGTTTCGGTTACGGACATCTTATCCTTGACCTGTATCAACTCCTGCTCTTTTCTCCAAGAAGTGTCCTTTTTGTAAACCAAAATTTATCACATCACTTTGCTATGTAAAACCCTCCAATGGCTTCCCATCACCCTCAGTAATAAAGTCTAAACTCGATAAAATGCCTTATAGGCTCTCTGTATTGGACGTGAATAACTCTCCTACCTCATGAACTTTGTATTTCAGCCACGCTGATCTTTCAAGTCCTTCCAGGTGCACTCCCTTCCCTCCTTACCTCAGGGCAGTCCTCCAACAGGTTCACTCCTGCTCTGGCTAACTCCTACTCTTCAGGTTTATTTTAAATCATTTTCTTAGAAAGACCATCCCTGACCCATGTATATGATCCCAATCCTTGTACTTCCTCTTTAATAGGAAAATAAAGCTCATCAGTTGTCTGCTTTTCCCACTAGATCACAATGCCGTTGAAAATTTGTCAACACTTATATGCCCAGTCTAGTACAAAGTGTGACACCAAGTAGGTATTTAAAATACTTGTGAAGAAATAAAGACTAATCCAGAAATAACTACATTTAGTTACAATACTATTCATACACATAAATAATAAACAAGTTACCTAATATCCCACAGCTAATAAGTAGTAGAGCCAAGGGATTCCATGAACTTCTGGATTGTTTCTCTCTCGACCTTACTCCAGCCTTCACTTAACTCCTTCACTTAAATCAATCAAATCAGTAGGTTCTCCTCCATTACCTACCTTGTAGGGAATGGCTCACTAGGGAGTACAGGACACACATATTACACGTATCATCCTCCAACTGAGAAACTACCGTATTTCTGTCCCACCTAGAGGAAGTCAAAACCTTAACCTGAGCAGCCAGGGTCGGGGAATTCCAGCACTTCGGTTCTATCAACCGATATAACCCTCTGGGACTATTTCATATGGAGCCTGGAATATTACATCGCTAGGCAACAGGGTAGCTATGGCCATTCTTCCTGCATTCCGCTTTTTCCCAGCAAGATCGGGAAAGTCGGAAGAGCCTGGCAGTCCTCCCCTCTCCTTCAGGGGTACGCGACGACTGGACGCCCAGACAAGTAAGAAAAAGCTGGACGACACTATTATACCTTCCAACAGCCCAACCGTCAACTTGTCTCCCGCCGGGATCCCAGCTCCAGCTCCAGGAAGCCGCCTGGGCGGAGCGCCGCAAGGTGTGTGCCCAGGTCTCGCCGCCCAGCTGGTCACCCTCTCACCCCACCTGACTGGGCCGCGGCCACCGACGCTCTCAAAAGCCTCGGCGTCGTCTCTGAGGGCAACCCAGAGACGGAGACCCAAGGAGCGGTGCCTTTGCCTCGGAACGGGCGCGAGGAAGGGGCGAGGGCCTGAGGCCGCACTCACTAGGACAAGCCACTCTCTTTTGGAAACTTACTCCGTAACCGGCCCTGCCACAGCCGCCATGTTCCCGCCGCTGTACGGAACGCGGCTGGGGTCACAGCGCGCGGCGCGCTTCCTGCCGAGGACCAGCCCTTTCCTGCGCACCGGCTGGGCGGCGGGGTTCTCGGGCTTGCCCGGGGATGTGCCAGCGTCCCTCCCGAGGGCTGAGCGCGGCTGCCTTTGCCTCCAGAGACCTGGAATCAGCAGCAGGGAACCGGGAGCGGGAAGACAAGAAGAATCCTACCGACCGTGTCCAGGATGCATCCAGGACGCGGCTGCCCGTAGGACCCCAAGCTTTTAGGCCGCCTCCTCGGCAAGACCGAAACGGGCAGGGTAGCCGCCGGTGGATTGAAAATACTGCGGGAGGCGTTGCTGCTCTTGAACACCTTTGGAATAGGATACTGCTTTGTGTCTTTTGACCACCTAAAGCCAAGGCTTTTTAGGCTCACCTTCAAAGCCCTTCTTGCAACCTTTTTTTTAATAGAAATTCCCTTTAATACACCGCCGGGGTCTTGATTCCTGCGACAACCGCTACTCCTGGCCTGTTCCGTTCTCTCTACTCCCCCTGCCCCTTATTTCGCCGGCCTCACATCCTGAGGGTTCTTCAAACCGGGGCTGATTCTCACTTGGACTTTGAACGCGCTGAATGAACGCAAGGGGATAATTCACAGCAGCTGTGAAGCGGATGGTCTTGGGTTTAAATCCTGGTGGTTCCCTTGCCTATGTACAGCCTCGGGTTCTCCATCGAAAAAGTCATAATGAAACTTTTTTTGCAAAGTTACAAATATCCAGTGACACAGTATTTATTTTTTCTGGCATAAAGTAAGCCCTCAAGAAGTATGAATTCCCCTTTCCTCTTTAAGAAGCCCTGCTTGCCTGCCTACCTGCTATCCTCACCCTTATTCTCCCATTATAGCTCTTAGGGAAGTTAATCTCTGAACCCGTTTCCTCCTATAAGTGGATGCTCATAATACCTGTTTTACAGAGTTGTAGGAATTAAATGATGTATCTAAAAAAAAAAATTCCTGAAAGCCTTTACATGGCTTATCTCCTTTAAAGCTTACAGTCCTTAAAAACAAGTACAAATTGCGTAATCTGGCCCCTTTTTCCCTTTGGCCTGACTTGCCGCCACACTCCCCCAGCTATCTGCACACCTGCCTGCTTTCATTTTCTCAAGGGCAGGGACATGTCCGGTTTTGCACACCATTACGTCAAGCGCTGTGCCTGATAATAGTTGTCGCTTCAATATTTTTTAGATAAAAAATTAATACACAATAAGCCCTCAACAATCAAACGTTTTCCTCCCACTAATTTTCTATTAGTGTTATCTATATACTTGTCCTTCCTCCCCTAATAGAGTGAATTTCTTCAATTCCATTTCATAGTTCATGATGGTCAGAATGAGCAGCACATCTTCAGTGATGAAGCGCTCTCAGACTCAGGTTCTTTATATGTAAATGAAAAGTTTGAGTAAGATCCTCTGCAGAATCCTGTCTCACTCCAAATGCAATTACCAACCAAATCCCAAATCTGTAACTGGCTCTCTGGGAAATACTGTCACATTTCCGTCTACCTGATAGATGTTTCTACTTGACTACAGTAACATCACATCTAATTCAACTTCCTTTTTTTTAAAGATTTTTTTTTAATTATTATTTTTAGAGAGAGGAGAAGGGAGACAGGCAGAGAAGGAGAGAGACATCAATGTATGGTTGCCTTTCACCTGCCTCCAGCTACAAACCTGGCTGGAGACCTGGCTTGCAACCTGGTTATGTGCCCTGGCTGGGGAACCTAACCAGCAACCTTAGGGTTCGCAGGCCAGCACCTTATTCACCGTGCCACCAGCCAGGGCTCAACTTCCTTTAAAAAAAAATAATAAATTACTGGTATTTTTTTTTAAGATTTTATTTCATTATTTTTAGAAAGAGGGGAGGGGGGAGAGGCAGAGAGGGAGAGAAACATGAATGTATGGTTGTTTTTCACCTGCCTCCAGCCACAGATCTGACTGGAGACCCGGCTTGCAACCTGGTTATGTGCCCTGGCTGGGGAATCGAACCTGCGACCTTTGGGTTCGCAGGCCGGCACCTTACCCACTGTGCTACCAGCCAGGAATTACTGGTATTTTTCAATTTATTTTTTTTATGTTATTGCAGCTATTTCTGCTTTTCTCACTTTTCCCACCTCCCCCAAGCCCCATTCATTCCCTTCTCCAAGCAAATCTCTATATTGTCTGTATCCATGGGTTGTGCTTAAGTATTCTTTGGTTAAACTCTTCACCATCTTTTCACCATCCTTCATCGTATCCCTCTCCCCCTACTTTCCATCAGCTGTCAGCCTGTTATATTTATATATATATATATATATATATATATATATATATATATATATATAAGCCCTGTTTCTATTTTGTTCGTTGGTTTATTGTGTTCATTAGCGTCCACATATAAGTGAGATCATGTGGTATCTTTCTTTTACTGACTAGCTTAATTCACCTAACAATTTTTTCTAGGTCCACCCATGCTGTTCCACAATGTAAAGTGTTTTTTTCTTTTTTACTGCTGTGTAGTATTCCATTGTATAAATGTACCACAGCTTTTTTAGCTATTCATTTACTTGCGGGCATGTAGGCTATTTCCAACTTTGGCGAATGTAAGTAGCACAGTATAACATAGGGATACTAATATATTTTTGTATTAGAATTTTGGGATCCTTGAAGTGCATTCCCAGAAGTGGAATTGCTGGGTTAAAAGGGAGTTCCATTTTTAACCATATGGATATGGTTTCCCACAGTGACTGCACCAGACTGCATTTCTGCCAACAATGCAGTGGGGTTCTCTTTGGTACATATCCTTGCCAACACTTGTTGATTGATGGGAGCCATTCTGACAGGCATTAGGTGATAGCTCATTGAGGTTTTAATTTGCACTTCTCTGCTGATTAGTGAAGTTGAGCATTTTTTATATGTCCATAGCCCTGTCTCTGTATGTCCTCATTTGAAGAGTGTCTATTCAGATTTCTCTCTCTCTTTACCGTGCCAGTTTGTTTGTTTGTTGTTGTTGTGGTTTTTTTTTTGTATTAATTGCTTTCCATCAAAAAAAATTAAAACTAGAGAAATATAATTTAATACAGAATAGCATGATACCCTCTGATCTGGCTATATAGAAGCCTCAGGAAGAGGATGCCTGAAAAATATAAAGTAGCCTTTCTTAATTTGATGCAGGTTTTTTTGAGTGAATTTCTAATTGGTTGAAATAATTTTGTATGGCAGAGCAAAAAACACATTGTCTCCAGGTTGTATAGGAGGATAATCTGGCTGAACAACATGCCCCACATTGATGGCTAAGGTTGAAGGCTTAATTTGCTCACATTATCTTTCCAGCTGAGATATAATTGAAGAATAACATTGTATTAGTTTAAGGTGTACAACATAATGATTTGATATATGTATATATTAGGAAATGACTTTATGTTTGAAATAATTTCATACTTAAAGTTGCAAAAATAGGACAGTTTCCATATACCTTTTGCCCCATTTCCTGTTAAGATACATGTTAACTGCTCATGTACTTGTAGTAGTGATCAAAATGAGCAAGTTACAGCCCTGGCAGGGAAGCTTAGTTGATTGGAACACCATCTCAATATGCCATGGTTGTGAGCACAAATAAGTCAAACAACAAACTCATGTTTCTCTCTCCCTCCCTGCCTTTTCCCTGCCTAAAATCAACAAATAAAAATGTTAAAAACCTAGTAATTTACCTAATACTGTTAACTAATCTCTAGAACATTTTCAACTATCACTTGTCCTTCTAATGCCTTATTCTGACCCAGCATTTAATCCAGAATTTCACATTGCATTTAGGGTATCTTGTCTTTTTGGTCCCCTTCCATCTGGGAGAGTTCCTCAATCTGTTTTTCACAATCTTGACACCTCTGAAGAATACTGGCCATTTAATTTTGATAAAGTTTCCCAATTTGGGGCTTATTTGATACTTTCTCATGAGTAAGCTTATCCATTTTGTCTAGGACATGACAGAAGCGATTTTGTGTCCTTCTCAGTACATTATACCAAGGACACTTGGTGTTATTGTGTCTTATTACTAGTGATGTTGACCGTGAGCACTCACTTGGTCAAGGTGGTATCATCTAGGTCTATACACTATAGAGTTACTATTCATTTAAAAAAATACTATTTCTTAGATGTGTTTTTAGAAACAGATGTTTTTGAAAAATGGCTCATCATTTGACCATCTCCAATAACCTCCACTGATATAGTAAAAAAATAAAAAAGAAAGAAAATTTTTAATTAACAAGCATTTGGTGTGAAAGTTCAAACAGTACAGAATTGTAAAATATCTAGATTTTCTTTCATGTATATTCCTTCAGAACTTTTCCTATGCACGTAGTGGTGACCCTTTTTGACCAAGTCTCAATAGAATGGTGGGGATAGAAGTCAGGGACACAGTAAACTGAGATATGAATGGGAATCCTGGGGAGCCTGATGGAGAAGGTTCAGAGCAAACACCCTGGGGAGGAAAGAAGGCTGTCAAAGGACAGACTGCGTGGAGACTGGCTGTAAAATCGCTTCTAGTACAAAAGATTGTACAGATGAAAGGTGGCATTAAAGTAGTGTCTAATGCTGCTATGAGGTGAACCAACTACTTCTGTTTTCCCATAGTGTTTTCAAAAAGTAGTGCGTTAGTAAAGCACAAGTTAATTGATTGTTGTTTTCATTCTTTACAAAATGGGGCTGGGTTTTCTCATTAGGTATTGTGAGCCCCAGAGCATCACTGTTACGGGGACTGCTGTCAGGGATGTGTCCCTGCCTGGTGCCTTTCACAAGAACACAGCATTGTTTACTTGTGGCCAGTTTGGGCCAGAGGGAAACTATGTCACTTAACAAATGTGGCTTAATGAATTCCTGATAAATGAGATCTAACAAGTGCCATGATAACTGGAATATATAGCAAATGTCTTTAAAAGCAATATGACTGATGTTCTTTAAATAGTTCCTAAGTAATTTATTATGTCATTTGCTAGATTCTGGCATTATTCTTTGAACTTTTTAGGCCTATTCTATGATACTTTCTGCCCTCAAGACTTTATACCTTCCCTTCAGTGTATGTAATCTGCAGACAGGCTATAGTAGAGCAGGGATATATCTCAGGGCCCTGTGCTCGGCTGCCCTGTGTGCGCTGAGTGCTCTCAGGTGTCCTGCTCTTGCTGTATCCAGGCCACAGTGGGATGGAACGACACAAGGGCACAGACCTACACAAAGGTCACCTAGGAATTAATACTGGTTTTACTGCAATGCCTGGGATGTAGTAGTCTGGCTTTCAGTAAATATTTACTGTGTGAGTGATGTTCTGTGTACTTTGTCTTCTACTTTTAAATAATAATTTATAAGTCTTTCAGGTTGTTAATTTGTATATCTGTCAGAATGCATAAAGAGTAAGCTGATAATTGTGAATAGAAACAATTCATTATGGTTTGTGGGTTGTAGGTTGATTTACAGTATCATTTAGAGTTACTCATTTCTCATGGAGCTAATGCAGGGCATGGCCTGAGGTCCATTTTAAAGTCCTATTATGCAGCCTTAACATTGTTGATGGAGAAATCTGTCTATAATCATTTTACTCTGTTGTATAATAAACGTCTAGAAAGCCTCTAATTTACTTCCATGCCAGAGGATTTCAGAATTAGCATCTGTTTGTATGTCCTTCAAAACCGATCAAGGAGGACAAGCAGAAACACTGAAAGGAGAGACCCTTTCATTGGTGCCTTTAGCCAAGTTAGAAAAGGTTTCGGTTTCCATTCCAAAGCTCCCAAGTCTCCCCACCCCCCTTATTTCTTCCCCTGCTCTCTGTAACAAGCTCTCCTTCCTTATTCTTAACTTTCTTAGCAATTAAACTCTTCAGTTAGGTGCTATTAGTTATGTCCATATTTTAAATTCATTTTTTCTAACTTCCCATACCAGGAAGTTGTTGAGTCTAGAATGACTTGAGGAAGTTGGCAAATTGAGCAAATGGTGTTGAATAAAAATCCAAGTTTAAGTCAGGCTGGAGGAGCCAAATTGAGGTACATATTAGAGGTGAGAAAGAAAACAATCTGCCACAGATCTGATCAAACTCCTCAATGGTTTGCAGGCACTGGTAACCAGGAGTGAGACAATCTTCAATGTCCTTGTGCCGGGGATACTAAAGGGAATGGTGCCTGTCACAGAGGATGGAGATCTGACTGCAAAACTATTACTAGTTCTGTTGTCTTATGGTATAAGACAATAAAGGGAATTGTCTAAAATTAAAAAAAATAATTAGCAAACCAATGTTCTTCATAGAACATGTCTTTGTCATATTCTTCCTCCCTGTCAACAGTCTTTCTGTCCCATGACACCAGTTTTGGTTTGGTTGTTTGTTTGTTTTTCTCCAGAGTTCTCTGACTGGGCCCCAACCTGGACCAGCTCTTGGGGCCTGCTGCTGCCCAGCATTAATCCAGAAGCCCCCTTTCAACACACTCCTGAACTAGGCTGCCTTCTGGTTCCACTCCACATCTTCATCATTCTTAGGTTTCCTTTTCTTTTGTGCTGAAGTCCATCTTGAAGAAATTTTTTTCTAAGATGAATGTTTGAAAATAAACTTTCTGACTTTTTTGAGGAACCCAAAATGTCTATGAGGTTTGTCCAGAAAGTATACAGCCATATACTATGAAAAAGAGACATTTATTGAAGATATAAGACCCAAAAAACATTGCATAGGACAATGATGCTTCAGTCCCCTTCAATGTAAGCACCTTGGGACCTCACACAGTTCTCCCAATGTCTCTTCACTGTTCAAAACACTCTGCAAAATCCTTTGTTGGACTTCCCATTAGCTGCCCCATATTTTCTCAAATCTTATTGATGGTCTGAAATCTCTTCCCTTTCAAAGGTGACTTTAGTTTTGGAAAAACCCAGAAATCTCAGGGCACCAAATCTGAGCTGTAGGGGGCTGAGTCACCTGGTTGATTTCATGTTTCACCAAAGACTCTGCTCGAGATATGATGCATGAGCGAGTGTGCTGTCACGATGAAGCTGCCAATTATCACTTGCCCATAGCTACAGCCATTTTTATCACATTGCGTCTCTCAACCAATAAAGAACGTTGAAGTAGTACTCCTTATTAATTGTTTGGCCAGGAGCATACTCATGAAGGACAACACCTTCCCAATCAGAAAACACAGATAACATGGTCTTAATCTAGCTGTGACTTTGTTGCTCCTTCTTTGGGAATGGAGAACCAGGCAACTTCCATTGGGATGACTGGGCCTTCATTTCTGGATCACAACTGTGGACCAAAATTCATTTCTGGTTATGATCTTCTTTAAAATATCTGGTTCACTGATAACAGTTTGAATTAAGTCATTAGCAACTGCAGCACAATGTTCCTTCTGCTCTGGTAGCAGAAACCATGGAACAAATTTTGACACGTTTCATACCAAGATCCTGTTTAAAAATCTCAGATCCAGTAATTTTGGAATCTCCAGATTAGCTTCTATTTCTTGCACTGTCAGTCGTATCAATTCAACTACACCAAGGTTTCCAAAAAACAGTGGCTTGTGTGCCCAAGTAGGTTGTAAAATTTCAAATGGAAACTAGCATCACCCTGAAGGAATTCTAACTTCAGACTGTTGGGGTACTTTTACCAAAATGGCTCAAAGTAGACTAATTTTACACAGAGCATTTTTAAAAAGACACATTTATTCAGCATCATGATCAGACTATTACATTTAGCAATCAACAGCATGGGTGCAAAAAAAGGAGAGCAAAGGAAAAAAAAAAAAACTACATTAAAAACTCTTTGTTAGAATGTTTCACACTTTCCACAGAAGAGAAACTAAAATAACCTGTTACACAATTAGTCACAAATCCAGTCCTCGAGTTTTTTGCCCATTCATGTCTAAAACATGTCTTCTTTGTAGCAGCTAGGCCCTGCCACTGTGTTTGGCTGAGTTCACAAATCTGTTGTAACCTGTAGCTTCCCTGTCACTTCTCTGGCTCTCCTCTCCTGCTAAGCTAAGTTTCCTGGCAGTAATTAAAACCTTCTGCCACTGCCATAGCTACTGCTACTGCTGGAACTGCCACAGCCACCTTGGTTTCATGGTTTGGCAAAGTATTGGCCTCCACCACCATAAGGGCCAGAGCTTCTGCTTCCAAAGTTTCCTTTTTCCATGGGTCCAAAATTTGAAGACTAATTGTTATAATTGCCAAAATTATTGTAGCTTCCACCACCTCCAAAATTGCTTCCATTATTACCAAATCCATTATAGCCATCTCCATTGCCACCATATCCACCACCACCACCACGACTACCACCAGACCAAAATTGTCATTCCCACCAAAACCACCTCCACAAACACCTCTGAAGTTTCCAGAACCACTTCAACCTCTTTGGCTGGATGAAGCACTAGCCATCTCTTGCTTAGATAGGGCTTTTCTTACTTCACAGTTGTGGCCATTCACAGTACAATATTTCTGAATGACAATCTTATCTACAGAGTCATGTCATCAAAGGTGACAAAAAAGCCTCTCTTTTTGCCACTGCCTTGGTCAGTCCTGATTTCAATCACTTCCATTTTCCCATACTGTTCAAAATAATTTCTTAAGTGATGTTCTTCAGTATCTTCTTTAATATCACCAACAAAAATCTTCTTCACAGTTAAGTGGGCACATGGTCTTTAAGAATCTTTTCTTGAGATAGCCCCCTTTGGTTCCACAACTCTTCCATCCACCTTGTGTGGCCTTGCATTCATGGCTGCATCCACCTCCTCCACAGTGGCATATGTGACAAATCCAAAGCCCCTGGAGCACTTGGTGCTTGGATCTCTCATGACCACACAGTCTGTGAGGGTTTCCCATTGCTCAAAATGGCTCCTTAGGCTCTCATCAAAGCTCAAACCTCTGATAAAGAGCTTCCATAGCCATTCTGGCACTTTGGGGGACTCTGACTTAGACATGGCTACAGAAGAGGAGACTTAACCAATGCTTACTCAGGGGCATCCACTGACAGAAAGGAGTACTCTAATGAACACATCTGCCAGTCTACCTTCAGCCTCCGGATTGTCAGCCTTCTTCACAGTATCTGTGCCATACTTTCATTTGTGTTGCACTCATTGCATTGTCCCTGAAAAGCTTCTGAATCATCCAAATAGTTGCCACAGAGGAATATTCAAGCCTAACTCAGACTTTGATTCAGATTCATTGCTTTGCTTGCTCAGTCATTTTTGAATACAATGGACATACAGTACACATGCTCACTCAACTGTGTCTACCACCTTTGCTGACTAGTACAATGAACTCCTCATTGTTCACACATGCACATTCCAGTCCACTCTTTTTGGCTTCCAGGTTACATTGATGTCACACAAACCATTCTTGTTATATTAATAATGGCTGGACTTTTTCTGGGAAGACCTTATGTATCATTCTTACACTTGATTGTTTAGATGGATATAGACTTCTGTAGTTTCTTGGTTCTACAATAGGTGTTTCTGTGATGACATTTGCGGATTACATTTTTATCTCTTAGTTAGTTGGTAGCCTTTTTTTAATTTTCTGGATTCTGGGGAGACCTATCTTCTTTTTTCTTGTCCTAAAATTTCATAAATTGTATAGAGCTTTCATCCTGTTTAATAAACCTGGGTTTCTTAAATCTAGATTCATGTGCCTTTCTTTAACTCTGAGAAGCTATTTTTAATTTTTTTTATTGTTTCTCTATTACAGTTGTTCCATTCCCCCGCTCCCCAATGATCTCCCCTGAGCCACCCACTGACCCATTCTCCCACACTCAATCTCTACCCTGTTGTCCATGTCCATGGGTTCCTTGACTAGACCCTCTTTGCCCTTCCCCATCTTCCCCTTCCCTCTGGTCACTGTCACTCTGTTCCTTGCGTCCATGCCTCTTGTTTTATTTTGCTCATTTCTTTGTTTTGTTCATTAGTTTCCTGTATTAGATGAGATCATGTGGTATTTGTCTTTCACTGAGTGGCTTATTTCACTAAGCATAATACTCTCAAGTTCCATAGTTTTTTGATCCAATAATCCACTGATGGGCTCTTAGGCTATTTCCAGCATTTGGCTATTGTAAAAAGCATTGCTATGAATACAGAGGTGCATACGTTCTTTTGAATGGATGTTTCGTGATTCTTCGGGTATGATCCTAGCAGTGGAATTGTTGGATTAAAAGGAATTTCCATTATTAGTTTTGTGAGGACATTCCATACTGTTTTCCATAGTGGCCACACCAGTCTGCATTCCTACTAACACCACACTAGGGTTCCCTTTTTTCTACATCCTTGCCAGCACTTGTTTGTTGATTTGTTAATGATGGCCATTTTGACAGCTGAGAGGTGGTATCTCATTGTGGTTTTAATCTGCATCTCTCTGATGGCTAATGATGTTGAACATTCTTTCATATGCCTATGGGCCCTTTTTTATGTCCCCCTTGGAGAAGTGTCTATTCAAGACCTATGCCCATGTTTTAATTGGGTTGTTATTCCAAAATATATTTTGGAGATCAAACTCTTTCTTTGCTTGGAAGTACTGTCCATTGTTGACAGTGGGGTGTTAAAATCCCCTACTATGAATGTGTTGCTGTCAATATCCTCCTTAAAGTCCGCTAAGATTTTCTTTTTATATTTGGGTACTCCTGTGTTGAGGTGTATATATGTTTACAAGGGTTATAGCTTCTTGATGAATTATTCACTTAATTATTATGGAATATCCTTTTGTGTCTCTTGTTATGCCTTTGTTGTGAAGTCTGTTTTGTCTGATATAAGTATTGCTCCCTCAGCTTTTTTTTTTTAATGTCCATTTGCTTAACATATTTTTTTTTTTCCATACCTTAACTTTTAGTCTCTGTAAATCTTTTGTTCTGGAGGTGGGTCTCTTGTAAATAGCATGTATGTGGGTCATATTTTCTTATCCATTCATCTACCCTATGTCTTTTGATTGAAGCATTTAATCCATTATTGATATATACTTATTCATTGTCATTTTCTCTCTTTGTATCTGTGTCCCCCCAATGGCGGAACCCCAGTCCTGTGGAGCCCCCCAATTGTGGAACAAACTAACCCAGACTTGAAGTTCCTGGGGAAAGGAGAGGTGGCCACTCTCTCCAGTGGTGAGTGCACAGCATCCCCTTTCCCAGCATAGTTTTTATTGGGGTGAATACAGGCAAAATAGAAGGGCGCAGGTGTTTGCCATAAGCCATTCAATGTGTAAGGAAGGCATACTATAAAACACAGAAAGCAGTATCTGGTCAAGGATGGTCAGACTTGCTGGCACCAGAGCATTGATAAAACATAGTTCAGGAGTTCTCTCTGGCCTTAACTCAAACATCCATTAATTAGGATCAGAACATACACAAAGCAGAGCAGGCTTCAAGGTATACATTTCAATTCTAGGTCTGATTTTTCCCATGGAAATCTCTTTGAAGGCTTCAGATCATGCCTGCCACCTGCTTCCCGTTTTCGGTCAAGGCTTACAGGCCCTGCTTGTGCAGGTGCTACAGTTTCCAAAACCACACAAAATGGTTCTTTACACCCTCCTTTCTCTTTTTCTTCATATTCTTAAAGCAGTTTCTTTAGCATCTCTTGCAATGCTGGTTTGGTGGAGATGTATTCCTTTAGCTGCCTTCTGTTTGGGAAACTCGTTATTTCACCTTCTGTTTTGAATGAGAGCCTTACTTGGTAGCATAGTCTTGGTTATAGGCCTTTGCTTTTCATTGCTTGGAACACTTTCTGGGATTCTCTTCTGGCTTTTAGCGTTTGTGTTTAGAAATCTGCTTATAGCCATATCGGAGCCCCACTGTATGTTATTAGTTGTTTCTCTTTTGCAGCCTTCAGGATTTCCTCTTTGTCTTTGAGTGTTGCCATTTTAATTATATGTGTTGTAATGGACCTTTTTGGGTTCATCTTCATTGGGACCCCCTGTGTTTCCTGGACCTGTGTGACTCTTTCTCTCATTCAGTTAAGAAAGTTTTCTGTCATTTCTTTTTCAAACAGGTTTTCTATCCCTTGCTTCTCTTCTCTTTCTGGTATCCTTCTGATATAGATCTTATTACATTTTGTGTTGTCTTGCAGCTCTCTTAAAACCTCTTCATTCTTTTTCAGTCTTTTTGTTTTGTTGCACTGCTTGGGAATTTTTTTATTCCCAAATAATTTTATTATTTATTGGGAATTTGTTCTTCAGCCCACTGATCTGATTATTTTCTTCCTCTAGCCTGCTTTTGATTCCTTTTACTGTATTCTTCAATTCATAAATTGTATTCTTCATTTCTTCCTGGCTCTTATTAATCATTTCTATATTCTTTTTAAAGCTGGTGTGGCCCTCAGTAAATTGCTTGTAACTTCCTGGAGTTCTTTGTAGTTTCCCTAAGGTTGTTTGTAGTTTTCTTTGAGTCCACTGAGCTCATTGAGCTTCTCTGTCATCATTATTTTGAATTCCATGTTTGATAGTTTGCTTGCCTTTATTTCATTTAGCTTTCTTTCTGGGGATATCTCCTTTCCTTTTGATGGGGAGTTTTTTGTCTCCCCATTTTAGGTGAGACTTCTTGTTTGTTTCTGCTTCTTAGATTGGGCTTCTTTGACTTCCCTGTCTTTGTGATATGAACTTCTGTCATGTAGAGGTGCACCTTCTTTACTTCCTGGATCCACTCTGCTGATGTCAGATCATGTCCTAGTCTGGGCCTAGTCAGTCTGTTGGAGCCTACCAAAGATTCACTGTCTTTGTTTGTGTCCTTCACTTTTTAATCCAATTAATCTGTGATGGACATCCGGCGTAGGCATTGCTGGGTGGGATGGATGAATTCAGTTGTAATCCAATCAATCTGTGATCAGCCACCAGGCTGAAGCACCACTGGGCAGGGCAGATTGATTCCTATGGGTGGGCCTAATGGCATCCCCTCAGGCTGACAAGCTGACTCTACTTGGAGTAGAATAGCCTGCCAATCACATTGAGATGAAGCGGACTCTTTTGTTCTGTCCAGCTGGTGTTCTGTTGGTTATTCCTGATAGTTTCTCCCCAATTAAGTTGTAATTCTAGATTGGTCCTGGGAGGAGACTGGTGTAGCTCCACTTACTCCTCCACCATTTTGGTTTTTCCCTATTTTTACACATTCTTATTCTGCCTTCTTGAATTTTGTTTTTTATTTTCTAAATGATCATCACTTTATAAAAAATACAAACTTAAAACTTGGTCATTTCACTTTATTTAATATTATATTTAACTATTTTTTCCTAAAAATAATGACCATTTATTTTCTTTTCATTTATTATATCTCTTATTTTTAAATTAAAATTTAAAGCATTGTTTAATAATTTTAGTTTAACTTTAAGTGGTGAAAGTCAGCATTTTGGGAATGTTCTGACATTCGTGGAAAAGCTTCTAGTATTTTCACCATTGAGCATATTCTTACTCATTAATTTAAGGAAATAATTCACAAAATATGGTCTTTCACCCTGCCCTGTGGCTCAGTTGGTTGGAGTGTTACCCTTTGCACCAAAAGGTTGTGGATTTGATTCCTGGTCAGGGTACATACCTAGGATGTGGATTTGACCCCTTGTCAAGGCATGTATGGAGGCAACTGATTGATGTTTTCTCTCATCCATATTTCTCTCTCTCTCTGTGTCTCTCTCAAATCAATAAATATCTTTGGGTGAGGAATATAAAAAAAAGAATATAGTCTTTCATTCTTAGTTGACTAATGGAAATTATCATTGTGTCTTTTATTTCAGAAATTATTTTTGAATTCAATCAAGTACTTTTAAAAACGTTTATTTTGAGCTGTTCGTATGCTTTCCCTCATTGATGCACTGATATAATTAATGTGTATTATTAACCACTAAATTAGTCTATTCTTATAATTATGGAATAAATCCTCATGGGTCTTTTGAATTCGATACCCAAGATTTCATTATATATACATATATACACACATATATATACATGTATATATATATATATATATATATATATATATATATATATATATATATTATTATGTTTAGAAAGAGGGGAAGGGAGAGAGGCAGAGAAAGAGAGAGACATCAATGTATAGTTGCCTTTCACCTGCCTCCAGATACAGAGCTGGCTGGAGACCTGGTTCACAACCTGGTTATGTGCCCTGACTGGGTAATCAAACCAGCAACCTTTGGGTTTGCAGGCCAGTGCCTTATCCATTGTGTCACCAGCCAGGGCCTTATTTTTTATATATATTTTAAAATGAGATTTGTACATGTTTTTTTTTTTTTTTTTTCCCTAGTATTATCTTTTTAGGTTTTAGTATATGTGAAAGTAGGAATACCTAAACACAACTCTCTCTCTTTCTCTCTCTCTCTCTTTCTCTCTCTTAATTCAGGTAGGATTCAAACACAGAATTGTCATGTTCCAAATCTCTGTAAATCACACACTTTTCTCTGATGTTTAGTCTATCAGGAACCTGGAAGTATCTGTAGCTATTCAGTTTTATGTTAATTGTTTATTTTTGCAACCATGAATAGGATATTTTTTCCATATTAGCTAATTGGTTTTTGATGATTTATGGTAAAAGTAACTTACTAAACTTCCTTATCATTTCTAATAGTTTTTTTGTCATTTTTCTTATACTTTTTAGTCAATGTTATCATCTATACATAATAAGCTTGTTCTTGCCTTTGCTGGTGTTATACCTCATTTGACTAAAGTAAGTCTGTTGTAAGTTAAATAGTCATAATGCGGTTGGGCATTGTTGTTCTTATTCCTGCTCGTAATGAAAGGCATCTAGCATTTGTTCATTAATTATCAGATTTTCTACAGACTTTGGGTAGATTCTTTGTTAAGGAGGCTTTTTTTTTTTTTCCTATTAATCTTAGAGTATGAGGTATTGGATCTAATAAATACTTCTCTCAGTATCCAGATGATCATCTATGTTTTTTTCTTTTTTAAAATTGGTGGATATAGTGACTTACATTATTACTTAACTGAATTTTTCTAAGAAGAAAAAGAACCCTCTGGTAAGAAAGAATTGTATCAAATATTACTTTTACTTGATTTTATTTATTGTGTTATTTATTAGTTTTGCATAAATATTTACAAGTGAAATTGCCTGTGAACTAAGTAGGAAAAAAATGATTTTACAAAAAAGTCCTAATTCACAGAACCTGCAAATACAAAAACTTACTTTTTAATAAGGATTTTGCACATGTGATTTAGGCCAAAGACCTTTAGATAAAGTAATTATCCTGGATTATTTTTATGTAAGCAATCTAAGCATGAGTTCTTTAAAGGCGAAAACATTTTGCAGTTGCAATTAGAATGAAACACAGAGATATGTAATGCTAGAAGGAAGTTCAGAGCTGTGATGTAAGTAGGATTTGACCTGAAGTTTCTGGTACTAAAGATGGAAGAAGAGATCTATGAGCTAAGGAATGTAGGTTGTGTCCAGCTGGAAAAATCAAGGTTCTTCCTTAGACCCTCCAGAAAGGAATGCAACTTTTTAACACCTTGATTTTAGCTTGGTGAGTCCCATGTGGGCCTCCTGACCTACAGAACTGTTAAATAATATATTACTATTTTTTAAAGGCATCAAGTGTGGCAATGTCACAATAATAATAGAAAATGAACACATTTTAAAAGTTTATCTGCATGCTCGTCAAGTTTGAATCAACTATACCTAAAAGTTCTTTTTCTATTTAAACTTTTGAGTTCTTCTTGAATTCTTTGAAACAGATTTTAGAAAAAAATTATTTTTAGAAGTGTTGACTGTGAGAAAGAAGATAACTACCGAGAAAAGACTCTGGTGGCTAATTGGATTCAAATATGTGAACAGCTTACTTGCTATTGCTGAACAGGGGCCTCATACAAGACAAGCTTCTGCAAGAAGCCTGCACTGAACTGCCTGCTGCTTGCATTGTGCCTGCACTGTGTTCACGCCTTCTGTGTCAGTCCTTTTATAAAGAAGTTTCTAGAATTATATTTGACCAATAAGACTGAGACTTTTTCCGTCCATTCTGAGCTTTACAGCTATATTCCCATCAGCATCTTCACTGATCATTGTGACTAATTAGAAAAGTGAGTTTTGGACTAAACTTGGAGGGTTTGAAGTCTTTATTTGCATGAGGATAGACCAACAGGGACAGGGGAGAAGACTTCTCTCTATAAAGTCTGCTGCCTTCTGGATTAGGAAGCATGCTTTCCCTTTCCACCAAAGATTCAAGACTGTATTTCCCTCATTGAGCCTGAACCACCAAAGACAGCTTGCTGGACCACAGTGGAGCAGAGCAGAGCAGAGCAGGTGAAGTGGACCAGACTGGAGCAGAGCTGTCTAGAGGAAGATGGGCCTTGCCCCAGGGCTGTCCCACAGTCACACCATCTCATAATTGAGCTGTAACACTATTAAGATGTTCCACAGTCATGCTGTATCATAATTTAGCTGTTTACACCTAACAACTTTTTCTTCTTCACTGTAGCCTAACTTGAGGATTCCTATTGGTGTTGCATCCCTATGAATCAACAGAAGTTTGAGAAAATGCACTATAAAACAGTCTAGTTCTCAAGACTTTTTAAAGAAGAAAGCATTTGATTCCCTTTTCAGTTTCTTCTTTAACAGCCCTTTTTGTACTTTCTATTTTAATTTTGATGTATGTGTTTTGTTTTTCCTGCAAGACTGGAAGCTTCTTGAAGGCATAACTTATCAGGACTCAGTATGTAAATGAATGCCTTACATAGTGTAATACATATATCATACATATATCATACTTAACTGCCTCACAGCACCATATACAGTGCCCAGTGTTTATGAAACTATTTTCAAAAATACATACTCAGATTCCCAGTTAGGGAATATACAAGAATTAACCAATTAATGCATAAATAAGTGGAACAACAAATCAATGTCTCTTTCTTTCTCAAATATCTGAGGCCCATATGGAAAAACTCAACCATTGTTACTATAACAAGAATGGTTTATGCAACATCAATGTAACCTGGCCGCCAAGGAGAGTGAGCTGGAATGCACATGCATGAACAATGACGACTTCCCTGCCCCAGTCAGTGGGGCTGGTAGATGCTGTTGAGTGAGTATGTGTACTGTGTGGCCATCACATTCAAAGTGACTGAGTGGGTAGAGCATTGAATTTGCATCATATTTTACATTAAGCTGAACATCCTTCCCAGAAAACTATTCAGATGATTCAGAAGGCTGAGGCTATGGGCAACTAGTGATTGCAGCTTCATTATGGCAATATGACCATTCATGCATCACATTGTGTGTGTGTGTGTGTGTGTGTGTGTGTGTGTATGTGTGTGTATTTTTTTTTTTTTCAAAACATCAAATCACCCAGGTGACTCGGCCCTCTTTCTGCCCAGATTTGGCGCCTTGCAACTTCTGACTTTTCCCAAAACTAAAATCTCCTTTGAAAGGAAAGAGATTTCATACCATCAATGAGATTCAGGAAAATATGATGGGGAGCCGATGGTGATTGGGATAACTGTGTCAGGTCCCAAGGTGCCTACTTTGAAGGGGACCGAAGCGTCATTGTCCTATGTACAATGTTTCTTGTATCCTGGACTTCTTCAATAAATGTTTTTATTTTTCATATTTCATGGCTGTATACCTTCTGGACAGACCATACTATATATTCATTTAGACAGCTGCATTGATTAGATAATTAAGGTAATATGAATGAACATGAGCTTAGAAATCAGATAGATCTAAGTTACATTTTGGCTAAGCCACTTTTCTAACTCTGTAACTTTAGATAATTGCTTAACATTTCAAAGATTCAGTTTCCTCACTAGAATAATAATAGTAGTTAACTTGTAGGTATGTTGAGAGATGAAAGTTAGTCAATGTTTATTTAGATAATAGTTGCTTAGTAAATGATAGTGGCTATTTTCATGACTACTGAAAGGACTTTATTTAGAACTAAGGAATATTTTTCAAAAATGTGTCTTTTATGTTGCTCCTTTGGTGACTTTTCTAGGCTGTTGTCACATCAGAAGGGGATACTAAGTCTCCAATATGTTCTTTCATGCAAGGCCTCTGTAGTGCCCTAACTTTAGTTGATGGATTCAGACAAGTGCTCTCCATGAATGAGGTTACACTCATAATATGGATTCTGGTAGAATCAACAGAGGGTGTGCTTTTGTAGAGCTACAGAAGTCAGTACTTTAGAAACTGAACTCATTTCAAGGTTTCTGTCCCTCCATTTGAGGGTGTGATTAGTATCCTGAATTTTTTACTACTCTTAAAAAATTGGTGATTCTTCTCCTTTATATTATTTTTTATTTAGTTTCAGGTATACAGCATAGTGGTTAGACAATTATATACTTTAAGAAATGTTCCCAATATTTCTAGTACCAACCTGGCACCATGCATAGTTATCATAATATTATTCATTATATTCCCTATGTGGTTCTTTACATCGCCATGACTATTTTGTAACTACCAATTTGTATTCCTGAATCCTTTCATCTTTTTTTCACCTAGTCCAACAACTCCCTCCCATCTGTATCCTAGTCTCTTTCAATTTTGTTCAATTGATTATTTTGTTCTTTATATTACAGCTGTATGTGAAATCATATGGTATTGTAATGGGGAATGAATACACTATATGTCAATAAAGCTACCCGTATTAGTCTTAGTAAAACCAGCTGTTACTTTAACCTGGTTTTTATCTCAAAGCTAGAGTTTACTTGTTAAGTTTCTTTTCTAAGTGTACTTCACTGAACCAACAGGTTCGGTTCCTGTGTAAACCTAAGAAAGTCTGACCTCAGAGTCCTGCCAACTCAAGGACACATGCTGATCATGAAGGTCCACATTGGACCAGCAATGACACTGTCTGCATGCCCACAGCTATTCCCCTGATCTCTTTTTCTGCTTCCCCCTTTTCCTTTCTCATAAAAGCCTCTGTCTTCCCTAAGATGTTAACTTGTGAATCCAACTAGTAATCAATTATGCCAACCCTGTGCTGTAGTTGTGTTGCAGGTGGGAAATATGCTGGTGCTGGCCATAAACCACCTTGTGTGCCCTTGAGGAATTTTTCTAATTTCCACCAACTCCCAACAACAATCATTGGCTAGATCTGAAATACTAAAATGGGCTTTGGGATGAGTCCCTCGTCTTTCAGGTTGCTGGCTTTTTGAAATGAACAATTTAACTTTTTCACCAGCATTTGTCTCCCAAGGTGGCCTTTCATTGAGAAAGGCAGCTTGATCTGTGCTTGGTTATGTTTTTTTTTTTTTTTTTTTTTGTGAATCAGGGAGGACAACATGGACCCCAGTAAGGTCAGGAGGGCCTAGACCAGGGTCCCAGCTGCTATGGCAGACTGACCCTGTGGCAGGGATCACAGAATTTCCCAGCAGTTGACTAGAGTTCTTATCTTGGGGAGTCTCTCTGTTCTCTCTCTTAAGCTATCAGAAACTTTAAATGCTTTGCTGGTGAAAGAAAATGGGTTTTTAGGGAATGAATGGACTCTAATCTGTGAAGTCAATAAACTCCAATCTGGGGGTGTTGACTGACCCCAAGCCTGAGTAGGTTCTCTATAACCACCTCAGTTTCTGCATGCTCTTGTCTATCTGAAATGGAACTGACTTTGCTTTGGATATCATTTTTGTTTCTGTTTTGAAAAGAACGGCTCAGTCTCAGTTCCATCAGTCCATTATGTCATATATTAGCTAATTAGTATTGCTTTGCCAAGGGTATGGTGAATAGGATAATATTTTTTATGCGTAAGTTTTTATGTTTGTTACATCATAAGGATAGTAAAATTCAAAATGTAAAGGAAAAATATCTTTTTTTAAAAGATTTTATTTATATTTTTAGAGAGAGGGGAAGGGATAGAGGCACAGAGGGGGAGGAACATCAATGTATGGTTTACCTTTTACCTGCCTCCAGCTACACACCTGGCTGGAGACCTGGCTTGCAACCTGGCTATGTGCCCTGGCTGGGAATCCAGGATTCACAGATTGGTGCCTTATCCACTGTGCCACCAGCCAGAGTCTGAAAAAATGTCTTTTAAACACCCCAAATCCTCCTGGAGGTTGGAGAGCTGCTGCAGTCCTGGGAACAATAGGGTAATTAATGCCATACCTTGTGCAGTCTGCAGAGGGTCATTCAGCAACATGGCACTTTTAAATTCAAGTATAGGCCTGACATCTCTCCCAACCTCTTCTCCTGCCTCCAATAAATAAATGTCATTAACATGAAGGGTTTCTGATACAGCTTATCAGTAATAATTATATATACCTTAACATAGTTTTCCAAAATATTTGGTAACTTAAAACTTTGGCATTTTTCTGGGTTAAATGGTAAGAATTATTATATATCTAGACATTTTGAAACAATAGGATACTAAAATGTTTATTGAGTTTACCTACTTTGGCTTCTTACTGCTGAGAAGTTAGAGAATGGAATTGGATCTATTAACGAATATATCTTATGTTTTACTTGAAATACATCTCTTGAGAATGAGTGCTTGCCAATGAAAAATAAGCTGATTCTAAAAGTTAAAATTATTAACCTAAATGTTAATTACTTTTAGTTGTCACAAAAAATTTCAAGGTTTCCGAGTTAAAAATTCTAATTAAATTGGAAAAGTGGTTTTGGTAGTAGCAGGTATAAAGTATGGAGATACTGAAGAAAAAGGAAGAAAGTGAGTTGTTTTAAAACTTATTTCTGAATGTTTAAGGAAAAGCAGACTAACAGGGACTAGAAAAATTGTAGAAAGATTTATGAAAATTAAATGAATTCAAAGATTAAAAGCTAATACAGAATTTGGTTATTTTTCAGTCTTTTAAAAAGGGTGATTTTTCTGTATCTGTCAAAAACAAAAATTCTTTTTTAAAAAAAGTTATGTATCATATTATGGTAAGCAGGTACTCAATTACTTAACCCATCTTCTTAATAAGAACTACTTTTATTAGCCTGTGTTTGATACCTTTTGTTGTCACTTTGGGTAAATAATTAATTTACCCAAAACAATTAATGTTGTTTCATAGGAACATGTAATCTTTTGGTCAAGTATATTTTAAAATCTTCTCATAAATTTTAAAAACTTTTTCTTCACCTAGAATTGGCTTTGAGTAAAAACAATGGGCTCCTGGTATACCTCAAGGATTTGTTCCCTCTTCTTATGCAGGAGAGATTTTTGAGCTGATTAGGCCTATATGATATGGTTAAAGTACACAGGAAGCTTTGTCAAATAAAGAAATAATAACTATTTGTATACACATATTTTATTAAAGTGAGTGTTCTAGAAAATATATAAAAATCTCCAAAAATAATCTACAAAGTTCTAACATATTTTTATTTGTACTTTGAATTATTATCCTAAAATGTTGTTACAGGAAAACAAATTCCTTTGTCAACTGCATTATAATAAACTCTGTCACAAAATGTTTTAAAATTATAATTATCTTCAGTCCTGTAATCAATTTTTGTTACCTTGATTATGTTAGTATTTTCATACATTGTTATTTCAAAAAGTTCTAGTAATTTTCATCCAGTTCAAAGGCATGATCTGAAGTTCTATGCTCAGAAACATGTAATTTAAACAAGTCAGAGTTCTTTCCATGGATCTTTCTGAAGATGTAACATATTTGCAAATGCACCACAGTAAAACACTGGCTAGGTCAGAAATGTTAAGATGGTCTTTGGGACATAAGTACCTCATCTTCCATGTTGCTGGCATCTGAAATAAACCACCTACCTTTTTTCTCCAGTACCTGTCTCATGAGTTTAGTTCTTATTGCATGTAGCAGGCAGATGGATTTGTGTTTGGTTACAGTCGTTATCTTTAACTGACTTACTTCATTTTGCATAATTCCCTCTAAATATATGCACCCCTAGGTTCATTACAGCATTATTTATGATAGCCATGATATGGAAACAACCCAAGTGCTCAACAATAGACAAGTAGATAAAAAAGCTGTGGTACATATAGTATATATAATGGAGTATTATTTGGCTATGAGCAATAATGAAATCTAGTTCATAGTAATTGCTCTCTTTTATATTTATGGAAAAGCCTTTATACTTAATAATTAGTCAAATCTAACATACTGAAAAAGTGGTTCTGTCTTTAGAAATTCATATTTTAAAGAGACAAGACAATCTTGTGTTGAAACTTGTTTTCTAGTTTCCAAGGGAATCCAGCAAAGTAGTTAGTTAAGACCTGGCTATCTTTTACATCAGTTCTTGAAAATTCCTAAGGATAAGATCAAAAATAAAAAACATTTAACACTAACTTGCTTAGCTTTGTTATAAGTAGATCAAAGATTTTAAATTAGGTGATAATGGTGGAGGGTGAAAAGGTCAATGTGCCTGGAGGGCACAGAACAGGCAAGACTGAGAGAAAAAAAAGGGAGGGACAGGGTTATTCAAGGCTATTTGCTATAATAAAGAAGTCATTTTGTGTTGTATCCCTACTGTGTGACTATTTGCTCAAGATCTCATAGTGTTTAATGGTGAAAATCTATGTGGATATGAAGCCAGTGGAAAGTTGAAATAATGGATGCATTATCCCTTATATGATTTAACATATTGTTGGCTGGTCACAAAAAAACTTGTGTTTTCAAGCCCAAATTTTGTTGACCAATAATGAGTTAACTTGTTTTTGCTCTTGCATTAGATTATACAATTTTTATTTATTTTTTTTCAAAGATTTTATTATTTTTAGAGGGAGGGGAAGGGAGAGGGACAGAGAGGGAGAGAATCACTGTATGGTTGCCTTTCACCTGCCTTCAGCCACAGACCTGGCTAGAGACCTGGCTTGCAACCTTGTTATGTGCCCTGGTTGGGGAATCAAACCAGTGACCTTTGGGTTTGCAGGTCAGCACCTTATCCACTGTGCCACCAGCCAGGGCAGCTTATATAATTTTTAAAACTGAGTAATACAAAATTTTGTAAAAGTTTTCTTAATCATGTTTGATCATGTTTATTATAAAAAATTATTTTTCTAGATATTCTGGGCTTTATCACAATTTAATATTACAAAAATTTCCAAATATGGCACAATGCCACAGTGAAGAATTTTTCAATAAATTGTACGTGGACACTTTTCCTGATTTTCTGAGTGGCTCTAAAGTATATAGCAGTGGTGTGGAAGATGACAGTCTGTCACAAGATAGTTATGAATCTGATAATAGACCACCAAAATGGCAAAAAAAAAAAAAAGTGATAGAATCTGAATGTGAAAGTGATTTTGAAGAAGGGTGGACAGAAAATGACATTACACTAACCTTGGAGGATTATACAAATATTTCTGGTGTAACTATTGAACTTCATGATCCATGGAGCATCAGTGAAGTGAGATTTACTTTTTGATAATGATTTTAAAAATTTCATTGCTGGAAAACAGTATTGAGTTTCCTTCAAAAACTAAAAATGGAACTGCCTTTTGATCCAGCAATTCCATTTCTATACCCGAAGAACCCTGAAACACCAATTCATAAGAACCTATGTACCCCTATGTTCATAGCAGCACTATTTACAATAGCCAAGTGCTGGAAACAGCCTAAGTGCCCATCAGTGGATGATTGGATCAAAAAACTTTAGTACATTTACACAATGGAATACTACACAGCAGAAAGAAAGAAGAAACTCCTAACCTTTGCAACAACATGGATGGAACTAGAAAGTATTATGCTTAGTGAAATAAGCCAGTCAGTGAAAGACAAATACCATATGATCTCACCCATTTCAGGACAATAATGAACAAAACAAACAAATAAGCAAAACAGAACCAGATACATGAATACAATGAATAGACCTCCATTAGGCAGAGGAGAGGGGGTAGGTGGGAGGGGAGAGGAGGAGGCAAAGAAGGGGAGCAGTTTAGTCAAGGAACTAGTATGGAAGAACCATGGACATGGACAACAAGTGGGATTGATTCTGGGAGGAGTGGGTGGGTGGGGAAGAGAAAAGGGAATGGATGTAATAAAACAACAATATAATTAAATTAAAAAAATAAAAAATAAAAATTAACAGAATGAAACAAAAAAATTAATTGCTTTTCAAACCAATTTATAGCACTGCCCAATGAAAAAACTTGATAAAAACATCTGCTAAAACTTGACCATGGATGGAAGTTACCACTACTAAATATGAAAAGGTTTCTCAATTTATTGATATTGATGGGACAAAAAAAAATCATATTGGAGAGATTACTAGTCAATGGACCCTTTGTTGAAGCACCCATATTTCCTAAAACTATGACCAGAATGAGGTTTGAGCAAATCCTTACTTTTTTTCTTCCTAGTGATAATTCAGAAACTACAACTAATAAAGACAGACTTTACAAAATTAGGCCTCTTTTGGGTTACTTTATTATGAGTTTTCAGTCTTTATATAGACCTAAAAATAAGTTATCCCTAGATGAAGCAATGACACTGTATAGAAGACATATCAACTTCAGAACACATTAACCAGCAAAGAACAAAATACAGAATTTCAGCGAGAATGCTTCATGAAAATGAGACTGGCTACATTTGCAATTTTGCAATCTATTTGGGTGAAGGCAAAAAGCTACGAGAAACTATATTCTCTGTCTTAGAGCCGTATCTTTATTCTTGACATCATGTTTACCAGAATAATTACTGTAACGGAGTGTCTACTGCTGAAATATTATTGGAAAAGAAAACAGTGGTCTATGGTGCTATAAGGGAGAACTGTGGTTTGCCAAAAGAACTAAAAGAAAAATCAAAGAATTTTCAGAGAGGGGAAATGACATTTTTATGGAAAGGACACATTATTTTTATCATGTGGCAAGACAAAAGGCTAGTGTGTATGATCTCAACTATACACAATGTTTCTATGAAATCTATTGGAAAGCGAAGGAGGAATTCTATGGATGACAAGTTAAACCCATGTGCATACTAGATTATAACAAATTCATAAAAGGGGTAGATTGAATAGACCAGTATTTGGCGAACAACAGTATCTTACGAAAAAGTTTAAAATGGTATAAAAAATTAGCATTCTTTTTGATCAATTGTGCTTCATTTGATGCATTCAAACTTTACTCCAACTATAATTTACAAGATAAAGTGAGATACAAATAATTTCTTCTCCAGGTTGCCAGGGAATGGATAACCGATGATTCAAATGAATGCAGCACAGAACCTGGCAATTCTTCTGCTATCTTTAAAAGAGCTCCTTACATAGACTCACCTTTCAGGCTTTCAGGAAAACTGAAAACACATGTTTTAGAAGAAAAGAGTCACTGGAATAAAGAAGACTCCCATCAGAACATGTAGAGTATGCTCTTCAATAGGAAAGTGTAGCAAAACTAGATAATTTGTAAAACCTGCTGTGTACCATCACATGTAGGTGAATGCTATAGTTTATCATACCAAAAAGTTTTAAAAAGTTATATAGAAATGTACAGTTTCATTTCAATACATTATGTATAAATGAAGTATAATGAAGTTTATTTAGATTATTTCATTTTCATATTCAATTATGAAAAAATAGCCAGTGACATCGGACAGATTTTGTATAAAATTGCTGGTCAACAATGTGTTTAAAGATGGCTGGAGCACTACTTCTGTGAAGTTGAAGAGATCAATTAGCTAAACCTTTCTTTTAAAAATGTATTCAATAGTAAAGCTATTGATGGTTTGCAGACTCAAGTTCTTTTACTCCAATGAGAGGAGAAAGTAGGATCTTAGATTAGGATATAAAACCCTGAGTTGCACAGTCTAGCCTGGGGCTGGGATCAGCCCCCAGGTATCCCTCCTGGTTCTAATTCACCAACCATGAATTTCGGGACCACTCATTCTGTCTGCTGCTTTGCCACGTCCTCTTGCCCCGACTCCCCATCTCTTCACCTCCTACCCATCTGATTATTTCTTCTTAAATCCTTGGTTGTTGGACTTCCATACAGTTCTATTTTCTGGTGTTCTGGTTGTTTTTTGTTTTGAGGTAGATGTAACACTTCTTGTGGTTGTGCGAGGAGGTAAAGCATGTCTCCTACGCTTCCATTTTGGGCAGAAGCAGGTACAGTGACTCTACCTAAGACACAGACGCAAACACAGGGAGGCTGTCAAATTGAGGAGACAAAGAATTATGGCCCAAATGAAAGAATAGATCAAAACTCCAGAGGGAAAGCCAAGTGAAACAGAGATAGCCAACCTATCAGGTGCAGAGTTCAAAACACTGGTGATAAGGATGCTCAGAGAAATGATCGAGTATGGTCAGAAAATAAAGGAAGAAATGAAGCTCATACCAAGTGAAATAAAAATATACAGGGAATTACCAGTGATGAAGGAAGCTGGGATTCAAATGAATGATTTGAAGCAAAAGGAAGAAATAAACATTCATACAGAACAGAAGGAAGAAACAAGAATTGGAAAAATGACAAAAGGCTTAGGAACCTCTAGGACAACTTTAAATGTACCAATATCCAAATCATAGGGGTGCCAGAAGGAGAAGAGGAAGAGGAAGAAATTGAAAACTTACTTGAAAAAATAATAAAAGAAAACTTGCCAAATTTGGTGAAGGAAATAGACATATAAGTCCAGGGAGCAGAGAGTCCCAAACAAATTTGACCCAAAGGCGGCCAGACCAAAATACATCATAATTAAAATGCCAAAGGTTAAAGATAAAGAGTCTTAAAAGCAGCAAGAGAAAAGCAGGTAGTTACTTACAAAGAAGTTCCCAGAAGACTTCAGCTGATTTCTCAAAAGAAACTGCAAGCAAGAAAGGACTGGCAAGAAATATTCAAAATGATGAAAAGCAAGAACCTATAACCTAGATTAATCTATCCAGCAAAACTATCATTTAGAATGGAAAGGCAGATAAAGTGCTTCCCAGACAAGGTAAAGCTAAAGAAGTTCATCATCACCAAGCCCTTATTATATGAAATGTTAAAGGGATTTACTTAAGAAAAAGAGGATCAAAATTATGACTAAAAGAACAAACTCATCAAAATTATGAATATTAAAGATAACAAACTCATCAATAAATGAATTTAAGAAACAAAAACTAAGCAAACAACTAGAACAGGAGCAGAATCATCTATATGGAAATCATATGGAGGGTTATCAGTGGGGAGGGAGAAGGGCCAAATGGGGGAAAAGGTACAGGGATTAAGAAACATAACTGGTAGGTATAAAATAGTTGGGGGGGGTGGATGTTAAGAACAGTAAAATAAATAGAGAAACCAAATAACTTACATGCATGATCCATGGACATGAACTAAGGGAGGCATTGCTGCAAGGGAAGGGGGTTGGTTACCAGGCAGAGTGGGACAAAGAGAAAAAAAATTGAGACAACTGTAATGGCATAATGAATATAATCTACTTAAAAAGATGTAAGAAATTTAAATGGGCAGCGGTAAGCAGAGGGGAGAAAAAATTATATAGCTCAAGTCACTTAGCATTGACCTAAGCTACATATCTACCAACTGGGACTTTTCTAAAGTATAAATTGAGCAATACTCTGAGAATTTATTAATATAAAACAAAAGCAAACCTCCCCACCCCCCAATCCATAAACTAAGTATCAGCAGTGGTCCTGTGCCATCTCCCTGTAGTAAAATGAATTCATTTGTAAATATTTATTGACCTCCTGTTTGTGCAAGGGACTTTTTAAGGCTGAAAACACAGTTAGACAAAGGCCTTGCCTACACACACACTGAAAAATATAAACTTTGGATAATTATTCAATGACTTTACAGCTATGCAAAAAGACTACTTTAGATTATGTGGGCTGGGAAGCTCCTCTTAAGGAGGTAACATGTAAGCTAAGATCTGAATAAGAGAAACAAACTAGCCATGCAAATCCAGTATAAACGGAAGAAATTCTAGGTAGAGGGACTAGCTACTGTGAAGGTGGGCACAGGCTTGTTCCCCTCCACCCTAGGATTTTAACATAGAAGGGATAGGAGGGAATGAGAATTGACTCCCTCACTGGATGAGTTAGCATGTCATCTACATTTGGCACTTTCATGAGGGCTACACATGTATAAACAAACTGCATTGAGATCAGAATGTCATGTGCCAAAATGTCATGTGAATAGAATTGATTGGCATGTAAAACCAAATGCAGGAATTACAAAGTTTTTGTTCCCTCATGTTAATGTTGTTCTTTTCTAAAGTACATTGTCATCCCTGAGAAGCACACTATTCCTTATAGTATCTGTCCATTATAATAATGTAGTAATTATTCTTCAATTAATGAATCAAACAAGACTAGAGATGGTTTGTGACATCCTAGCACTTATTCTGTAGCTCCTTATTTCAACTGGCACCATTCTCCATGCCACTAAGGTCCTTCCTACCCTGATAATTTTTCTGGTTACACAAGCTCCAGATTATTACTTTTCCTTGCTATCAAAATGTTCTTACATTCAAATTCTCAGTTTTCTACTCTTTCACAGAAATCTGTACTCTGGTACTTTAATCTCTGCTAATGCTTCAATGGTGGTAGGAAACACAAAGGTTCTAATACAGTCAAGGCATTTAGTTTTTCTTTTCTCTTTCAGGCCTATTTCCTAAGCATCTTTCTTCTTGCAGACAGTCTCCAAAAATATGGCCTACTTAACTTTCTTCTTCCCAGTAATCACCTGCCTTCCTTATTCCCAGGCAATGCTTTATCCACTCCTGACTTTGGGAAATATGTTATCTTTTGATTATTAGTGAAAAGGCCTGTGGCAATTTGGAAACTTGGTGACTTCCTAAATTATCTCTGATGTAGTTAATTTTCTCTTTTTTTATTTACATTAAAAAAAAAAAAAGATTTTATTCATTATCTTTAGAGAGAGAAGGGTAGGGAGGGAGGGAGGAAGAAAGGGAGAGAGACATTAATATATGGTTGCCTTTCACCTGCCTCCAGCTATGGACCTGGCTGGAGACCTGGCTTGCAACCTGGTTATGCGCCCTGGCTGGGGAATCGAACCAGTGACCTTTGGGTAAGCAGGTGATGTAGTTAATTTTCAAGGAAAGTAGAGTGATATGGTTGATGTACAGTGACTAGATGAACTCAGCTAGAAAATTCTAAGTCATTCAAGTTGCCTCCCCATTTTGAAGTCACTTAATGAGATAGTTCAAAGACCACAAAACTTCCAGTTTACAAGTAACAGACAATGAATATTGCAAAATTTAAAAATTTTAATGAATGTGCTTCGTTCACAAAATGTGAAAAAAATACAAAAAACACAAACATACATTTTCAGGTACGCTACCTCCCACCACTTGGCAACTTATATATAAACCATTTGATTTTGAAGAATCCAAGCAAATGATCATTGTTTTTGAAACACCAAATTATTTTGGAGAATCCTGTTGTGAATGCAACAGGATGCCCCTTAACTTCTTTATATCCAAGAAATCATTCTCAAGAGTACCCATACTAATCAAGTATCAGAAGGCTCTATTAACTTTTCTTGTCATTGCATATACAATCTGGCACCATGCCAGATGACTACTTATTTTTTAACACTAATACACTGAATTGGCTTTGGTATAATATATATTAGTTTAAATCCTGTGCCAACCTAATTTGAATAAACTGAACTTACAAAACAAATACTTATAAATTCAAACAAATTTATACTAAGTGGGAGTATAGGTTTTATATTTTTCTGTAAAATACTACTTAAAATACATCATGCACACTTTGGAACATAAGCAGAATCAACATCTGCAAACAATCAGAAGAATTTATAGCACCAACATTTAGCTGTAACACAAATAATGACTCCAAGGTAGTTCTGACACCAGCCTCTCAAAAGCATTATTTTAATTTACTTTCAAAACATTTTCATTGGTATACTTTTTCCTTTGCCCTTAACATTGTATTTAGTCAAGTCAAAGAAAACAATATAGTAACAGAGTAAATTTGAACACAGTTTTGAGTTATCCTGAACAAAATGATTTTGTTGTCTTCTTTTGGGTGAGCTCAAAGACTTGACCTGTAGGGCAAAACTGGAAAGAAAGTCAATCTTATTATTAAAGAATCTTGTATTATTGAAAGTAAAAGAAAAATTTCAAGGTACTTCTGGTATATTTGAGCAACCAATATTTATCGCATTTAGTTAACTGACTTTTTAAGGTTAATTACAATCTTATTAGTTTTATTAATTCAGAATGTGAAATTTAATTTGAAATATTGGGTACACTCAACCATTTTTTAAAGGATACATTTTATATTTCTAAATAAATTTTGACATTCAAAGTTAACTACAGCAATTTACAATAAGCACAAAAACATCAATTTTTCCAGAGTTTATGAAATTTAGGATCAACTATTAAAAATACAAGTTTCCCTTAAACACACACACACACACACACACTACACACATGAACATGAACCATGAAATCTGAAACTGATATTTCAGTGCAAAGACCTCAGTATGAGGTAATTTTAATGTAAAAACAACTTGAAAAAAATTCCACACAGTGGCACTCTTAAAAATGATAATTTACATGACAATTTCTGGCTGGTAAGACAACATGGACTAAATCTTAGCTACTTAAACTCAATTTTGTCTTGTTTGGGCACATATTTCTCCTATTGTTTCTTATTCAGAAACAGAAAGACATTTATCAATGTGGAAAGGGAAAACTCCCACAGTCAACTAATGATTAATATTTTCAAAGAAAATTTGTAGCTAGGGGTTAGTTAGAAATAAGAATACCAAAACCTCAAAACCATTTTATGAGACTACCAGCAAAGGGTTAATTTAAATTTTTTTCTATATAATTTCAGACTTGTAGTGCAGCATCTCCTTAATGGGAAGGCAAGGACCCTTTATAAAAGATAAAATATAAGCTCTCTCACAAGTGCAAACCTTTTCACAAAGGTGTTTCAGGTCTATATCGAGTATTGTATTGTTCCTTGCTTCAATAGAAAAATTTGTAAATGAATTATAAATTTAAAAAAGTGAACTCTCACAGTTAAATATATTTAACACCAAAGCCCAAATCCATAAGAAAGATATAAAAATTCCATTGAATACTTTGGCAATGGTGATTTTTGTATTGTGTTAATCAGATTACATCATATACTTTTGGGGAAATCTCTCCCCCAATGTGTCTATGTTGCCAAATGAGCAAGAACAAGAAAAAAACTTACTATTTATTTCAAAAAAGTTCAGGAAATGTTGGATTATCAGACAAAACAACAGAAAATGGCTTTCTGTAACAGATAACAATTTAGTTAGAAAAAAGAATTAAGTACATCACAAAACAACTAAACCAATCTAGCTCTGTGATACATTTAAATTGTTAATCATCAAAGTGCAATCTACAGTTTTCTCCATGTCTTTAAAGTTTCTCACTGCAATGCTTTAAAGTCAACACTGAAATGATGAAAAAAATACACAGCAAATTATGCTTCATTTTTTACAATACTAAAGAAATAAAGGTACCTTTCTATGATATCTTGAGTGCTAAATGCGAAAGAAACAGTGTTTTCTGCTATGACAAAGGTCACTCTGCATGAAACTTTAAGCTTTCTATATAAGAATAAATTTTAAAATCCAGAAAAAATAGCAAACTCTGTCAATCTTTGCATTTCTTCTATTCAAACCAGGTTTTAAGTACCAAGTTTGGATTAGTATTTCTGATTAATGTAAGCAATTAGTTTAGGAGTTTGGACTGAAAGGGCCTTTCGCTTTTACATTAACTTAAAAGCAATATGGGATCTTCTAGCTCATAGAAAGGAACAGAGCTGGCTTGACTTTCGCCAGAATCCGAGTCATATGGAGCATCAGGGAGCTCTGTAAAACCACATGCCAGCTGTTCATCTTCTATATCTGATCGGACGTAGCAGGAAGGGTTAGAATATTCCTCATCTTCTACACTGTTGAAATCTTGAGGAATATATAACATCCCTGGGTAGTTCCTACTGACCAAGTCACTTGTAGTTTTTAGGGATATTTTTCTAAATGCCATCAGATGCATGTGTGAAAACTTTGAATACTTGAAACGTTTAAAGCCCAGGGACTCTATAGCAATCTTCCAGCTTTTCATCATCATAGCGTGACGATTCTGATGGGAGGAATCAGGTGTGATGATAAGCAATAAACCATCTAACACTAACAGTTCATGGGCTTTCTTGCAGCAAATCCATCTCTGGTAAGGCGATGGAAAATAAGAAAGAAGGAGAGAGAAAACAACCACATGAAAAAGTTCTCCAGGAAGAGAATCAATAGGGTTTTTCAGCTGCTTCAAAAAGGCATCTATAGCATCCTGTGCAAGCTGGAGTGGCTGCTGAAGCTGCAAGTTTAGGAAGTCACATTTATATACACTCTGTGCAGAAAGAAAAAAGCAAGGCATATTAGAATTTCATGATTACTTCCATCTTATTACATAAAGTTTACACCAAGCCATTTCACAGCATTTCTACATAGTTTAAGCTTTAATTATGTACTTTTCCCTTCCAAATTATTACATTTGCACACTTATGCAAAAAAAACTTAGTTACAAAAACCTCAAAAGAGCAATTCTGCCTAGAGAATCTCTAGTTCTTACTTAAAAATATATATCTCTGAAATTAGAAATATTTTAAAGCATACACACCTTGAGAAATAATAACAAATGTTTAACACTAAATTTACGTGTATGACTTAACAGGATTTTTTTTACTTCAAATAATTTAAAAAATTCAATCACAGGTGACATACAGTATTATATTAGCTTCAGGTGTACAACTGAAGGTATTATGTAACTCACCAAATGATCACCCCAATGAATCTACTACCCTACTACCCATCTGATACTATACATGGTAATTACAATGTACATTTCATATGCTGTACTTAACATTTCAGGGATTTTTCTGTAACTACCAATTTGTACTACCTTAAAAAAAATCCTCACCTGAGGACATATTTATTGAGAGGGGAAGGGAGGGAGAAGGAGAGGAGAAAAACATAGATGTGAGACAGAAACATCAACTGGTTGCCTCTCATATGTGCCCAGACTGGGGACCAAACCCACAACCCAGGTATGTGCTCTGACAGGGAAGCGAATCCATGACCTTCTGGTTTATGGGAAGAGGCTCCAACTAACTGAGCCACGCTGGCCAGATCCAAATTGCACTTCTTAATCCCTTCAACCCTTTCACCCTTTCATCAACACCCTTTCCACCATCGGGTAACTATCAAAATGTTCTATATCTATGAGTGTTTTGGTTCTGCTTGTTTATTTATTGTTTAGATTATGCACATACGTGAAATCACACGGCATTTGTCTTGTCTAATTTAACTCAGTGGAATACCCTCTAGATCCATCCATGTTGTTGTTGAGGCAAGACTGCATTGTTTTTTAAGGCTGAGTCATATTCCAGTGTAAACGGGATGGCAAGTAGATTTATACTTGTTCATATGGAAAATAATACAATAATAAACCATAATACCAGAGTAAATTCTATGTACTTCATGCACTCACAACTCTAAGTCTACTTTATCTCCATCATTTTTATGCACTTCTTTATTGATGGACACTTAGTTTGCTTCCCTATCTTGGCTATTGTAAATTATGCTGCAAGAAACATATGGCTGTGCAGTATTTATCTTTTTAGTTCAGTGTTTTGAGTTTCCTTGGATAAATACCTAGTGAGTACTTTTTTTGTTATATAGCTTTTGTTTTAAAGTCTACTTTGTCTGGTATACATATTGCTACCCCAGGTTTTTGATTGTTAGTTTCCATTTTCATGAAATATATTTTCCTATCCCTTTACTTTCAGTCTGTGTCTTCACAGCTGGAGTGAGTGTCTTGTAGATAGCATATGTAAGGGTCCTATTTTTTTTTCCATTTTGTTTCCACATGTCTTTTGATAGGAGCATTTAATGCATTTGTATTGAAAATAATAGTTGATAGGTATGTATTTATGGGCATTTTATTATTCATGTTTGATCTCTTATTCCCCCTCCCTTCCTTCCCCTTTTTTTCTTCACTATCCTTCTTCCTCCTTTTTTCTTCTACCTTCTACTTTCTTAGTCCTCCTCCTTCTCTTGCTCCTCTTCTTCTCTAAGATCCTTTAACATTTTGTTGTAATATGGGTTTGGTGGTGTTGAACTCCTTTAGCCTTTTCTTGTGTGAAAAGCTATTTGACTTTCAATTCTAAATAACTTTGCTGAGAAGAGTAATCTTGGTTGTAGGCTCTTGCTTTTCATTACTTTGAGTATTCCTTACCAATCCCTTCTAGCCTGCAGTTTCTTTTGAGAAACCAACTGATAAATTTCATGGGAATTCCCTTGTAGATAACCATTTTTATCTTGCTGCTTTTAAGGTTCTCTCTTGTCTTTAATCTCTGGTATTTTAATTAGGTATGTATTTCTTTGGGTCCATCTAGTTTTGGACACTCTTTGCTTCCTGGACTTGTACATGTCTGTTTCCTTCATGAAGTTAGATAAGTTTTTCTGTCATTATTTTTTCAGTTTTCAAATTCTTGTTTTCTCTTTCCCTCTGGCATAATGCAAATGTTGGTATAGTTGAAGTTGTTCCTGAGATTCCTTATACTATTCTCATTAAAAAAAAATTTTTTTTCCTTTTGTTGCTTGGATTGGGTGTTTTCTGCTTCCTGTCTTCCACAGCTCTGATCTGATCCTCTGCTTCATCTATTCCACTGTTGATTCCCTGTAATATAGTCTTCAATTGAGTTAATGTATTCCTCTTTTCTGACTGGTTCCTTTTCATGTTTTCTATCTCTGTGTTTACATTTGCTATATCTCTGTTGAACTGACCACCAAACTGGAAGATCAGTTATGCAGAGGCCCACCCCACAGGGCAGGGCTTCTATCAGCAGGGCTCTGGGCCGCTGAGACTGCCCCTTGTATTGCTTGCGGAGGTGGTTGGGTGGTGTCTCCATGTTGTTTGAAGCTGTCTACTGGGTGTGCTGGTCCTGGGCCCAAGAGATGTAAGCCAAGGTTAGCTGCCACCCATTGTGAGCTATAAAGCAATCTGCAGATGGCTGCTACTTGTGCTGGGCTTGTCCATGCCCTGGAAAGGCCAAACTGGGGACCAATGCTGGCTGCCACTAATTGTTGGGCCTGGCGCTACTTAGTAAGGGGTATAGGGCACACCAAGGCCAGATGCTGCTTATTTGAGAGATTTTAGGAAAGTCTGAAGCATGAGCCAAGATTGGCCATGTATATGAAACAGCCACTGAAAAGGACACAAAGTGTGTGGTATAGGGGCCTCAGGGATCTAAGTTGATGGGAGACTCAGATACGTCATCTGTCTGACTGCTCTGATGGGGGAGGGCTCAGAAAAGTAACGCCAATCTGGGAGAAAGCTGCCCTTCCTGTTCTTATCCTGATACCAGACAATTTAGTTTTCCCCTGTATGTTCTTGGTACATTTTGTGCCACTGCCCCAGTGCCTCTGAACTAGAGCTCAGAGTGAGTGAGTCCAAGTAGGTCTATGTGTGGGACTCCAGCCTCCCCTTCATCTCACTCAGCCACAAGCCCCAGTGAGTTTTTCAGCCATAAATTACGGAAACTGGCTCTAGAACTCTTGGCTTGGGGCTTGTTGTCAGGCTGGGATCCTATCCTCTGCAGGTGGGATCTTCACAGTAAATATATCCCTCTTGGCTTTATTTGCCACACACCATTGTGGAACCCTCCTATTTCAAATCTCGGTCCCTTCTCTCAGTCTTGGGTGTGGCTGCTGCCTTATATACTTAGCTGCAGGACTTCTGTTGCGCTATACGCCTCAGCAGGTTCTGAATGATGGCTGTTCTATGGGTTACTTGTAATTCTGATGTCCTTGTGAGTAGATTCAAGTACTACATTAATCTATACTGCCATCTTCATTGGACCCCCAGCAATGATGTATTTCTAGATTCAGTCATCTTTATACTCACTTTAACATTTACAGTTACCAAATCAGGCTAATATAAAAATATCACTAAATAAGAAATTAAGATGAATTAAATAATTCAAAGAGAATAATAGAAGAGGCATTATAAATTTGTAATTCTGTAAAAGCTGAATACCAAAACCTTTTAAGGTCATAAAAATTATTTAAAAATTTTTTATTATTTTTAGAGAGAGGGGAAGAAAGAGAAGGAGAAAGACAGAGAAGGAGAAAGACATCAATGCATGGTTGCCTTTCACCTGCCTCCAGCTATGGACCTGGCTGGAGGCCTGGCTTGAAACCTGGTTATGTGTCCTGGCTGGGAATCGAACCAGTGACCTTTGGGTTCACAGGCCAGCACCTTATCTACCGTGCCACCAGCCAGGGTGAGAAATAACTTTTATTTTTTATTTTTTTAAAGCAAGCCAGGCAGTTATATTAATTTTCTAGTTGTACATTAGGTTGTTTACAGAAATTGTTATGGATTGTTCACAATCAGATTCTAGAGGCCCCTGCCACAAGTTACATTTTCTCATTTTTGTTACCTCCATCAATGAAACTTAGTTGTACTGGCATCTGTATGCATGTACCTCTCACATCCTCTGTAGTCTTCTTAAGTGTTGTGATACCTTCCCAGTGACACCCTTTGTTTAATATTCAGTTGATTATTTCTTTGCTGTTGCTTCTGGAGGTAGTTATTTCTATTTTTCATCATAAAAGAGCCGTCAAATTCATACACAATTTTGGGTGAAGTTTTGAATCTTCCGACTGGTGAGAATATATCTTCCTGATTAATCAGGAGATCTCCTTGATTGGTAATAAATTCTCCCTGATTGTCCATGATCTCTCTCTGACAGGACTTGAGTTCTCTTTGAGTGATCATGGGATCTCTCTGGGTGGCCACAAAATCTCTGTGACTGGCCACGAGATTTGTCAGAGTGGCCACAATATTTCTCTGGTTGGCCCTGATATCTTTCTGGGGGGTGGTTACAAGATCGCTTTGATTGAGCTTAAGATCCAATTGGCCAAGATGTTGAAGATTAAGATCTCTTAATGACAGACCTCTAGATCTCTCTAAATAGTGTCCATTTTCTTTCCGCTGGCTTTGAGATCCTTTCAACTGACATGGGTTCTCTTTTAATTGGCTTTGATTCCTCTTTCCTTGGGCCTTAGAATAATCACTGCACTTCTCTTGCTTAGTGAAAGACTGTTTAAAGGGCTTTGTTGAGACTTGAATGCAGAAGGTCCTTGGTGTGGGTTTTTCACTTCTTTCCTCAGCATTGTTCCTGGATGTGGAGGATCCAGCATTTGATTGTTGTATTGAAACTGAATTCTTTTATCTCTCATTCTGTGTCTCATTCTAATTTTCTTCCAAGTTTGGATATTCTATCTTTCTAAGGATTATAATGCCATTATTTTTGATAGGTCATGTGATTTTTCTTCTTTATCTTGTTAATGCGGTGGATTACATTAATTGATTTTTTAATCATTTGCTTTAATAGAACACAAGTCAGGCACATTGCTCCCTTGGTTTCTTAAAAGATAGTTGCAAAATTCTATACAGGGAGGGGTCCAATAAAGAGATGCAGGCTCTATGAAAAACAGCTTTCAAACCATTAACTTTAACATGTTAATGTGATTTTAATATTCCATTTATTTTATTAAAAAGTTAAGCCCTGGTTTGAAATACTACATATTAAATTTAACTTAGATGAATGATTATGGGAAATACTATAGGTAAAGGAATGAAGAGCAGCACATAATTTACTGAATATTAAAACTACATGGTAATAATCTAGAATAAGAAAGTAGTTTTAAAATTAGATAAAATTAGTTATCTTAGTTATCTTTATAATAATCATTAATTAATAAAGATGTAAGTTAGGTTTTTAGTCCTTCTTTCTTGATAGTGGGTAGACAAGGTGGTCACATAATCATGTTAACTACCTATGAGGGAAAGTGACACATAAAGCTCTATTACATGGAAAACGATACTTGTTTTTCTTCTTTTTCTCATAGCTTTATTAAAATATAACTGGTGTATAAACTTAAGTAGAAATGACACACCAACATATTTAAAGTGTACACTTTTGATAAATCCTGACATATACACATTTGTGAAATTACTGTTACAATCAATGAACACATGCAACACCGCAAAGTTTCCTGTGCCCCTTACAATCCCTTCCTTGCACCTTCCTTGCTCTTCACCTGCTACTAGGCGATCATTGAAGTGATTCCTTTCACTATAGGTTTGATTTTCTAGATTTTATATGAACGGAATAATAGAGAATAATGAACCCTTATTTCACTTGGTTTCTTTTACACAGCATAATTATGTTGAGATTTGTTCATTTTTCCCCAAGCATTGATAGTTTATTCTTTTTTCTTTGCTGAGGTATACTGCTGGATCAAGAATATACCACAGTTTGTTTATCCATGTACCTGTTTATGAATGACTGGTTGTATCTAGTTTTTTGGCTATTACAACTCAAGCTGCTATGAATATTTGTTTGTTTTTGAATGGACATAGTTTTATTTATCTTGGGTAAATATCCAGAAAAGGCACACCTAGATCATATAGTAGATGTATACTTAACTGTTAAAAAACTCCAAAATTGTTTTCAAAAGCAGTTACGCAGTTTAACATTATCACCAGAAGTATAAGAAAGTTCCAGTTTTCTAAGTTCTCCTCAACACTTGGTATGGCTGGCCCATTTTTCCTCCCACTAATTTTAGTCACTGTACTAGGTATCTAGCAATTCACTGTGGTTTTAATTTGCCTTTTCCTAACAAGTAGTGACGTTTATCTTCTTTACATGTATTTATTTTCCATCTAGATATCTTTTTTGGTTAAGTTATCTGTTCAAATTCATTGTTTAAAAATATTTAGGTTGCTTTAAATTACACACACACACACACACACACACACACACACACACATACACACATGCACCTGTTTTCTTATTTCTGAGTTTTGATATTTATTCTGGATAAAAGTACATAATCAGACATATGACTTGAAAATATTTTCTCTTGGATTTCGACCTGTCTTTTCATTCCCTTAGTGACGTCTTTTAAAGACTGTAAACTTTTAACAAATATTTTTGATGAAAGCTAATTTATCAGTTTTTCCTTTCATGGACTATATTAGTGTCGTATCTAAGAAATCTTTTCCCAATATGACATCACAACGATCTTCTTTGTTGTTTTCTTCTGGAAGTTATATCACTTTAGGTTATTTTCTCATTTAGGTCTACGATCCATGTGAATTCATTTTTGTGAATGGCGTGAGGTAAAGAAGTTTTTTACTTTTGTACATGGATATCTAATGGTTCCAATCACCATTTATTGAAAAGACTATGCCTTCCATCTTGGTTCAAAATCAGTGATCCTTAAGTTTGTCCCTACTTGTGAACCCTTTACTGTTATTTCACTGATAAGATAATCTCGTAATTGTACCTTCAAAATAAAAATTGAAACCAGACAGTGTTACTCTCCAACAATGTCCTTTTTAATAAATTGTTTTAATTATTTTAGGGCCTTAGGTTTTCACAAAATTCTAGAATCAGGTTTCCAAATTCTACCAAGAAGCCTGCTAGAATTTTGATCAGCGCTGCATTGACTCTATAAATCAATTTTGGGAAAATTTACATGTTCACAATAAACATGGAATATTTCCAGTTATTTAATTTCTCTCAATAACTTACAGTTTTCAGTGTTTAGGTTTTTCCAAATCTTTTATTTCATATAAATATATATTTATTTTAAATGAAAGTAAAATTTTAAATATGAAATATTTCATTTATATGAAATATATATTTCATTTAAAATTAATAAATATTTTATATTTAAAAATTTTACTTTTTATTTAAAAATTATTGGGGTGACATTGGTTACTAAAATTAATTATACAGGTTTCAAGTGTACAATTATACGTATTTTTGATGCTATTGTAAATAATACTGTTTTTAATTTCTAATTAACTGTGGCTAGAATATGTAAAGCAATTGACTTTGTATACTGACATTTTACAACTGTGCTTTAAACCTATACTACCTATAGTAGTTTGTAGATTCCAGGGAATAATCTAATAAATGATTAATGCCCTCTGTGAATCAAGTCAGCTTTACTTCCTTCCAATTTGGATGTATATTATTGCTTTTTCTTTATTATACTGGGTAGAACCTCAAAAGAGTACTGTATAAAAGGAATGAAAGTAAATATTTGTTTTTGTTCTAGTTCTTGTGGTAACAGGGTTTTTATTTCATTATTAAGTATGACATTAGCAGTGGATAGGCACTGGCCTACAAATCCAAAGGTCCCTGGTTTGATTTCCAGTCAGGGCACGTAACCAGGTTGCAAGCCAGGTCTCCAGCCAGGTCTGTAGCTGGAGGCAGGTGAAAGGCAACCATACATTGATGTTTCTCTCCCTTTCTTCCTCCCTTCCTGACCTTCTCTCTAGAAATAATGAATAAAATCTTTAAAAAAAAAAAGTATGACATTAGCTGTAGGTTTTAAATACTCTTGTCAAATTGAGGACATCGCCTTCCATTCATTCTGATTTTTTAAAAAATTTATTGAAGTTTTTTTAAAAAAATATTTTATTTATTATTTCCAGAGATAGGTGAAGGGAGAGAGGCAGAGAGAGAGAGAAACATCAATGTATGGTTGCCTTTCACCTGCCTCCAGCTATTGACCTGGCTGGAGACCTGGTTTGCAACCTGGTTATGTGCCCTGGCTGGGGAATCGAACCAGCAACCCTTGGGTTCACAGGCCAGTGCCTATCCACTGAGCCATCAACCAGCACCTATTTATTATTTTTAGAGAGAGGGTAAGGGAGGGAGCAGAGAGCGAAACATCAATGTATGGTTGCCTTTCACCTGCCTCCAGCTACAGACCTGGCTGGAGACCTGGCTTACAACCTGGTTACATGCCTTGGCTGGGAAGCTTTGGGTTCGGAAGCCTGCGCCTATCCACTTAGCCACCAGCCATGGATTCCTTCTGAGAGTTTTTATTAGGAAAAAATATTTGGACTTTTGCCAATGCTTGTTTGTAACTACTCAGGTGAAAAGATTGAGTACTTTTTGAATATTAAACCAATCTTGCATTGCTAGAATAAACCAAACTTAGCCATGATGTATCACCCTCTTTGAAATATTGTTGGATGTAATATACTAAAAAAATTGTATAAACATTTGTGTCTGTATTCATAGGATATGGTGCACAGATTTTAGTTACATAATATTTCTGTCTGGTTTTGGTGTCAGGGTAACAGCCTCATAGAATGAGTTGGAAAGTAGTCCATCAATTTCAGTTTTATGGACATTTGTCTATTATTTCTTTATGTTGTAAATTTTACTAGTGAAGGCATTAAGGCTGAAAAAATATTTTTGTGTGAAAAAGTTTTTAACTGTCAATTCAAGTTTCTTTATTACAATAAGGACTACTCAGGTTATTTATTTCTTCATAAATGAGTATTTTGGTATGTGTCTTTCAAGAAATTTGTAAATATTTGAGTTGCGAATTTATTGAAGTTGTTTATACTACTTCCTTATTTTTGTTTTTCTGTTAGTTGTCCCAATTTCCCCCACTTGCCCTCCTCTGGCCATTCCACCCCTAACCTCACAGTCAATTCCCATACTATTATTCCTGTCCCTGAGCCATTTACACATGTTCTTTGTATAGTCCCTTCCCATTCTTTCCACCATTATCCCCCTACCTCTTCCGCTCTAGTCACTTTCTGTCTGTTCTATGTTTCCATGCCTGTGGTTCTCTTTTGTTCATTAGATTCTTCTTATAGGCGAGATCACATGGTATTTGTATTTCACTAATTGGTTTATTTTACTTAGCATACTATTCTCCAGTTCCATCCATACTTTTGCAAAAGTAGTTCTTTCTTTCTGCTTCATAGTATTCCACTGTGTAAATATACTACACTTTATTTGTTTGTTTTAGAGGCATTATATTTAGACAAAAAATATTAGGTATTCAGAAGGAATGTACAATGAATGAGATCAAACTATACAGGGTGCATGCAATAAAGTGGCAAAATCCTAGTGAAATAAGTAACATACCACAAAAGTGTTATTTTTTGAAATAAATTTATTGTTTTATGTAAATACATAAACATAGTCATTATTTTTTAAGTTGTTCGAAACAGTGTCCATTTGCTGCAATAATAGACTTGATTCAACTTCAGAATCTTGAGCATGCTTTAACTAACTTTTCTTTATCCACGGACATCATCATGTTTTCAATCTTAGCTTTAACAGCCTCTTGATTGGAATGAGGTTGTTTATTAACTTCTCACAAATGCTGCATACATAATAGTCTAAAGTATTTGTTTCTGGTGAACTAGGTGGACAGATTTCCTTTGACCAGAATTCAGGAACACTGACACTGAGACATTCTTGCATCTTTTTGGCATTATGTGCTGGTGCATCATCTTGTTAGAAGATAAAAGTTGTACTTGCTTCATCCATGGTACAACTACCTCTCTTAAAATGGCAAGGTAAACATCAGCAGTCACCTTCAAGCCTTGTGGAAACAAATGCAGGGTCATGATATCTCCTTCACTGCTGACAACACCTAACACCATCATTGCAGTATGAAATTTCATGACAATTGGGACTTCATTAAGATTTTAACAGAGCCACCTGTTGTTTCTTCTGTTGACTATTTGGTCCTGCTAAAACTTCTTTTCATTGGATAAGAAAATCAGAGAGTTTTTTTCTTTGGGATTTTTCTATTTTGTTAGCAGTTTCCTTGTTTTTTCAAAGTGTCTTTCCTTTGTCTGCTGTGTCATAAACTGGCCTCTTCTAAGAACACAGAATATGTATCTGATATCTTTAGCAATAATCTTGCAACCACTTGCATCCAACATCTGCAGTTCTCTTGCTATGAAGTTCATTGACTTTCCTGGATCTTCATTGATGATCTCCTGGATTCTGTGTACAGTATTTGGACTTGTGCAATCCTTACGTACCTTCTGCGTTTTCCTTGCTGCTGTGGCAACATCAGGATCAGCATCATACACCTTCTTCACATAGTCAACTGTACATAAATGGATGTTATTGAAGTTCACAATTTCCTTAGCAGTTTGCCCTGCACGCAGTCCCTTTACAATAAAAGCCAAAAACAGAAAGTTTTCTGCTTTAAGAAAAAAGTCAGAAAAACAGGCCAATATAATTTTCTTCTGCATAATAACAAATAGCTACAAGAATCTAATTGTAATAAGAGAAAATGATTGAAAAGACAACAGGCATCTTACTACAAGAGCAAAACTCCACCTTTCTTCATCGGATACTCTTGTATTTTCACTTATAGGTAACATCAAGTTAGTTCCAGAACTGGAGCTAATACATATTCCTCAATATTTACTACTCCATGTTTGTCTTAAGCAGAGACCAACTCTAGAAGGCTGATGCTTTTCTCTGCTTGCTTGTCTTAGCCCAGAAGTTGTATACTATCTGTGGCATACGCATGATACTCAGACCTTCAATTCATTTCAGGAGTTGACCTAGAGATGGAATCTGAATTCTCTGAAGCACCTTCTTCTAGTCATTATAGCATGATCCTAAAGTTTGGGCAGTTTTTCATCAGCTGCATCTGTTTATCCTCACTGTGCTATAGGGCCTTTTTAATACCAGAGGTATGGCCATTGATGTCCTTAGGTTCTGCTTCTGGTTTGTTCAAGTAATATATGAGTAACAGTTTGTCCTGTCCCCCAGTCAACAATGACTGTCCTGCGTAAAATCTAGACTTGACAATGTGTTTATGAGCCAGGGTCATCGGTTCATCTCCCTAAACAGCATCCCACACTTTGGCTGTGAAATCTGCAGCTGCTGTGGCTGCTCTGGTGGCATCCTTATTCAATGTGTGGCCCAAACAGCACCCTTATGACCCTAGAAAGTTTCAATCCAGTCTCTTGTATCCCTCTGGCCTAGCAAAGGTTTACCATCTTTGCAAGTGCTGATTAAGAAACAGCCTAAGTTGTGATACCAAGGAAGGTCAAATCAGTCATTGGCCGTGTGTGGCTTAAGCATGTGAGTGGAGGCTGCCTCACTGCCATGGTGGTGGTGACCCAAGCAAGCAGGATGGGGAGCCGAGAGTCCTCTCATTGCTTTCTCTTCTCAAATGCGGTGTCTCTGGCTGCTCCAGGCCCCTGCCCTGACACTGGGGCTGGGCCAGGAAACAGGAAAAGGAGGCCAATGTGGAGACACCATGGTCAAGAAAGGGTTAGAGATGAGTCAGGGGGTCTGCAATCTGGTGTGGGAGGGAGGGAGGGAGTGAAGGGAGGGAGGGAGAGAGGGGAGGGGGAGAATCACAGCAACAGTGGCCAAGACCCACACCATCTGCACCACTGTACCACAGTTTTTTGATCCACTCATTTATTAATGGTCCCTTAAGTCTGTTTCCAGCTCTTGACTATTGTAAATAGTGCTGCTAGGAACATAGGGGAGCCTAAGTACTTTAGAATTAGGGATTCAGGATTGTTAGGGTCTATTTCCAGCACCTGAATCACTGGTTCCAAAGGCAGTTCCACTTTTATTTTTTAAAGGAAACTCAAACCACAGCGGCTGCACCAGCCTGCATTCCCACCAGTCGTGCACCAGGGTTCCCTCTTCTCAGCATCCTTGCCAGCACTTGTTGTTTGTTGATTTGTTAATGATGGCTATTCTGAGAGGTGTGAGGTGGTATCTCATTGTGGTTTTAACTTGCATCTTGCTGATGGTTAGTGATGTTGAGGATCTTTTTATATGTCCTCCTTGGAAAAGTGTCTATTCTGATGTTTTGCCTATTTTTTAAATTGGATTGTCTGTCTTCCTGGTGTTGAATTGTATATTGACAAAATTTGTAATGATCTCTTATATTTCTCTTTATTTTCAAAGCAGTATAGCTAGAGGTTTATCATTTTTATTAAAATACTCAAAGAAACAGCTTTTGATATAATTTTTCTTTTTCTTTAAATTAAAAAAGTTAAATTTATTGGAGTAACATTGGCTAATGTAAGATTCAAGTGTACAATTCTGCAATACATCACCTATATATAGCATAGTACACTTATCACCCGAAGTTTGGTTCTATCACTATGTATTTGACCACCTTTCATCCACCTCCCCCATTCCTCTCTTATAAATACCACATTATTGTCTATGTAATGAGATTGTTTTGTTTGTTACTTTCTATTTAATATCCCACATGAGTGAAATTGTATGGTTCTTATCCTTTTCCATTTCATATATTTCACTCAGCATGATACTCTCAAGATCCATCCATGTGGGTGCAAATGGAAAAAATTCATTCTTTTTCATGGCTAAGTAGTATCCATTTATATATGTACTGCAGCTTCTTTATACAATCATCCATTGAAGAAAACTTAGGTTATTTCCATGCCAAGGGTACTGTGAATAATAATGCTACAATGAATATGGGTCCATATGTCCTCACAAAAAATGTTCCTAAAATTTTCATGTAGATACCCAGAATGGTGGTTGCTAACTCATATTGAGGATCTAATTTTACCTTTTGGGGGTCCTCCATATTGCTTTCTACCGTGGCTGTACCAATTTATGTTCTTACCAGTATAGTAGTATAGTAAAAGGTTTCCTTTTTATCCACTCTTCTCCAACAGTTGTTATTTCTTGTCTTGCTGATAGTAACCATTCTAACAGGTGTGAGGGACTATCTCACTATGGTTTTGATTTGCATTTTTCTTATAGTTAACTTGAACATCTTTTTATATAAATATGTTGTCCATGTGTATGCTTTTTCCAGAAAAGTGCCAGTTCAGATCCTGGGCCCATTTTTTAAATGGATGTGTTTGTTTTTTTTTTGTTGCTGAGTTGTATAATTCTTTACATATTTTGGATATTAGCCCCCTATTGAAGATATGGTTTGCAAACAACTTCTCCCATTTTTGTTGGTTGCCTTTGTGTTTGGTTAACCACTTCATTTACTATACAGAAGCTATTTAGTTTGATGTAGTACCATTCATTTGTTTTTGCTTTTACTTCCTTTACCTTTGGTGTCTAGTTCACAAACACTTTTCTGAGGCCAATGCCCAAAAGTTTAGTACCTATGTTTTTACTAAGTATTTTATTGTTTCAGGTCTTACATTTAAGTCTTTAATCCTTTGTGAGTTAATTTTTATATACTGACTCAGACAGCTGTCTCATTTCATTCTTTTACACATGGATCTCCAGTTTTCCCAATACCATTTATTGAAGAGGATTTCTTTTTGTCTATGTGATATCTTTGGCTACTTTGTAAAAATTTAGTTGCCCATTTATATGTCAGTTTATGCCAGGACTGTCAATCAGTTCCATTGGTCTCTGTGTCTATTTTTCTGCCAGTACCATACTATTTTGATTATTGTAACTTTGCAGCATAATTTTATATCAGGGAGCATGAGATACATCCAACTTTGTTATTAGCTTTCTTTTTTTCTCAGGATTGTTTTGGCTATTTTGGTCTTTTGTAGTTTCATAAAAATTTGAATTGTTTTGAGAGGACACAGTGAAGGCAATCCTGAGAGGGAAGTTCATAGCAATACAGGCCTACCTAAAAACAGAAAAATTTAAAATAAACAACCTAATCCTATAGGAACTAGAGAAACAACAACAAAGCCAAAGGCAAGTAGAAGGAGGAAAATAACCAATATCAGAGCAGAATTAAATGGCAGAGACTAGAAAAGCAATTCAAAAGATCAATAAAACCCCTGACTGGTAGCACAGTGGATAAGGCGCTGGCCTGCAAACCCAAAGGTCGCAGGTTCAATTCCCCAGCCAGGGCACATAACCAGTTTGCCAGTCAGGTCTGTGGCTGGAGTCAGGTGAAAGGCAACCATACATTGATGTCTCTCTCCCTCTCTGCCTCTCTCCCTTCCCCTCTTTCTAAAAATAATGGGATAAAATCTTAAAAAAAAAAAAAAAAAAAGATCAATAAATTCAGGAGCTGTTTTTTTAAAAAGATAAACAAAATCTACAAACGTTTAAGTAGACTCATTAAGAAGACAGGCCTCAAATAAATAAAATCAGGAATGAAAGAGGAGAAATTACAAACAATACCACATAAGTACAAAGGATTGTCAAAAATTGCTACGAAAAACTATATGCCAAGAAATTTGACAACCTGGGTGAAATGGACAAATTTGTGGAAATATAGAATCTTCCAAAATGAATTAAGAGGAGGCAGAAAGCCTCCCCTTAACAGCTAGTGAAACTGAAAAAATAATCAAACAATTCTTGGCACACAAAAGCCCTGGACCAGACAGCTTCACAAGATAATTTTCCAAACATTTAGGGAAAAGCTAACTCCTATCCTTCTATACTAATCCAAAAAGTGAAGAAGACGGAAGACTCCCAAGCTATTTTTATCCTAATTCCAAAACTAGGTAAAGGAACAACAAAGAAGGACAACTATAGCCCGGGTTGGATTATAGCTCAGTGGATTGAGTGCTACTGTGCAAACCAAAGGCTCACCAGTTTGATTCCCCATTAGGGCATAAACCTGGGCTGTGGGCCAGGATCCCAGTTGGGGTTGTGTGAAAAGCAGCCACAAATTGAGGTTTTGTTCCCTATCTCCCTCTCTTCCCCTCTCTCTAAAAAAATAAGTATTTTAAAAACATTAAAAAGAAAAAAGAAAACTACAGGACAATACACTGATGAATGTAGATCCTAAAATTCTCAAAAAAATATTGGCAAACTGGATCCAGCAATATATTAAAAAGTTCATACATCATGACCAAGTGGGTTTCATCTCAGGGATGCAATAAGTATGATATAATATTCGCAAATCAATACATGTAATACAACACATAAAGTAAAAGACAAATATCATATGATCATATTAATAGATACTGAAAAAGCATTTGATAGAGCACAGCACTTATTTATGGTAAAAACACTAAACAAAGGGGGAGTATAGGGAGTATACCTCAACATAGTAAAGGCCATATATGAGAAACCTGCAGCCACGACATACTCAATGGGCAAAAAACTAAAAGCTTTCCCCTTAAGATCAGGAACAAGACAAAGATGTCCATTTTCACCATTTCCATTCAACATAGTATTGGAAGTTCTGGCCACAATGACCCAACAAGAAAAAGAAATAAAAATCATCCAAATTGGAAAGATGGAAGTAAAATTATCATTGTTTGCAGACATCATGATAGTATACATAAAAAACCGGATAGGCTCCACCAAAAATCTACCAGAGCTAATAGTGAATTTGGCAAAACACAAAGTCAATACTAAGAAATTAAAAGCATTTTTGTACCAAAAATGAAATGTCAGGAACAGAAACTAGGAAAAAAAAAAAAACACTTACTATAAAACAAGAAAAATAAAGTACCTAGGAATAAACTTAACCAAAGATGTAAAAGACCTATACTCAGAAAACTACAGAACACTGAAGAAAGAAATTAAGAAAGACAGAAATAAATATATGTTTTTCATGGATTGGAGAAGTAACATCATTAAAATGTCCATTCCACCCAAAGCAATCTGTAGATTCAATGCAATCCTTATTAAAATACCAATGACATATTTCACAGGTAGAGATCTAACATTTCAAATATTTATATGGAACCATAAACAACCCCAAATAGCCTCAGCAATTTGAGAAAGAAGAACAAAGTAGGGGGGATTACAATACCTGTTATCAAACTGTATATTACAAGGCCACTGTAATCAAAACAGTCTGGTAGCATAAGAACAGACACATAGATCAATGAAACAGTACAGACAGCCCAGAAATAAACCCAACTTGCTATAGTCAATTAATATTTGATTTGAGAAAGGGGGCAGGAGCATAGAATAGAGTAAAAATATTCTCTTCAATAATGGTGTAGGGAGATCTGGAGATGTTTACACCAAAAAATGAAACTAGATCACCAACTTACACCATACACCAAAATAAACTCAAGATGGATAGAAGACTTAAATATAAGTCATTACACCATAAAAGTCCTAGAGGAAAACATAGGCAGTAATATTTCAAATATTCCACACAGCAGTATTTTCGATAATATACTTCCTAGGGCAAGGGATACAAAGAAAAGAATAAACAAATGGGACTATGTCAAATTAAATAGCCTCTGCACAGCTAAGGAGAACATCAGGAAAATGAAAAGAGAACCAACTATATGGGATAACATATTTGCCAATGATATCCCAGACAAGGGTTTGTTCTCCAAAGTATAAAAACATCTCATCCTACTCAACATCAGGAAAACAACCCAATTTAAAAACTGGGCAAAGGACCTGAACGGACACTTATCCAAGGGGGACATACAGAGGGCCCATAGGCATATGAAAGGATACTCAACATCACTAGCCATCAGAGAGATGCAAATCAAAACCATATTGAAATACCACCTCACAAAGGTCAGAATAGCTGTCATTGACAAATCAATAAACAACAAGTGCTGGCGAGGATGTGGAGAAATGGGAACCCTAGTATACTGATGATGGGAATGAAGACTGATGCAGCCACTGTGGTAAACAACATGGAATTTCCTCAGAAAACTAAAAATGAAACTGCCTTTTGATCCAGTGATCCCACTGCTGAGATTTACCCTAACAATCCTGAAACACCAATTTAAAAGAAGCTTTGCACCACAATGTTCATAGCAGCACTATTTACAATAACCAAGTGCTGGAAACAGTCTTAAGTGCCCATCAGTAAATGAGTGGATGAAGAAACTGTGGTGCATTTACACAATGGAATAATGAAAGTAGGAAGGAATTCCTAGCCTTCATGATAGCATGTATGGAAAGGGAAAGTATTATGCTAAGTGAAATAAGCCCGGCAGCATAAGACAAATACCATATGATCTCACCTATAAGTGGAACTAAAGAATAAGACAAACAAATTAGCAAAATAGAATCAGAGACATGGAAACAAGGAATAGACTGACAGCAACCAAGGGAAGGGGTGAGGGATAGAACGGGGGAAAGTGGAAGGTCTAGTCAAGGAACAAGTATAAAGAACCAATGGACATAGGTAACAGGGTGGGGATCAACTGTGCAAGTAGGGTGGCTGTGGGGCATGGGTGTGGCAGGGAAGAGCAACAGGAGAAAATTGGGACAACTGTAATTGAATAATAATAAAGAAAATAACCCACTGACATGGACAACAGGGTAGGGACTGACTGTGAGAGTAGCCAGGGTGGGTGTGGCAGGGGAGAGCAAAAAGGAAAATTGGGACAGCTAATTAAACAACAACAACAACAACAACAACAAAAAAAAAAAAAAAAAAGAAAGAAAGAAAGAAAGAAAAGAAAAGAAAACAATTTGAAAAGCTTTTGCTCATTTCTTTTTAAAAATGCCATTGGGATTTTGATGGGAATTGCATTAAATCTATATATTGCCTTGGGTAATGTGGCTATTTTAACTATGTTGATTCTTCCAATATATGAATGTGTAACATCTTTCTATATCTTTGTGTTTTTTTCAATTTCTTTCAACAGTGTCTTGTAGATACAGTGTATAGTTTCTTTACATCCTTTGATAAGCTTATTCCTAGGTCTTCATTTTTTTTGTTGCAACTGCAAATGGGGTTGTTTATATCATTTTTTCACCTGATTTTCATTGTTAGTATATAGGAACACAATGGATTTTTATACACTAATTTTGTATCTTACATTTTTATTATATTGGTTTATAACAGTTTGTTGGTGAATCTTTAGGTTTCCTATATAGCATAGACTCATGTTAATTGCAGAAAGTGAAAATTTAACTTCTTTATTTCCAATTCAGATGTCTTTTGTTTCTTTCGATAGCATGATAGCTCTGGGTGAACTTTCAGTATTAAATTAACAGTGGTGAGAATGGGCATCCTTGTCCTGTTCCTGATCTTAGAGGAAAATCTTTCATATTTTCACCATTGATTTTGATATTAGCTGAAAGTCTGTCATAATGCTCTTAATTGTGTTTGAGGTACTTTCCTGCTGTACTGATTTTATGAAGTGTTTTAAACATAAATGGGTGTTGGTACATTGTCAGTTGCTTTTTCTGTGCCTAGTCATATTATAGTTTGATTTTGTTAATGTTGTAAATCACATTGCTAATTTGTATATGGGTAAAACATTCTCCCATTACTAGGATAAACCCCACTTGATTGTTTCTAATGTATGGTTATCTTTTGCTTAGGATTTTTGCATATATATTCACCAGAGATATTGGCCTGTAATTTTTATTGTTGCCCTTGCTAGGTTTTAATATTCGGGTATCAGTGGCTACATAAAATGTGTTAGAAAGTATTACCTCTCCTTCAATTTTCTGGAATAGTTTGAGGATAGGTATTAAATCTTTGAATGTTTGATATAATTCACTAGTGAAATCATGTAGTCCTGTATATGTTTGGGTGGGGGCGGTTTTGATGACTATTTTAATTTAGACTTACTAGTTCTCTTCTAGGAAGTTTATATATTTCTAAGAACTTATTCATTTTTTCCCTAGGTTATTGAATTTGATGTTATATAGCCATTTATAGTATGCTTGTATAGTCCTTTGTATTTCTGTGGTGCCCATTTCAGTATCTCTTTCATTTCTGATTTAGTTGGAGTGTTTTCTCTTTCTTCCTTAGTGAGTCTGGCTAGAGTTTTGCTGCTTAATCACCATGTATTTGAATTTTCTCCAACTTTATTTTTTGCAGTTGATTTCAAATTTTAAAGTGTTGTTTGAGAATATGCTTGGTATGATTTCAATCTTCTTAAAGTTGTTGAGGCTACTTATGTTTCTACCCTTAGGTTTGTTAGTAATTGCTTTATATATTTTGATGCTTCCAGGTTGGGTGCATACATATTGATAGCTGTTATGTCTTCTTGATGTATTGCCCCACTTAACAGCATAAAAGTCTTTGTCTCTTTTACTATCTTTATCTTGAAATCTATTTTGTCAGATATAAATACAGTGACACACACCCTTCTCAGGATGCCATTTCTTAGAGTATCATTTTCTACCCCTTCACTTGGGAGTCTGTCTGTCTTTGTAGCTGACAAGTATATCCTGAAGGCAACATATAGTTGAGTCTCCTTTTTAATCCATCCTCTATTCTATCTTCTGATTTGTGAGTTCAGTCCATTTAGGTGTAGGGTAATTACTGATATATGGGTATTTCCTACAGCCAGTTTATCTTTTGTTTTTTTGATTATTCTCTGTATCCATTATTAATTTTCCTCTGTGTTTCTGTCTACTATTTTAGTTTGGTGGTATTCTATGATTTTCTCCCCTTTGTTTTTTCTTTTTTATGGTATCTATCTCAGTTCTAGATTTTTGTTTTGTGGTTGCCATTAGGTTTCTTCAAAGAAAGTTTCCTACATACAAACCTCTTTTCTTCTGATTGCATCTTATCTCCATTTACCTGTGCAACTTCAGTCATTTTTCCTATCTTCTTTTGTTTTTGTTTTCACAAATTATCCCCCATTTTTGTGCCATGCATTCATTTCCAAACTGCATAAGTTTTCTTTTTTTTTTAAAATACTTTTGCCCTGGCTAGTGTGGCTCAGTGGATTGACCATTTTCTTGTTTTAAAAAAATACTTTTGCTCTGGGTGGTATGGTTTAGTGGACTGAACACCCTCCTGTGAACCAAAGTGTTGCTGGTTCAATTCCCAGTCAGGGTACATGCCTGGGTTGCAGGCCAGGCCCCCAATTAGGGGTGTGCAAGAGGTAAATGCACACTGATGTTTCTCTTCCTCTCTTTCTTCCCCCTTCTACTCTCTCTAAAAAATAAATAAATAAATACAATCTTTAAATAAATGCTTTTACCTCTTTTAACCTTTGTGTTATATTTATTGTTAAGCCCTACTCTGGACAAAGGTTGCAATTTTGTATTGCTGTCAGTCATCTTACAGTTTTGTATCTTTTGGTCTTTTTATTTCAGAAAAGAATACCCTTATTTTCTGTAATGCAGGTCATGTGGTGGTAAATTTCTTCAGCTTTTTTAGTCTGGGAAAGCCTTTATTTCTTCTTAATATATAAAGCATAACTTTGCTGCATATATTACTCTTAGCTAGTGAGTTCTCTCTTTTAATATCTGGAGTATTTCATTCTACTCTCTCCTATATTGTTGGGTTTCTCTTGAAAAAATCTGATATGATAATGCAATGGTATTTTCTTAATATGGTAGTCTTCTTTTCCACGGATGTGTTGAGAATTCTTTCTTTGTCATTAACTTTTGAGAGTTTTGGAAATGGTCTTTTCGAGTTGAGATAATTAGGTGTTCTACTAACTTCTTAGAAGGTCCAGCTTAGAAGGACCTTCTATAGAAGGTCCAGCTCTTTCTATAAATTTGGGATGTTCTCATCTACTATTTTTTTGAATAGGTTCTCTGTTCCCTTCTCCTTCTCTTCTCTTTCCGATATACACTTTATTCTAATATTGCTCTTTTTCATGTAGTCATATAGTTCTGAAATCTTTCATGTTTTTTTTTTTACTCTCAATTCACCTTCTTCTTTCATCTGAGTCATTTATATATTTCTAACTTGAATATTATTCATTCTTTCTTCCATCCCATCTGCTCTGTTTTCCTAAGCTTTCTAATTTACTCTTCATCTTATTTACTAAATTCTTCAGTTTTAAAAATGGTTTGGCTTTTTTATAATTTCAATCTCTTTTGTCAAGTATGCATTTGTTTGTTGATTTTATTCCTGAGCTCAATAAACTGCTTTTTTGAGTTTTGTATCACTTGAATTTTTTTTTTCTATCTTGTTTTATTCATAATGGAAAGTAATTTTGAGTTCTTTGTTTTCTTAAATGACAATATTCCACATCTTTGAGTTTATTTTCTGGAGATTTTTCATTTTATTTCAGACCTACCTTGTTACTTTGGTTGTTCATGATACTTGATGTATTATTCCTGTTTTTTTTTTTTTTTTATTACAATTTTATTTAATTAAAATTTTTTTTCATTTGTGGCTTTTCCAAGCCACTTTTTAAAAAGTCATTACTTTCTTTATTCTAGCTTTTTTTTTTAAATTTAATTTTGTTGTGGTTATATTTATTACATCCATTGCCCTTTTGCTCCCTTCTGTCCTCTTCCCCACCCACTCCCCCACAAAGTCAATCCCACATGTTGTCCATGTCCATGGTTCTTCCACACTAGGTTCTTGTCTAAACTACTCCCCTTCTTTGCCTCTGCCTTCCCCCCTTCCCCCACCCTCCCTCCCCTGCCCACTGAAGGCCTATTCACTGTATTCATAGAACTTGATGCCTTTTACTCTTGAACAGGTTGCTATGTAGAGTTGTTTCTTTTGTTTTCCAGTAGATGGTGCTACACTACAATTTTTTCCTCTTACCTGCTGCATTAGGATTCCAGGATTCTGTGGGGTAGTTGCCCCAGTGTGGAAAATGCCCCGTATTCCCTTCTATAAGTGGCCTACTCTGTCTCAGGGCACCTCCTCCGTGGTGGTATGTGGCCAGTGATGGGAATCCAGGTCCATGAGTTCCCAGCCCTGCTTTCCTGCAACCATAAGCAGTCAGCTGTATTTACTGTGCTGTCTGGGAAGTCCCTGCCCCCTCTACCAGGTTCCATCACAATGGGTGGGGGGTGTTTGGTGCAGGAGGTGAGCTGTTGCACATCTGTGGCTTTATTCTTTCTACTGAGTTCAGCTCAAATGAGTATAGGCCACTTCAGTTAAGGTGTTGCTTCTGCCCTGCCACAACTTGTCTCCTCTACTGCTGCTGTCTCTGCTGGAAACAGCAAGCTACAGAAAGGTGAGGGTCAGGCAGACCTGTGCATTGTGGCTTTGTTTCTTTTTCGTTGGTGATGGTGGCTCTGCTGTCAAGATGTTGTCTGATCAGCCTCTGGGTCTGCTGAGAGGTGGCTGCAATTCTACTCCTGTGGTATAGCACCTGCTGGGGCTGCCGCAATGGCTGGACTGCCTCTGCAGCTCCCTCCTCTGTCCTCCTGTCCCCAAGCCTCACCTGCTCCCTTCTAGAAACTAACTTCAGATGTTTCAATACAAGAGTCTCTTGGATATTTCATGTTGAGGAGGGAATCCTTTGTTTAATTGTAGTTTTCTGATCTGCTGTATCTTTATGGAAGAGACTATGAGGTTTCCTCATGCTGCCATGATGCTGTCACTTAATTTCCCCTTCTTTTCCATTTCATTTCATTTAGATCAGATTTCTGCTCTTTATTACTTTCTTTCTTGTCCTTTGGATTTATTGTGCTTTTCCTAGTTGGAAAGTTGATCTCATTGCATTAAGATTTTCCTTATTTTTTAATAAAGATGTTTAGTACTGAAAAATATCCATTAAGTATTACTTTACTGACATCTTAGGCACATTAGTATCTTATATTTTTGTTTATATCTTCATTTTAGAATGTAGTCCAATTTTCCTGGTGAGTTCTTCCTTGACTGATATTCTAAATGTTCTATAAATTTTTGAGTGAGGGGTATTCAAATCTCCCACTGTTATTTTATAATGTCTATTTCTCCTTGCTATTTTAGCAAATTTGGTTTATGTATTTTGATGCTGCTTTTAGGATCATAAATGTTTGGGACTGATTTGTACCCTTTTATAAAACATTATTAAATGCCCATCTTTATTGCTACCAATAGTATTTGTTGACATCCACTTTGTCTGGTTACAGTGTAGCCACTCCAGCTTTCTTTTATCCATCGTCCTGTGGTTATTTATGTGTTTATAGTTGAAATGACTTTATTACAGGCAGCATAAATTTGGGTAATGCTTTTTTATTCAATCTGACAATCTCTGTCTCATAATAGGGATATTTAGGTCATAGCTATTTAAAGTGATTATTGATATAATGTATTTAGGTTTAAATCCATAATTTTGCTATTTATCTATTTGTGCCATCTCTTCATGGTTTCCTTTCTTCCTTTTTTGCCATCTTTCAAATTAGCTTAATTTTTTTATGATTCCATTTTATCTCCTTTGTTGGCTCATTAGCTTTAGGATTTATGGTATACGTCTTTAACATATTATATTCTACCTTCAAATAATATTTTACCACTTCTTGTATAAGAAACTTAAAATAGTATATCTCCATTTCTCCCTTCTCATTCTTTGTACTACTGTTGTCATACATTTTATTTTTACATAATTTTTACATAACCTTATCATATTTTACATAACCTTACTCCATATTATTTTTGTTTAAATGGTTATATTAGTTTGTTAGGGCTGCCATAATAAAATACCTCAAACTTTGTGGCTTAAAAAACATAAATGTATTATATCACAGTTCTAGAGGTTAAAAGTCAGCTGTCAAAGTGATTCAGGGTTCATATTTTTTTTTTTTTAAAGATTTTACTTTATTTTTAGAGAGAAGGGAAAGGAAAGAGGCAGAGAGGGAGAGAGACATCTATGTATGGTTGCCTTTCACCTGCCTCCAACTATGGATCTGGCTGGAGACCTGGCTTGCAACCTGGTTATGTGCCCTGGCTGGGAAATCGAACCAGCGACCTTTGGATTCGAAGGCCGGCAACTTATCCACTGTGCTACCAGACAGGGCTAGGGTTCGTACTTTTGAGGGCTGTGAGGAAGAATTTGTTTCATGCTCTTCTCTTAGCTTTTGTTTGTCTCCTGGAAATCTCTGGTGCTCTTTAGGTTGTAGAGCATCTTCCCATTGCCTTCATCTTTATATCCCATTCTGCCCATGTATGTATTTCTATGTTAAAAATCCTATTTTTTTTTTTTAAGGACACACAGTCATATTGAATTAGAGCCCATTCAAATCTAATTCTTACTTGATGACCTCTGTAAAGACTGTATCTAAATAAAGTCACATACTAGAATTTACAACTCTTACTTATCCTTTTTTTTTTGGGGGGGGAGTGTTGGTGGAGGGACTGAATTTAAGCCCTAACAATGGCCAGTTATCTATTAAAGATCCATATCTCCACCTGGCTAAACCACTTCTTTAACATTCCTTATAATGCAAGTTTGCTAATCTTGAATCCTTTCATGTGTTGCGTGAAAGGACTGTCTAAAAACAATCCTTATTTTGCCTTCAATTTTTAAAGATATTTTCACTGGGTTTGGGATTACAGCTGACAAATTTTTATCTTTAGTCCTTTAAAGTATCTTTTTTATTTATTAAAAATCTTTGGCTACTCTTTAAGACTTAATCACTTTTTTGGGGGGTGGGGTGGTAACTTGATGTTCCTTGGTGTAACTTTCTTTTCTTTTTTTGGATGTGTGCGTTTGGGGTTTGTTGAGCTTCTTAGATTTGCAGATCTATAGCTTTAAGCAAATTTGAAAATTCATTTTTTAACCCTCCACCCTTTTTTGGGGAGGACTCCAATTATGCTGATATTTGGTCATTTGAAATTGTCTCACGCTCACTGATGCATTTCCATTAAAAAAATTCTCTTTTCCATGTTTAATTTTGAGTTCTGTTGCCATGCTTTCAATTTAACTTTTCATCTGCAATATTTATCACTAATTCCATGTAGTTTGTATTTCTTATACATTGTAGTAGTCCATCTCTAGAAATTAACTTGCATATTTTAAAACACCTTCCATGTATCTACTTACATTCTTGTACACATGGAATATAGTCATAATGCCCCTATTTTAATGTTCTTGTTTACTTTTTCCTTTTTTTTTAAAGATTTTATTTATTATTTTCACAGAGAGAGGAAGGGAAAGAGGCAGAGAGGGCAAGAAACATCAATGTATAGTTGCTTTTCTTCTGCCTCTAGCTATGGACCTGGCTGGAGACCTGGCTTACAACCTGGTTATGTGCCCTGACTGGGAATCGAACCAGTGACCCTTGGGTTTTCAGGCCAGTGCCTTATCCACTGTGCTACCAGCCAGGGCTGTTTTCTAACTTTAACACCAATGTTAGTTCAGGCTTGGTTTCTGTTGGCTGACTTATCTCCTCACTGTGGGTCCTACTTTCTTGCTTCTTTACATGGCTGGTTACTTCTTTATTGGATGCCAGACATGGTGAATTTTATCTTGTTAGGTGTTAGATGGCTTTGCATTGCTATAAATATTCTTGAGCTTTGTTCGGGGAGGTTGCTAAGTTACCTGGAAGACAGTATGGTATTTTTAGGTCTTTCAGTATTTGTTAGGTGGAACTGGAGCACTTTTTATTCTAAGGTTAATTATTCTCCAGCAGTAAGGCAAGGATCTTTGTGTACTCTACCCACTGCATTGTGATTCTTTAGATTTCCAGTGTGGCTACTTCCAGTTTGTGTGAGTGCCAACACTATAATCTCTAGTTGTTTCAGTTGCTGCCTTCCTCCAGTCTCTTGCAGTTTTTTCACATATGTGTATTGATTAGTACTCAGCTGTGAACTAGAAGACAACTCTGGAGACTCTGGAGTGTTCTCTTTGTGTAGCTCTCATACCTTTGATACTCTGTCCTAGAAACCCTAGCAATCTTGGTCTGCTAGGACTCTCAGCTCCACCTCCACAGCTCCTGGGAATCAGAGGGCTTGGGATCCTCTCTTTGTGCCACATCCTGGAAACTCTCTGAAAGCTATAAGGGGGTGCAATTTAGGGCTCATCTAATTTGTTTTTGGTCTCTTGGAGATCATCATCCTTTATTATCTGATGTGTAATGTTTTATAACTTTGAATATTTTGTTCATTTCTTTTGTTTCTTCAGGGAGGGGGAACGAGGGTCAATTTAGTCCCTGTTACTCCATTTTGGCTGGAAGTGTAAGAATCTTCCTTTTGTGTTAGTTATAGGGCTCTGAAACTGAAAGTCTGAGTCTACTACTATGATATATAGCAGTTGTTTTGCTTTCCCTAATAACTTTATGGTTGAAAGTTTATAGTCCCATCTGTAAACAAATTAAATATTTTAAGAATAATATTTAAGCTTCAGGTTCAGATCAAATGGTTATCATGTCTCAGTAGTCTCTGAATGACATCTCTAATATATATCTTGAAGAAGAAAGATACATATTAAAACTTTTTTAAAACCATAAAACTGTAGCTCCTGATGGCACAGGAATTTTCTTCAGTGAAAAGCTATGAAGAGCTTTTTTAATATAAAGCAAACAGTTATCCATCTGTAGGAAGTAAATATAATAGTAATGGTTTTACATTTTCTTGTTCTTCAATGTTACTCATAGATTTAATCTAGGCAGTCCTGCTCATTAAAATTAAAGATTCATACAAACTTGAATCCTCATGTAGGAACATTTCAATAATAATATAAAACATTTCTTTAGTATTCATTATTTAACAGGTACTTGGCTAGGTGCTTTAAATACTTTTTCCAAAGTATACATTATAACAAACTTGTAATGTATGATCCATTATTAACCCCTTTATACAACTGAGAAAACAGGCCCAGAGATTCAAACCTAGGTTGAATGTAAGATTAGAGTCTTTTACTCAAAAAATACTTAATGATTATTTAATGTATCAGACATACTTCTGTGTGTGGGGAGCATGGTAGTGAGGAAGAAAATCCCTAACCCAAGGAATTTACACTCTAACACATATTCTTTTTATGAAAATAAAACTTAATTTGTAACTTTATTTTCTCCCTGGTGTTGTATCAAAATTAAAATGGGAAACATTGTAAGTTAATGTCACTAAAAAAATTCTAATTTTAAAAGTAAAGGCAACATTCTGTGTAAAGGTAAGTAGTTTCATTTACTAAGTATGAATAGCTGGAATGAAATAAATTTGGTTGACTCCAAAGTCCTTGCTATTTCCACTATTCCATAACGGCTCCACAATACATTTCAAAAAGAGATGCATTAAAAAAATAAGCCAATCACTACAGGTATGTGGAAATCTGTGCAATCTACTAAAGTTTCCTGATTGCACAATAAATGATAAACAGGAAACAAAAACAGAGAAAATGAAGACCAACATGGTACTAGTCAAGTTAATATTAGTTAACTAAATGCTTGAAAGTTTGCATAGCATATAAGTATATTTAGTTTTGATCAGAAATAATATCTTATCAACATGTACATCTAAATATATTTGCTTTTCAGAAATGTAAGACTAATGCTTTTCCTTTGTAAATATTCATGTAAAATAGTCAAGCTCAAAGTCTCAAAAATCAAACAAACAAACCATAATTATGCATACCTCTACAGCAGGTACAATGTCTATGCCAACAGTTAGAAATTCTTCAAACTTCATAAATGGGTTAAAGCAGCTGCCAACATCAAGTAATCTGATCTTTCCTGAGGTTTGTAGCAACCTAAAAACAGATTATTTTGTCTTACACCAAGTGAAATAAAAATAAAAGAAAAATTCAAACATTTGAGAATTAAAAAGTGATCTAGGTTATTGGCTCTCTTAACATTTTGATTTTGGGATTCCTTTAACACATTTAAAAATTACTGTGGGCCTTAAGGAGTTTTCATTTATGGGGGTTATATTTATCAATAATATTGGATTTGAAATTAAAACTGAACAGTTAAAAAACATTAATTCGTTTATAAAATAAAGCTACTGTAAATGTTAATTATATATTTGTATTGAAAAATCTAGGTTAGAAGGTTAGAAAGATAATAAAAAGTGAGGCATCGTTTCAAGTGCCTTTAATAAAAGATTGATGAATCCTCATATCTACCTTTGCACTCAAACACTGTTCCAACACCACATGTCTACACTCATGACAGAATGAGAGTAAAAAAGGCAAATGACATTTTAGTATCATTGTGAAAATAATTGCCTTCTCTTCCCCAGACCACACTTTGACAACTGTCTTAATAGATCAAAGAATCTGCCCACAAATCAATTCTCAGTATTCAGTGTAACACTGTTTTCATACTTTAATTTGTTTTGATAATGTAAAGGGACCAAACAGAAAAGCATAGTTAGAATAGTACATTTTAAATTATGAAAGCTTTTGTTTCATTTTTATTTAAAGCTCTTGTAATGCCCCCTACGCCCAAATAAAAAAACAATGAGGGTAAACAAAACCACAGATGACCATATTTTAAAGTTGGCCAAACGCAACTAATATGAATCAACATAGCAGCAGGACAAATAGAGAATTTTTTTGGTCTGAAGCATATAGTCCTTATATTCAGACAATAGAGCAATAATAATAATGAACTTCAGACATGTTATTTCACTGATGTTAAAGTAATTTTCTTTAAACAATTATGAGTGGGTGTTGGCAAAATAAAGGAAAGAAAATAGTGGGACAGATAACTGAGTAAAACCAGAATCTTGGTTCCTTGAAATCTGAAGAGCAGAGAATGTATTCAGCTTCTCTCCATTTTATATTAGCTAACATATTATCTTATGGTCCATTAGGGAGATGTTCACTACAGACAGTAGGTTAAGCTACTGGAAAAGGCGCTAAGTAAAAATAATATAAAGTTGATTTTTTAAAAATGCATGCAATAAATAGGGGTTACATTTTTTAAAAAAATTTTATTGTTGTTGTATTACATCCATCCCCTTTTTGCTCCCCTCTGCCCCCCTCCCCACCCAGCCATTCCCCCCAAAGTCAATCCCCCCTATTGTCCATGTCCATGGTTTCTTTATACTAGGTTCTTGTCTAAGCTGCTCCCCTTTCTTGCCTCTGCCTCCCCCCTCCTCCCTCCCCCCAACCCCTTTTCCCTTGACCACTGAAGGCCTATTTCTTGTATTCATATACTTGGTTCTGTTTTGCTTGTTGTTAGTTTTGCTCATTATTGTCCCGTAATGGGTGAGATCATATGATATTTGTCCTTCACTGACTGGCTTATTTCACTAAGCATAATACTCTTCAGTTCCATCTATGTTGTTGCACGGGGTTACATTTTTTAATCAAATGTTGATGTCCCAACATTTTATAGAAATGACCAATCACCATTTGATTATAAATAAACTACATAAGACCGTCTGATATAGTACATGTCATGTACAGTATCATAAAAATAATATAAACCAATTAAAATAGTTTTGTCAATAAAATTTTATTTAAGAACTCCTCTGAAAAGGACCTATGAGGCTATTAGGAGACAGCATTTCACTAAAGATGGGCTTCATTTTCCATATGTATAAAATAGCTTAACAGTTTGGACTAGGGCCTCTAGATGAATGTCAATTCTTGCAAGGAATAGCTGGAACTTTCCCAAAGAAAAGAGCTGCTCCTAGGGATCAAGAGTAATCTGCACTGAGGCAATCAGGAAGCAGATTATTATTTTCATGGGTGATGCCTAAAACAAATAATCATCCATAAAATTGAATTAAGTTTAGTGATATTTGAAATATAACAGTACATAAGTTCCAATGAAGAAAGAGGGCTGTGAACTTTTGTGGCATAGGTTCCAAGTTGCTAAATAGAGCAAAAGACCCATTGTTAAATTAACACAAATTTGAATACCCAAATCATAACCAGTTAAAATAAATAAGAATCTATAACAATATGTGTTGGGGTTTCCCTAGGAAGATGATGGGGTATGGAGCCCTGTGCAAGCCAGGCTAAGCCTGTAAGACCTGACAAAGCTGGGTGCATACAGGCCCCCATGCTCCAAGGGGAGTCCCAGGTATGAATCTGGCCTTGGGAATGTTCCATACATCCTTTGAAGTCAGCCCTGTAACCTAAACTTCCTTGACTTGTGTATTGCACCTGAAGTAGATGTTAAACGTTAACCCTCCAGTAATCTTCCCCTCCTGAGAATTCTATGGGCCACCTGGAGTTCTTGAAGTTACCTTGTCTAACAGACCACAGCCTGAAGCAGATGGTCACATTCCTTCTATTGCTATCTAAACTCAACAATCCCCCTTCTTCTGAATACTCTCCTGTGGTAATGATTTGTGGCCTGTATGTATATCCCAACCTTGTGTAATCAGTAAAAACCTTTGGGGGAAAGCAATCTACAGATTCAATGCAATCCCAATTAAAATACCAATGACAGACTTCACACAAATAGAAAAAATACTTCAAAAATTTATATGGAGCCAAAAACACCCACGAATAGCCACCACAATCTTGAGAAAGAAGAACAAGGTAGGAGGAATCACAATACCGGACTTCAAACAATACTACAAGGCTACTGTCATCAAAACTATCTGGTACCGGCATAAGAATAGACATATAGATCAATGGAACGGAATAGAGAGCCCAGAAATTAACCCAGGACTCTACGATCAATTAATATTTGACAAAGGGGGAAGGAACATCAAATGGAGTAAAAACAGTCTCTTCAACAAATGGTGTTGGGAGAACTGGACAGCAACATGCAAAAAGATAAAACTAGACCACCAACTTATACCATACACCAGAAGAAACTCAAGATGGATAAAGGATTTAAACATAAGCAGTGCCACCATAAAGGTCCTGGAGAAAAATATAGGCAGTAAACTTTCGGATATCCTACGCAGAAATATGTTTACTGATACTTCACCAAGGGCAAAGGAAATAAAACAACGAATCAACAAATGGGACTATATCAAATTGAAAAGTTTCTGTTCAGCTAAAGAAAATATCAGCAAAATTCAAAGGGAACCAACTGTATGGGAAAACATAATTGCCAATGATACCTCAGACAAGGGTTTGATCTTCAAAATATATAAAGAACTAATGCGACTCAACACCAGGGAGACAGACAGCCCAATTTAAAAACAGGCAAAGGACCTGAACAGACAACTCACTGAGGAAGATATACAAAGGGCCCAGAGGCATATGAAAGAATGCTCAACATTACTAGCTATTAGAGAGATGCAAATTAAAACCACAATAAGATACCACCTCACACCTATCAGAATGGCAATCATCAACAAATCAACAAACAAGTGTTGGCGAGGATGCGGGGCAAAGGGAACCCTCATACACTGTTGGTGGGAATGTAGGCTGGTGTAGCCACTGTGGAAAACAGTATGGGGTTTCCTTAAAAAACTAAAAATGGAACTGCCTTTTGATCCAGTGATTCCACTACTTGGACTCTACCCAAAGAATCCTGAAACACCAATTCATAAGAACCTATGTACACCTATGTTCACAGCAACACTATTTACAATTGCCAAGTGCTAGAAACAGCCTAAGTGCCCATCAGTGGATGATTGGATCAAAAAACTTTGGTACATTTACACAATGGAATACTATACAGCAGAAAGAAAGAAGGAACTTGTACCCTTTGCAACAACATGGATGGAACTGGAAAGTATTATGCTTAGTGAAATAAGCCAGTCAGTGAAGGACAAATATTATATATGATATCACCCATTACAGGACAATAATGAACAAAACTAATAACAAGCAAAACAGAACCAAATATATGAATACAGTGAATAGGCCTTCAGTGGTCAGGGGGAAGGAGGTTGAGGGGAGGCAGAGGCAAGGAAGGGGAGCAGTTTAGGTAAGAACCTAGTATAAAGGAATCATGGACATGGACAACAAGTGGGATTGACTTCGGGGGGAATGGGTGGGTGGGGAAGGGGACAGAGGGAAGCAAAAAGGGGATGGATGTAATGCAACAACACTAAAATTAAAAAAAAAAAAAAAAAACCTTTGGGGGTGGGTCATCAAGGCCTTTGTCAATCAGATACTGGCCAGCTTTCTCTCCCTTAGCATGAGCTGCCTGGAAAGGTTCATTTTACCTGCAGAACCAGGGGATCTCTGTGGGTCAGGGGTCCCCCACAAATATGTAATACTATAATCACTACTATATTATCATTCTAATCTTAACTTGGGGCTAAGGTTAAAGATGAGAGTGCTGGAGTCAGAGAAACTAAGATAAAAACCTAAGTGTGTCCTTTACTTATAATATGGGAGCAATAATGGTACTCATACTTAAGAGATGTTTCTAGAATTAAATGAGATAATGCATTTATAATGTGTGACCCAATATCTGGTACATTGTAAATATTCAAAAAGTGCTAAATATTACAGTTAGTTGTTTGCTTTTTTTTTTTTTTTAATTTTATTGTTGTTGTATTACATCCATTCCCTTTTTGCTTTCCTTTGTCCCCCTCCCCACCCACCCATCCGCCCCAAAGTCAATCCCACCTGTTGTCCATGTCCACGGTTCCTTTATACTAGGTTCTTGTCTAAGCTGCTCCCCTTTCTTGCCTCTGCCTCCCCCCTCCCCCCAACCCCTTTCCCCCTTACCACTGAAGGCCTATTCATTGTATTCATATATTTGGTTCTGTTTTGCTTGTTGTTAGTTTTACTCATTATTGTCCCGTAATTGGTGAGATCATATAATATTTGTCCTTCACTGACTGGCTTATTTCACTAAGCATAATACTCTACAGTTCCATCCATGTTGTTGCAAAGGGTACAACATCACGAATCATCAGAGAGATGCAAATTAAAACCACAATAAGATACCACCTCATACCTGTCAGAATGGCCATCATCAGCAAATCAACAAACAACAAGTGTTGGCAAGGATGCGGGGCAAAGGGAACCCTCATACACTGTTGGTGGGAATGTAGGCTGGTGCAGCCACTGTGGAAAACAGTATGGGGTTTCCTTAAAAAACTAAAAATGCTGGAAACAGCCTAAGTGCCCATCAGTGGATGATTGGATCAAAAATCCTTGGTACATTGACACAATGGAATTCTATATAGCAGAAAGAAAAGAAGGAACTTGTACAGTTAGTTGTTAATATCATTTTCTAGATTAAATCTATTTGTGGTTCATCCGGTAAAGGATCTTTCTGAGCATAGTAAAAGCAGAATGTACCTCACATTAAATTCCATACTAGTAAAATGATTAACAAAAATTTTCTAATAGTCTAATTTTTAAAAAGTTCATCTTATAAATTTATTTTTCTGTATGGATAGGGTATTTTAAATCTAATTCAACACCAAATACAGTCACCAGTAACTTGTTATCAGGGATTAACCTAGTAACATTAATTCTTTTTTAAAATATTTTTTATTATTTTTTAAAGACTTTATTTATTATTTTTAGAGAGAGGGTAAGGGTGAGAGGCAGAGAGGGAGAGAAACATCAATGTATGGTTGCCTTTCACTTGCCTTCGGCTACAGAGCTGGCTGGAGATCTGGCTTGCAACCTGGTTATGTGCCCTGGCTGGGAATCGAACTAGCCTCTGACCTTTGGGTTTGCAGGCTGGCACCTTATCCACTGTGCCACCAGCCAAGATAACATCAATTCTTAGTAATACACTTAGCCCATTTCAATTTTTTTGGTTTAGCTCCTAAATTTTTTATTTGCACCAAACATATATTTACAGTTTAAAGATTAATGACTAAGTTATTACCAACCAGATCAAGAAATCAATCACTGCTTGCACTCTGGAAGTACAGCCTTCTCTGACGACATCCCTTCCCACTTTCTGTAATGGTAGACACTATCTGATTGAAATGATAACAACATCCTTTTATAGTCTTACTATCTATGACTGAATACTTAAATAGAGTTCAGTTTCACACACTATGCACCTTCCTTTTTCATTTAATATTAAGTGAGAGAATCATCTGTGTCTATACAGTTAATTCCATTTATTGGTGTATAGTAGTGCCTTTAACACATACCATTGGGATTTTGATTACAGTGGCATTGAGTCTAAAGACCATTTGGGGAGAATTAGTACCTTTACAGTAATGAATTTTCCAATCCACAGACATGGCATAACTGCACATCTGTTTAGAATTTTTTCATTGTCTCCTAATAGTGTTATCATTTTCTTTTGAATGGTTACTTATCTGTTGTTGGCTTTGTATTTTTCATAAATTTTAAGCTATTCCCCCCATGGATAAACTTTGTTATGAAAATTTAATTTTTCATTGTTGGTTCCAAAAATGTAGTTGATTTTTGTATAATGATTTTATATCCAGCAACTTTTCTAAGTTCTTATTACCTCAATTGATTATCTGTATATTATTTTGGGTATTCTAAGCTAGGCATATAATTACACCGTCTATGAAAAATGATATTTGCTATTTCTTACTTTCCTATCTATCCACTCATCACACTACAATCTGTTGTTTTATTTGTTTGTTTCACTGCTTTGTCCAGGACTTCTAATATTATACAATGGTCAACAGAATATAAGCAGTCACAGCTATTTTATTCCTGTTCTCAGAGGAAACATTCTATTGTTTCACTGCTAAATATGACGGGTGAAGATTTTGTACACTATACTTGTTAAGAGTTTTAAAAGCTCCTTTTATACTTTGCTAGTGCTTAAAACATTTTTAACACAAACCTATGTTGGATTTTATCATATGCAATCTATTCAGCTCTTTAGATATGACTTTTCTTTAATCTGTTTTTGTGGTAATGTATAGTCATTAACTGTGTAGTATTAAATCAACCTTCCATTATTGGGAATGATCTAATTTGGTTTTGATAGATTATCATTTTCATAAGAGTATTTATTTTATATGTACATATATACTAGGTGGTAGTTACGGTATATAAAGTCACCTCAAACACTGAACCATGACACATAAGTGAAAAACAGGCTTAGGCTTCTTTCTGGTCACATGTGTCAACAACAGATCAACACTCAACTTGGATTTATGCATGTTTTTGTTTAAAGACACTTTATTTAGCATATACACTATGATGCCATGAGTACTGATATTGTGGTTACAAATACATTTTAGCAAGTAGGCAAATTTGCAGATATGGGTTTGTGAAAAATGAGGAGTGTGTATATGTATTTATTTATATTTATAAATATTATAATTTTTGTACCTGTTCATGAGTGACCAGCCTATAAATTTCCCTTCTTGTACTGTCTATGAAGGGTTTTAATACTAAGGTTATGCTAGACTGCTAAGATCTGTGGGAGATTTCTTTTTATTCTATTTTCAAATATTAGTATAAGAATATCATTCACTGGCTGGTGGCACAGTGGATAAGGCACCAGCCTGCAAACCCAAAGGTTGCTGGTTCAATTCCCCAGCCAGGGCACATAATAAGGTTGCAATCCAGGTCTCCAGCCAGATCCATAGCGGGAGGCAGGTGAAAGGCAACCATACACAGATGTCTCTCTCCCTCTCTGCCTCTTCCTTCCCCTCTAAGAATAATAAATAAAATATTAAAAAGAAAAGAATATAATTCATTTTTTCTTCAATGCTTACCAGAACTTGCTGGTTAAGCCACTTGGATCTGAAGTTTTATTTCTAAGAAAAATTTTAAAAACTGATTTAATTTCTTCAATATGTTGTAGCCACTGTAGAAAACAATATGGAATTTCCTCAAAAAACTGAAAATGGAATTGCATTTTGATCCAATGATTCCACTGTTGGGATTATACCCTAAGAATCCTGAAACACCAATTCATAAGAACCTATGCACCCCTATGTGCATAGCAGCATTATTTACAAAAGTCAAGTGCTAGAAATAGCCTAAGTGCCCATCAGTAAATGAGTGGATCAAAAAAACTGGTACATTTACACAACAGAATACTACACAGCAGATATAAAGAAGGAACTTCTACCTTTTGTGACAGCATGGATGGAACTAGAGGGTATTATGCTAAGTGAAATAAGCCAAGCTGTGAAAGACAAATACCATATGATCTCACCTAATACAGGAGACTAATGAACAAAACAAACAAGTAAAACAGAACCAGAGGCATGGAAATAAGAAAGAGATTGACAGTGACCAGAGAGGAGAGGTATAGGGAGAAAGGAAGAAAGAAGGGCAAGGGTCTAGTTAAGGCACAGGTATAAAGGATCAATGGAAATAGACAACAGGGTGGGGGATTGACTGTGGGAGCAGGGGTGTGGGTAGGACAGTGGAGAGCAATGGGGAAAAAGTAAGACAACTGTAAAAGAACAGTAAAATTAAAAAATTATACTTTTGTTATCTTTTAGGTGTCTTCAATATGCACATGTTCCATTTCCCCTTTTAAATTCTGAAATGATTTGTGAGTTTTGTTTTTTGGTGATCTGCCTCAGAGTTTAAATTTTAATACAGTTTTTACAAATTCCAACTTTTATCTTGGAATTTTTCTCTTACTGCTTATATCTTTATTATTTCCTTTTTACTTTTTTGGGGTGGTGGTGGTGTGTATCTGATGATTTACCTTTTGAGATATATTCTTAGTTCATTATTTTTTGGTTCTTATTCATTAAAATGTATGCATTGAACCTATAAATTTCCCTCTAAATAGTGCTCTAGCCATGTCTTCAAGTGTAATATAAAGCACTTTAGTAACATTTTATTGATACATTTTCTAATGTTCATTAGGACATTAGAAAGTTCTTTAGCTCCTGTTTTTATAAGAATGTTATTTATTAATTTCTAATCCTTTGGGAATAACCAGATTGCTTTTTTGGGGTCAATTGTTAGTCTAATAGCTTATCTTTCGAGAATACACTACATAATTTCAACCCTTTGAATCTTATTGACATTTTTGTTCTAATTTTTAATAAATAAATTTAATGAAATAATTTTCAAAAAGGTAATAATTTTAAAACATTTAAAATGTTTATAAAACATTTTAATAAATGTTATATGTATGGTTGAAATGACTGCAGTTTTGCCCAGACTGTTATGGCTCAGTTTGTTGGAACATGGTCCTGTGAACTGAAGGGTCTTGGGTTCGATTCCTGGTCAGGGCACATACCTAGGCTAAGAGTGTAGTCTCTGGTTGGAATGTGTAGAAGGGAAACCAACTGATGTTTCTCTTTCACATCAATGTTTCTCTCCCTTCCCATGTCTCTACTATCAAATCAGTGAGCATGTCCTTGGGCAAGGAAAATAAACAAACAAATTAAAATGTCACACACACAAAAAAGATGAATGCAGTTTTGGGTATACTACTCTATATGTGACCATTAGAGCAAGTCTATTAATATTGTTCAAATACTATATAATTCTTGCTTTCTCAATTATTAATATATGTTAAAAATATTCCAATTGAAATTAAAAAAAGCAGAAACAAATTTCTACACATTTGAGGTAACTGTTTCCCATTTTTACAAAAGAAACCCAAAAAGGGTAAATATAAGGAATTATTAAAACCTCAGAGAATTTGGAAATAAAGTGGATGCTTTAGAGTAGGGATGGAACATCTGAGTTCACCTTACTTTGTAGTTTTGATTTTGAATGTTGTATTTTACATCTTAAAAACTTTTAAATCACAGGAATGGGAAAACACAAAACAAGGGAAAAATGAATTAACCTAATATATACTGAGTAGCACAGGAGAAAAAACAATTTGGTAACTTCTAAAAAAAGGTGCTGATTATAATAATCTCAATGGGTGGTATTTTAAGGACCACCCCCCCCCCCCAAAAAAAAAAAAAAAAAAACCTGCAAAGAAATATTGAATTTTACTTACTAGGTTGTTGTGATTCTAGTGCAGCCATTTTGAAATTATTTTGCATGAACTGAAGTGCTGAGCAAATGTGAAAATAAACTAACATTGCTAGCGGATACAAATTTAGAATGGGGGAAAGAAGAGGAAGAACTCTTTAGTTATGGACTGGAATTAGAGGCTTCAAACAAAAGGGTAGACACAATTAACACCCCAGTATAAGAAAGCCAAGGACTTAATGCTCAAACACTAATGGGAATATAGCAAAAGGTCAAAGGAACTAGCTCATGGATTTTCCACTGAACTGATCTGGGATATTTTAGCATCAGAGTAACATTAGAAATGAATGATCACACAATGAATTAAAGTATTTACAAGTCCATAAATACTTAAAGAGAGGAAAAAGGGAAAGTTCCTCTTTACAGAAGAATGTTTCAGCACTGTAAGAAAAAAAAAAAAAAATCACCATTTTCCAACCAGTACATTAAAAACAAAAAAGCAAAACAAAACAAACGTTCCATTCTGGCCAGAATAATGGATACTAAAGCCACAGGATAAAACTGTCGACAGGAAACTCACTCAGACTACATCTACAATCCCACAGATTATAAATTATAGGTACATTTACAATGGAGAAATCTACTGGACATCATTTTACTGAAAAGGTCAAATTTAACATCATCAACAATAAGATTAACTATGCTGTGTCCTCACAGAGATATCACTTATTTAGTATGTCTATCAAAAACATTTAACATGGCCCTGGCTAGGTGGCTAAGGTAGTTGGGAGTGTTGACCTGTATACAAAAGGTTTATTCCCAGTCAGGAAACACACCTAAGTTTCAAGTTTGATTTCTGGTCTGTGTGCAACTGATCAATGCTTCCCTCTCACATTGATTATTTCTCTTTCTCTCTAAAATCAACAAATGTATCTTCTTGTGAGGATTAAATAACATGAATCATCTAATCACAGGGAATTTTCTAGATTATTAGGCCTAAGAAATATTCAACTAAAGGAAATATGTAATCATTAAGTGGATCTTCAGTCAAGCAATCAACCCACAGTTATAAAGGACATTTTTGTGACGATCTGGAAAACGTGAATAAGAAATATGTATTAAATAACTATATCAATTTCCTGAGTGTACTGACAATTGCAAATGTTCTTGATCTTTGGTTATACATGCTCAAGTATTTAGGGTTGAAATAATTCAAATGGTTTAGAAAAAATTTTAAAAACACACTGACACAAATGTGAAATAAAATAGCAAACCATTAACTATTAATGAATCTTAGGTAATGAAAATAAGGTTACAGGTTGTACTATTCTTAAAATTCCCAACAGAATTTCAAAATTTATCAAACTATAACACTGGGAAAAATAAAACAAAATTTCCCCAAACTACTGTAGACTTGTTATCTTGTCAGTTTTTGCTTCACATATATTGAAACTATACTATCAGGCACATACAAATTAAATACTATGTTTTTTTTTCTTCTGTTAAACCACACCTTTTATCATTATAAAAACTCTACTTCTAGAAGTGATATTTATTCTAAAACCCAGAATAAAGTGGATTTTAAAATCAACCTGAAATCTTTTAACTACTTACATCAGTCACCTTTAACATGATTTAGTGACATATTTTGACTTATATCAAGTACTTTTGCGCTCTCTGTTCTATCTCTTCTACTATTTTTCTCCCTCATTCACACTTCCTTTAGAATCACCTCAGAAGCTTTAAAATCACTCAGATATTCTGATTTAATTGGTGTGATATGGAGTCTGGGCATTGGGATTTTTTAAAGTTCCCTAAGTAGACGTATCAGACAGCCAAGGTTAAGCACTGGTTTTAGGTTTTTCCTTTTAAATTTGAATAATTTCTGTTTTCTTTTTCATTTTTCTGATTTGAAAATTTACTATTTGGAAATGTGTACTTAACTATCGAATAAACTTAGCCTTCTTTTAGCTTATGCAAATGCTTGAGAACACTTAAAAATATTTAATCATATAACTTGTATTAGTCTTTTTGTATACTCTGTTTTATGAATGTTTATCTAGATTTATCAAAAATATTTATCCTTTTTTGGGGGTGTTCTGCTCGTTCCTTCTTTTACCTTAGACTTTCCATATGGAACCTTTTCCTCCTGCTTAAAATGTATCTTTATAATTTCTTTTAGTAAGGGTTTATTTACTCTTCCATTGTTTCCTTCTGAAATTCCTAAAAGATAGAACTTCTCATTTTATTTTCTATGTCTTCAACCATTTAAACTCAATTTCAATTTTGTATATTGTATTTTCTTATCTTCATGTTACATTCTAGATAATTTCATTTCATTTGTCTTACCCAATTCAATAATTTCTTTAATTCATGAAAAGTTAATTTACTTTTTCTTTCTAGTTCTATTTTTTGATTTTTACTTTCCTTAAAGTCTCTAGTCCTTGCAGAAATTTCAAGCAATTTTTCTCTATCTTAGAAAAGTTTATGTACTATGATGTAATTCTAGTATCTGAGGTCTTTGTAGATCTGAGGTTTCCTTGCTATCTGCTAGCATTAATTAGATCATGGTGCCTTGTTTGCATATAAATTTTTTTACTATAAGCTATTCATTTTTCTTGAAAATTGATTTATGGAGATTTTTTAAAAAGCAGAAGCATTCATTTATGCAATCTGAGATCCACCAAAGTACAACCACTTTCAACTAAATAAATTCAGCTTTTATGTTTTAGGGACCAATCTGATGATGTGAATTTGGACTATTTCTGTTTGGGATCCACCAGTGTAAGACCACTTTCAACTAAATAAATTCAATTTTTAAAGGTTTTTGAATCAACCTTATAATAAATTTTGTATACCAGTTAGTGCTTGGGATATCCTATAGTTGTCAGGGTGAATGGGGTAGATTTACTTGGGTTCACCCTTCAACTCAGAAATAACTCTTTCGAGCTTCAACTCTATCAGTGAACTATAAAAAACAAAGTTTAAGTTTGCCAGTTTGAACAAATGCTCTAAAGGCAAAAGAAGTTTTGTGCTTTGCCTATATTTGCATTTTAGACTTTTCAGATCTTTGGCCTTTTTTTTTTAAAAAGATTTTATTTATTTTTAGAGAGAGAGGGAGGGAGATAGACAGAGAAGAAGATAAACATTGCTGTGGGAGAGATTTGTTGCCTCTCACACACCCCCAGATGGGGACCTGGCCTGCAACCCAGCATGTGCTCTAGCCGGGAATTGAACCAGCAACATTTCGGTTCACAGGTCAGCACTCAATCCACTGAGCCACACCAACCAGGTAGATCTTTGGTATTTTTAAGATTAATCCAACATTTAAAAATGTTTTTAAGATTGAGAGATTTTGTAGGAATATCTTCCTTAGCCATATTTCTAGTTAGTTCTTAAAGTAGAATATATAAAGATAAAATTAACTTAAACTGTTGGCACAAAATCAATTTGTGACAACAGATACAATAGTTATGAAAGAATATTTAAATAAATAGTATATCGTCAGGCCAAGATGGAGATGTAGGTAAACACAATTCACCTCCTGTGCAACCACAGAAAGAGTTACAGTTAGACCTCAAATCAAATAACATCTAGAGCTATAAGAAAATCAAGCTTTATGGAAGACCAACAACCAAGGATTTATAGAAGCCGCATTCATCCAAATGGGTAGGAGCAGTGGAGATATGAAGATGGGTGGAGAGGTGGAAACATGGTGTGGCATGACGAGGCAACAGCAGTGGTGGCAGAACAGGCACTCCTATGTTCATGTGTGAGGAATAAAAACTGGGAGGGAAATCTTGGGAGCAAGCTGTCCCAGCCCCAGGCCAGACCGCACAGCTCAGGGTTCCGGAAAGAGGAAGATAAATCCCCATAACTTCTGGTGGTAAAAAAGCAGTGGGGGTTGGCGCAGGGGAACAAACTGCTGGATTTTCAGGAGATTCCATTTAAAGGCCAACACAGACTCATATGAATCCCCTGGGATTCAGCACAGGGAAGCAGCTTGAAGGACACTGTCACACAGGACAAGTGCTAGGTAAATCACCAGAAGCCAGGTAGGGACATTGTCCCCTCTCTGAAACATCCCCACATAGAGTCACAAAATAGTAAAGTGGGTTGCCTCACCATGCCGATTACCTAAGGGTCTGCCCCACACAATTTACAGATGCCTTTTCTACAATAGGCCACACTACTAAGTAAAAGTCAAAGCAGTTCTACCTGATGCACAGAAACAAACACAATGCCAAGTTGAGGAGACAAAGAAATATGGCCCAAATGAAAAAATAGAACAAAACCCCAGGAAAATAAAAACTACATGAAATGGAAATAACCAGCCTATCAGATGCTGAGTTCAAAACAATAGTGATTAGGATGCTCAAAGAACTCATTGACTATAGCAAAACAATAAAAAAGATCCAGGAAGAAATTAATGTTACAGTAACTGAAATAAATAAAAAGCTACAGAAAACCAACAGAGGAGGGCATGAAGCCAAAATTCAAATCAGTACTTTAGAATATAATAAACAGTCAATCAGAACAGCAAAAAAAAAAAAAAAAAAAAAAAAAAAAAAAAAAAAAAAAAAAAAAAAAAAAAAAAAAAAAAAAAAAAAAAAAAAAAAAAAAAAAAAAAAAAATGAGGATAGCATGAGATGCCTCAGGGACATCTCCAAACATACCGCATCCACATCATAGGTATGCCATAAGGAGAAGAGGAGGAGCAAGAAACTGAAAATAATTGAAAAACAATGAAAGAAAAATTCCCTAATTTGGCAAAGGAAATAGACACACAAGCCCAGGGAGTAGAGTCATAAACGAACTGGACTCAAAGAGGACCGCACCAAGCTACATTGTAATTAAAACACCAAAGTTTAAAGATAAAGAAAGAATCTTAAAAGCAGCAAAAGAAAAGCAGACAGTTACTTACAAAGGAGTTCCCATAAGATTGTCAGCTGATTTTTCAAAAGAAATTTTGCAAGCAAGAAGGGATGGGCAAGAAGTATTCACATAGCAAAAAGCAAGGACCTACAAACAAGATTACTCTATCCAGCAAAGCTGCCATTTAGAATGGAAGAGCAGATAAAGTACTTTCCAGATAAGGTAAAGCTAATGGGAGTTCATCATCACCAAGCCCTTATTACATGAAAGGTTAAAGGGACTTAAGAAAAAGGTAAAAATTATGAACATTAAAATGGCAACAAATTCACTGCTACCAACAACTGAATCTATAAAAATAAATAAATAAATAAATACAAAAACAAACTAAGCAAATAACCAGAACAGGAACAGAATCATATATATGGAGATCATTTGGAGGGTTATCAGCTGGGAGGGGGAAGGGGAAGAAGGAGAGAAAAGGTGCAGAGATTAAGACGCATGATTGGTAGGTAAAAAACAGACAGGGGTATGTTAAGAATAGTACAGGAAATGAAGAAGTCAAAGAACTTATATGCATGACCCATGGACAATAACTAAGGGGGAGAGTGCTGGAGGGACAGTAACTAAGGGGGAGAGTGCTGGAGGGACAGTAACTAAGGGGGAGAGTGCTGGAGGGACAGTAACTAAGGGGGAGAGTGCTGGAGGGACAGTAACTAAGGGGGAGAGTGCTGGAGGGAATGGAGGCAAAGGGGAAAAAATTGGGACAACTATAATAGCATAATGAATAAAATATATTTCAAAAATAAATGAACATTACAAATATTATTACATTACTGTTCACTAATATGAAAGTAAACAATAATGTATGTGACTACATTAGGTGTGCTTGGTACAAAAACAGGCTTTGACTGATTAAATGACTGAAGTTTTTTCATCAGAAAAGGCCAGAGAGTTAAGCTGAAGTGATCTTAACTGACAGATTTTACTTATACACTAATATGCATAATATAACAAAGAAACTTTACTTTAGAACCAGTTCCTCATTAGATTCTTCAAAAAGTAAAAACTACACAGTAGTGCTAGTTCTAATAACACAAGGTAAGAGGAATTACCTATAAATATATTTCTTGTTCTTATTTTCAAAAATTAGCTTCTCTGAAAGATAACTATGACTTTAACATAAATTTGAATTCCAACAAATATTCAAATAATCTGATTACTGAAGAAACATGAGTTTGGAAAGGAAGAACCTGCCATCACACAAGCATGTGTAGTTTATTCCTCGAGGTCAGAGATTCCTCAATAATTTTGGACCATAAACCTTGTAGCAGTCTGATGAAATGTACGGCTCCTTTTCAAAAGAATGGTTTCAAATAAATAAGCAAACAGATAAATACTTAATAACAAAGAACTATACTAAAATCATATATAGAAATATGGTTATCAAAATATTATTTTTAAAAAGTTATAGTATAGTTCATGTGTTTCTTTAGTAACACATTAAATAATGAGGATCTGGTCATGAATCTACCAACTATGATAATTTCAAAGTAGTGTTGGGAATAAATATTTTTTATATATAGAAATTATAATACCTCAAGAATTGTGATTCCTATAAGAAACAAAGTCATAGATACTGAATTTTGCCACCTACTACGTTCCTAAAAAATGAAATGCTAATTTAGAAGTAAATAAAAATAAAGCTTTTTTGGGTCTTATTCAAGTTCATAAACTCTTTGAAGTCTTGTTAAAGTGTCGAATGTCAACCATACATTGATGTTTCTCTCCCTGTCTGCCACTCTCCCTACCCCTCTCTCTCTAAATAATAAAATCTTAAAAAAAAAAAAAAGTGTTGCATATCAGATGAACTAAAATTGGACAGGTTTATTTCAGTTAGATAAAAGTTGCCAAGTGAAAAGAAAAGTATTTTGACGGAGTAGAGCACTTCATTTCTAGGAAATCCATGATGATTCTGAACTAAATTTGTTGCTCACTTCTAACAAGTATATATTAACTTCACCTATGGTTCTACATTATTTTTCATACATTTTATTTTCTTCATTCACAACATGTTTTACATTTTAAAAACTGAATTTTTTAAGGCACTAATATCCCTTCTGGAATATGTAAATTCTAGAAATTTCTACTAACACTGAATATAGATATTACTAAAATAATACTGAATCACTTAATTTTCTCATTTTGATTACTTCAATTTTTTTCTGCAAGAAAAATAAACAATTCCTTTATATGAATACCATGTAGAACTATCCTGGTCTCCATCAGATTTACCCTGAACAAATTCCAAATAAATGTACCTTATAAAACTACTTTTACATCTAGATAATTTTTATTGATAGAGATTATGCAATTTCTCATAATATAACTTTACTTGGGGGGAAAGTCCATTTTACCTGCAAGTTAAAAGGTAGCTAATATAGTGGATATCTAGAATTTAAAAAGTTGGCATAGGCAATGATACCTTGAAAAAGGGTTTGATCTGCAAAACATAAAAAGAACACATATGACTCAACATCACGAAGGCAAAAAATCCAACTGAAAAATGCGCAAAGGACCTGAACAGACACTTTTCCAAGGAAGACGTACACAGGACTTACAGACATATGAAAGGATGCTCAACATCACTAACCATCAGAGAGATGCAAATTCAAACCACAATGAGATATCAACTCATACTGGTCAGAATGGCCATCATTAACAAATAAAAAATAACAAGTGTTGGAAAGGATATGGAGAAAAGAGAACTGTACTGTGTTGTTAGTGGGAATACAGACTGCTACGGCCACTGTGGAAAACAGTATAGAATTTCCTTAAAACACTAAAAATGGAACTGCCTTTTGATCCAGTGATCCCACTGCCAGGATTATACCCTAAGAATTTTGAAACACCAATTCAAAAGAACCTATGCACCCCAATGTTCATAGCATGATTTATAATAGCCAAGTGCTGGAAGCAGCCTAAGTGCCCATTAGTAGATGAGTGGATCAAAGAACTTTGGTACATTTACACAATGGAATACAATGCAGCAGAAAGAAAGGCAGCACTCCTACTCTTTGTGACAATATGGATGGAAATGGAAAGTATTATGTTAAGTGAAATAAGCCAGGCAGTGAAAGACAAATATCATATGATCTTATGTATAACAGGAGCCTAATGAACAAAACAAACCAGCAAAATAGAACCAGGGGCATGGAAACAAGGAACAGATTGACAGTGACCAGAGGGGAGGAGGAAGGGGATAAAAGGGGAAAGAAGGAAAAGAGTTTAGTCAAGGAACATGTAAAAATGACCCATGGACATGGACAACAGGGTTGGGATTGACTGTGGGAGTGGGACACAGCGAGAGGGGGTGGTTGGGTGGGGAAGGGACAGCAATGGGGAAAAATTAGGACAACTATAAAAGAACAACATAAAAAAGGCAAAAAATGGCATATGCAGTGTAAAAATAAACCACTTTACAAAACTAAACAGTATAACAGAATCTTGACTTCTATTTCTTGGTATCAGTACCAAGGAAACTAATCTTCCTCACTGAAGTTGAAGGATCTGGAATAATCAGTATCTTTTTCCTAACCATATTTCAGAGTACTTTTCAGTCATATAGTACATAAACAAAACAAAATCTTGTCAGATCACAGGCTCTAACTTTTGATGTGAAAATACAGAGCTTCCAATTAACTCAAAAGCTCAAGTTCTAAAATCAGAAATAAGATTAAACTTTTAAAGGTAATTTTTAATTTTTTAATTTATTGATACTTAGAGAGGAAGGGAGCAAGAAGGAAAGAGGGAGGGAGGGAGGGAGGGAGGGAGAGAGTGAGAGAGAGAGAGGGAGAGAGGGAGGGAGAGAGAGAGATAAACCCTGATTTATAGTTCCACTTACTTATTTTAGGTCCAGCAAGAGTAAGAGTAGAAAGGACAGGAAAACAGGTGAGGAGTTTTTAAAAGATTTATTTGGCCAGCTTCAAGCAAGTGGGCTGAGAACTTGAGGTGTCAGCAGGGGACAAAGAAAGACAGGTTTTTTTTTTTAAGTGGCTAAGGGAGAAGGGAGTTGAAGGGATTCTCTGTTGATAGCTTTGGGGGAGTGAGATCTGAGAACAGAGAAGCAAACTAAAAGACAGGAGTTACCAGGTTCTCAGAGACAAGCTATGGTATCTTTGAAGGACACAGTCCTTTGCCAATGGGCTAAATTATCTTTGAAGGTCACAGGTCTGGCCTCTTAGAAAAGCACCCACAGTTAATATCATCAGCAGTTCCTGAGGAGGCAGCACATTTAATAGGGTTTGCTAAAATTATACCAGAATTCCCAGAACTTAGGTCTTATGCCTAAGACTTTATGCATTTGTTGGTTTATTCTTGCACATGTCTTGACCAGGATCAAACACGTAAACTTGGTGTATTGGATAATGCTCCAGCCAACTGAGCTACCTGACCAGGGTTGAAAGGCAAATTTTAAAAGTTTACATTAAATAGCTATAATCATAGATATGTAGTTAAGACTGTTTAATTATAGGAATCATTTACATTTGAATTTATAAAACCTCCTATAAAGCTGGTGTGGCTCAGCTATTTGGAGCATCATCCTATAGCTGAAAGTTTGCAGGTCTGGTTTCCCATCAGGGTACATACATAGGTTGTGGGCTGATCAAGGACTGAGTGTGTGTGAGTACAACCCCCCACCCCCCCATCCAGATGTGAGTGATCCCTGGTATGGGCATCAATCCCTGGTTTGGGTGTGTATGGGAGGCAACCAACTGATGCTTTTCTCATGGATGTTTTTTCTCTCCTTTCCTCTTTCCCTAAAAGCAATAAAAACAAAAATCCAATCCCTTTAGTATCACTAAAAACGGCTTCAAATATATACATATCTATAATTTGATAAATATAGAATAGCTATTGAACCTGTCAGCTTCTTTACAAGCTTGAGATATCAAGTTGAGTGCAAGTCCTGACACCCAAGGAATTAAGTCCAGTTGAGAAGATAAGACATATTTGCAAGCATGCAACATGAAAACAACAAAATGGCTGCATTGTGGAGAAATGCATAAAATGTTGCAGCAGGAGAACACTGGTGGAAGAAAAAGGAAACCTGTATCTGGGACCTACAGGATAAGCAGGCTTTTCCCAGGAGAAAATGTGGAGAGGATAGCAGAGTTAATAAAGAAGAGAATTGTTGAGGTGGGTGACTGTCACTTCAGCTAGAAGCAAAGTGTAGAAGTACTTGTTTCCAAGTAGGTGGGGACTTTCCATATTATCTCGGATACACATAAAGCACCTTTTGAAATTGCGTCTAGTCACTGATTTCATTGTGTTGTAGGTTATTATTTTAAGTCTACAGTAATACTTTCTTCTTCTTTCTGCCCTTATTGTTTCAAAATTCAGTCTGAATTTTAAAAACAAAACAAATAAGCAAAAAATAAGCCTCTAATTAGGTTTCCTAGAAATTATCTGAATTTCTTTTCCATTAATTTATCTAAGATTGAAAATCCAAATCAACTGCCATGAATAAGCACATATATAAATATGGCAGTTTTTTTCAAAATGACATAAAAATATTTTAATAGAACATTCAAAGAAACAGAACAATAGCTAAAATGGGAATATAATAACTTTCCTCATAGTATTGTATAAAGATTAAATGAGTTGACTACACATCACAGGTGGGGACAAGAATAAAGAAATAAAAATTATCAAAAGTTTAGTACAGGAAAAAAGGTTCTGGAAACAGATAATCAACAGAATTTTACTTGTGCTTCACTACTAAGTAACTTTATACATCGTATTTATCCTTTTGTTTCTTTCCTCATCTGCAAAATGAAAAGATTGAAATAGTTAAGCTCTAATGTCTGTATAATTCTAAAATTTTTAATTAGCTCTTAACAGAAAAAATACCACTCTCTTACCCAATTGAAACCTGTCTACATCAACTTCCAGCTCCACATACACAAATGAACAAAAACTAAGACTTACTAAAAAAAATATTACTGCCTAGTAAATTTTCTCAAGAGCCAATTAAAACATTTTTCTAGCAGATTGTTCTAAGGGGCACCTTTTTCAATGTGTTACATATTAGATAAAAACTGGGATAATCATGGCACTGTGAGAGCCAGTGATAATAAACAGACTTCTCTGAGTATCTGAAGTCCATGGCCCTTTCTCCTTAGAAAGCAATGTTCGTATCACATACAAATTACAACCTGGTACATTTGTGCTGGTTCACAGAATCCCCTTGAATTATCTGATTTTCCATGTATAGGCAGTGATGATGACAAGGGACAAAGATTTACAGAATCACTGTCTTAGTCTAGTATAGTTTAGTTGCAAAGAACAGAAAATTATTTCAAGTAGCGTGAGCAAAAGGCAGATTTATTTTAAATATGAAAGGTATCTCATTGATTTCAATTTTAAGCAACATAATAGATCTTCATGGGAACAGAAAAGTTACCAAACAGATAGTCTTCTGTTTCCCTTTCTTAACAGAAAGTTGACTCATTTGCCTCCCAAAATATCTAGAATCTAATAACTAAAATACAGTCCTGTATCCCTGGACTATTATTAAAGTATTATTATTTCTTAATTTAGCTTAGTGTAATACTTAGTATTTACACATATAGAATATAAAATAGAAATATTAAGTAGTATTTGTGAACCTATCTTTGATTTAATGCTTAGCATTCATTAGGATAAGATTTTTAAAATTCTCTTCCAAGATTCTTAACCCTTAGATATCTGTTCTCAGCTTACATAATACTGTTCATACTTTGTCCCTCTTTCCATGGCAACATAGACCTTATAATAGCCATTATCATTTTCTACTGAAACATCTCTCCACAATTAACCTCAAATTAAACCACAACAATTTAACACCATTAAGAATACTCAATAGGAGCCCTGGCTGGTGGCTCAGTGGATGGGCGCCAGCTTGCGAATCCAAAGGTCACTGGTTCAATTCCTAGCCAGGGCACATAGCCAGGTCTCCAGCCAGGTCTGTAGCTGGAGGCAGGTGAAAGGCAACCATACATTGATGTCTCTCTCCCTTTCTTCCTCCTTCCATGCCCTTCTCTCTAAAAATAGCAAATAAAAATCTTTAAAAAAACAAACAAACAAAAGAATACTCAAAATTGATTGTGGTGTAGGCACGGAAACTTCATTAAACAGTTTTAATAAATTTTGTGTTGTACGGACACACTGTTGGAATATCCTTGTCTTATCTGGAGACCACTCTGGAGCATTTGAACACATTTTTCTAAAGGTGTACTAGGCAGGCCCTATACTTTATGAGAAACAAATGAAAAGGAATGGGTTAATTTACTAATGTTGGTAAGGCAAATATTGGGGAAAACCAGTTTGTTCTACTAATGAAAATCAACAGGCTTATTAGTCAGGAAGCAAATGACTTTCTGAAAGACAATTAATTGCAGTACTGTTAGAATGGTTTCTATTTTCAGCATATTCACACTACCTCTCTTCATTTAGAGTCTGTAACTTTAAAACACACAATGGTTAGAAAACAAAATTTGGCCAAAAAGTTTGTTATACTTCCTCTATATTTTAGTGACTCTTTGGAATGTTCAATTACATTCCTCAGTAAATTTTAATCCTGCTTCTTTAGACAAATTTATAATCTTAAAACTCTGTTATATAAAACATTTTTAAAACTTAAGAATTCATAGTCTTCTTTCTAACTTATCTCACAGGTTTTCCTTCTTTTATTTTAAAGATTTTATTTATTATTTTTCAGAGAGGGAAAGGGAGAGAGGCAGAGAGGGAGAGAGACATCAATGTACAGTTTGCCTTTTACCTGCCTCCAGTTAATGCCCTGGCTGGAGACCTGGCTTGCAACCTGATTATGTTGCTCTGGCTGGGAAAAGAACCAGCTACCTACCTTGGGGTTTGCAGGTCGGCACCTTATCCACTGTGCCACCAGCCAGGCCTGGTTTTCCTTTACAAAATACAAATGTGTTAAGAAAAAAAACTTAGTACATATAAAAATATATAGGCTGTTCAACTAGCATCGAAAATTTAAATAGAAAGTTATATTTTACTCAATATTGTCTTTGTCTCTGTTCCAAAAACAGTTACCTTACGGGTCCATATTTCTTTACTCTTTCTCTCCTCAATTCTACCCTGCTGGTTAAATAGTGTAAGAAGGAAATACAGGACTTTTACTTCCTATATAATTTTCTGTCTGGTATGCTGCCAGTGTAAACAGAATTTTTAACTTCTCAAGACATATTAAAAGAGAGCTATAAACTCATAAGTAAAAAAAAATGCTCATTATATTAAAAAAGAAAAAAACCTTGGCAATATTTACTCAAGTATGTAGTTTACAACAGTGGTTTTTCAAAGTGCTCTCTACAGAGATATGTATTTTTTAGAGTTCATTCAAGGGTCAATAAGGCAGATATAAAAGACATTGGGAAGCTGTAACTTCTCTATACCCTTTGGCTAAATGGTAAAATGTTTTCTCTGAAAAAGTTTCTGTGATTAAAATGGTCCAAATAAATATCTGAGGCCTTATTTATTATACCTGCTGGTTTAAAGTAAAGGAAGGGAAAACTAGATTTCCATCTCTTATCCTTTTGAGGGATAAAAATAAATTTTTTTAGTCAGGATGTAAACAGTACTGTCACTCCCTGAATTAGTATCTTTTTTGGAAAGTATATTTTACTACTATTACTATAGTTATCCCAATTTCTTTCCCATTTGTGCCCCTCTGCCTGGTACCTCCCTTCCCTCTAGCAATCCCTGCCTTCCCTTAGTTCACGTCCATGGGTCATGCTATACAGGTTCTTTGGCTTTGCCATTTACTTAACTATTCTAAACATCCCCCTGTCTGTTTTGTACCTTCCAGTTATGCTTCTTGATCCCTACACATTTTCCCCTAACTCCTCCTTCCCTCTCCCCACCCATAACCCTCCATATGATCTCTATATATATGGTTCTGCTCCTGTTCTAGTTGTTTGCTTGTTTTTGTTTTTAGATTCACTTTTTAATAGTTGTGAGTTTGTGTCGACATCAGGTGATCGTTATAATCATGTAACCATGGCTCGCTCCATTTTCAAGGCCAACAACAGCATGTTGAATCCTTCCTGTTTCAAGTCTTCCCAAATCCTCTTTTCTCCCTTTCTGTTGGATTTGGAAAAACTTCTCTACTTTTAAGAGCCCACGGGATTGGAATAAGCCCATTCAGATGATCTGTCCATTTTAATGTCAATTAATTAGTACTCTTAATTATACCTGTAAAGTCCCTTCACAGCAATACCTAGATTAGTTTTGAATAAATAAGGGATGAAAATTCAGGGAGCAAGGGGTGGGTGGGCATCTTTATAAATTTGTGAAGTGCACCATACTTGGAAAAAACCCCTTTATATTAGCCACTAATAATTTTAAAGGTTTATTCAGATTATTTGCTTCTATGGTTGCAGAGAGGCATGAGAAAACAGGTAGGTGTGTGTGTGTGTGTGTGCGCACACATGTGTGCTCATGTGCATGTGTATGTGTGCACACGCAAGTGTTTGCACTCAGGCTAAAGATCCCCTTTAACCCTATTTTTTTTTTTTGCGGCCATAAAAATAAACAAGTATACATCTAACTTGGAAATTTACTCGAAATGAATGCTGTCATTCTGATTACTGTTTAATAAATTTTAAAAAATCACAATTGGCCCTGGCTGGCGGCGCAATGGATAAGGCGCTGGTAGCCTGCAAACCCAAAGGTCACTGGTCAGATTCCCCAGTCATAGCACATAACCAGGTTGCACGCCAGGTCTCCAGCCAGATCCATGGCTGGGGGCAGGTGAAACGCAACCTGCCCCCAGCAGGTTTTTTTTAATTCTGTTCAGCCATTTCATATAGAAGGAGGACCCGAATAAATCCTCCCTCTTCAGATCATGGCAATTTTAATCTATCCCATAAGCATAGCCACTAAAATCTATTATCAGAAAATGTGGTAGTCAAATGGGAAAGCAACCATATATTGATGTCTCTCTCTCTCTCTGCCTCTCTTCCTTCCCCTCTCACTAAAAATAAAATCTTTTAAAAAAATCACAATGGCAGTAGAAAATTTAAATACCTTATTTATGAACTTTTTAAAAAGGAAAATATAGTTTATTGTTTTTAAGAATATAAATGGTCCCAAAGGTCTCTTAAATTATCCTCATTCTTTCTCTTTTTTTCCTTTTGCTACTCTTGGGTGTTTTGTGCTACCCCATCTTCCAAATCACAGAATCAATCTCTGCTTCACACAATCTACATTTTTATTCCTTCTGTGTATTCTTGGTGGCAGATATATTCTTCATCTCTCACTGGCTCTTTTCCTAGGTTTCTATGTCCATTTTCATGCTGTTTTAGGTTTCCTTAAGTTCCTTGAGCATCCCTGTAACCATTACTTTGAAATCTGTATCTGATAAATCAGTTGCCTCTCCATTTCATTTAGTTCTTCTTCATTTTTATTTTTTGGAGAGTTCTCCTGTTCTTTCATTTGAGGCCTGTTTCTTTGTCTTCCCATTTTAGCTGCCTCTTTGTGTTTGTTTTATGCACTGGGCTGGTCAAAAGTTCATATTTTTTCCCCCATAAAATAAAAAGACACATTTTTCATATTCACCAATAACTTCATTGATTTGAATATTTTGACTGTCTTGGCTATCACACACTATTATTATTATTATTATTATTATTTTTTACCACACTATTAGTTTTTAGTGGGTAGAGGTCAGGTGCTGCTAAACATCTTTCAAAGTATAAGAGAACCCCACAACAAGGAATTACTTGGCCAAAATGTTAATAGTACCCACAAACTTCTCAAGCCATTTTGGACATGTTTGATCAGTCATAATACATTCTCCAAACACTGCACAAATCTTTTTGAGTTTCAGTTGTATTTTTACCTTTCTTGAAATAATAAAGCTTGATACACCAAAAATGTCACATATTTTCTTCCATCTTCAATATTAAAATGGCTGCACAAAATTCACTAATTTTCATGTTTTTTAAAATACATGCTGGTATGACAGCTGTAACAGTATAACCTAAAAAAAAATTGTTACTAATGAAGGTAAAGACAACTAAACACTACTAGAGCCACTGTACAGAAAAAAAAAAACGAAACCAAATTTGTGGCCAACCCAGTGTTTGTTAGATGTGCTATGACTCCCAGTTTTTGTTGGGGGAACTTACATGGTAGGTGTCTTGTGGGACCCAGGGCTGCAGTCTCCTTGATCGCCTGAGCTGGGTGTGGGTTATGTGGATTCTCATGTTGAATTGAGTTTTGACTACCGTTGGCCCATTACTGCCTGGGATTGACCCTCAGGCTAGCTGACAATGAGGCTCAATTCACACCACAGTGTATAAATTGCTGTGCAAGTGCTAATCACATAAAACAGAATTCGCCTCAACAGGGTTTAGTGCCTGCTAAGATCTCCCTTTGGGTATGCTGTTTGTGAAGCTTCTTGTATCTTGTTCTAATGTTGTCTGAAGCCGGCCACTGGGTGTGTTGGTTCTGTGCCTCTTTGGAGGGACTCTAGTGCAGGTCAATGTCAGAAGCTCTCTTTCTCTGGCCCTGAGCAACCTGTGTGGAGCTACAGGTGAGCCTCTGCTGGGCTCTGCTGCTCACAGGAAGGACCAAGCTGTGCATCACAGCCAGCTTTTACCAGCACTGGGCCCAGGGGCAAGTCAGCAAAAGTCCCAAGGCACACTGATGAGTTCCGTATCCACTTGCCTCCACCAGTCAGCCACCTGAAAAAGCCTCTGCCTGAGTTGGGTGATGGAGCTAGCCTATCTCCGTGAGGGGCTGGTGCCAGACTTCAGGGAAGGTGGTGGGTATCATCCTCGTCCCACAGCCAAATACTCAAACTGTCCTAGATTTTATCCTGATCCTGTCAGGACAGCAACTAGGAGTTCAGGGAGGCAGGGCCTCTGAAGTCCAGAGGTTTGGCCTGTTGGGATCTGGGAGGGTAGTTCTATTGAATCTCCAGAGTGGGGGATGTACTGGTTTGGCTCATGGGTGAGTGGAGGGAATGGCCCCTGATCCAAAAACAAATAACTCAGTCATTGAAACCCCCTGAATCTACCCATACTTTTACACCTTGGCCAAGTCAACTCCATAGGGTATGGGAGAGGGATTCCAGAGGGTAAAAGCTATGGCTTTCCCCAAGGCTGATGCTACACCCAAGAAAGATGATAACTGTGATATCGGAGAATGATTCAGCACAGGGATGCTGGTTGCTATTCCCACAGCTTACACCCCAGAGCTATACATCCCAGACTCTCCTCAGGTGATGCTAGCATTCTAAGGGGAACCCCTGTAGCTGAGGTATCCTTCCAGGACCCAAGTCACTGCCCATGGGAACAGGGCCAGACTCTTTCCTGTCTCTACCCTTCCTACCAGTCCTTACGTGGCTTCTTCTGTAAATCCTTCATTTTAAAACTGTTCTTCAGCTAGCCTTCTATTTGTTATTCAGGATAATTGTTCTTTAATTTAGTTGTAATTCCAGTTTGGTCCTGGGAGGAGGTGAGTGTAGGTAGGTTCAGCTCACTTCAGTGCCATCTTGAAAGTCAGAAAGAAAGATTTACACCTTTAGACTCAAAACTTGTCTCTGGGTGTCTAGCATCTTGGAACTGCCTGCAGATATGGACTTGCCAGCCCACCACAGTCATGTGACCCTATTCCTTAAAGTAACTCTACCTTCTGTCCCTTTATTTACACAGACTCACACACCCTATTGGTTCTGTTCCCCTGGAGAACCCTAATAACTTCCACCCCAGAGAGTCCCTGTGCCTGGTGGCCAACCTTCTCACTGTGTCATGTTACCTCAGGGATGAAAGTGAGTTCCAAAATACAGAGGACTAACAACAGCATACCCCTCTTATTTGTTCCCTAACAGCATACCACAACATACTGAGTTTCCTTGCTCCCAGGCAAGTGAGTGGACTTAACTATATAGTTTAAGAGTAGCTTATCAAAATTCCTGCAAAAAAACTAAAGACTGCCCTGGTCAAGTGGTTCAGTTAGTGGAACACTGTTCCATGAATGAAAAATGGATACAGGTTCAATCCCAGGTCAGGACATTTATCTAGGTTACAGGTTTAATTCTCAGTAAGGACACATATGGGAGGCAGCCAATTGATGTTTCTCTCTCTCTCTCTCTACCTTCCTCTCTCTCTAAAACCAATAAACATATATATCCTTAGGTGAGAATTAAAAGAAAGAAAACTAAAGAATGAAGAGAATATAAAACGTCAAATGCAAGAAAATTACACAACAAAGCAAAACAAAACAAAACAAAACAGCTCTGATACTTCTATTCCTAGAAAACCTTTTGTTGCTACACTGAAACATAAAATTACAAACTAAGACCTGGCAAGAAGTTGGAAAAAAAGTCAAAATTACAAAAAAAGTTAATTGAAAGGCAAATTTATATTCACTCATAATCCTCTCCTAAGTGATTATATCTTAAAATATCAATAATACAGGGAAGCTATCATAATTAATAAAACTTTAAAATACCGTCTATTTCAGCTATCTCACCTATTATTTATGTTATAAACAAGTTGTTTACAACCTACACTTCAGTATTTTTAAAAATAATTCACAGTTTTATAGTAGGGGATGATTTCTTTAAGGATAGGAATCTAGTATTTGATGAGAATATGTTTTATATGTAATAGAAATCTTTTAAAAGTTAATATACTTACCTGTCTTCTTAAAAATAACTTAATGAACATCTTCTCTTGACAACAGATATTCAAAATGACCATTAATAACTTATAGATATATAAGGACAACTCTTCCCCTGCAATAAATATGCCTATGTTTCTGGAATTATTTATTGCTTTTCTCTAAGAGAGTTGGTCATTTCTCTCAGTCACATTTTGCTATTACGTTTCTGAACCTGTAATGTCTTCTTATTTAAGGTTTCTGATTTGCTATACTTTGAAAAATTTTCCCTTCTCTTTTATTATTTGTTTTCATTTATGTTATGAAGGCCCCATTTTCAGGCAATTACTTGAAATGATCTCATCTCTAGTCAAGGTGGTTGAACATGTCATGGATATACTGGCTTATATTAACGAGGATAAGAAGCCAAATAATAGATATATTAGATTGCCAATGTTTGCTGAGGATATAGTCTCCTGTGCTTCTTTAAAAAAATATTTTATAGTCTACTTCTAACATCTTAATTCTTTTTCCCCTGAGTCTACAATCTGTTGTGTTTATGGTTCCATCCTACTCTAAATACTTGGGCCAATGTCACAGACCTGAGAAGATATTCAAGGATAAAAAGAAGAAGAAAAAAAAGGAAACAGGGTACTATTAACATTTCCTGTTTTTAACCTCCAGTAAGTCATCTCTGTTCTTAAGTCAGAGTTAAGTTAATCATGAGACTGGCACTATTGGGGATTTTGGTTAAAATGAAATTTTCAGTCCCTTCTAACAGAGAGAATTCATTCACTTATTGATCTACTGGGCTCCTTTATATGCAAGGTTATTCTGTTAGGCCCCGGAATTACAGCAGAGAATTATACAGTTCCAGCATCTGTCCTCATGGAACTTTACACACTAGTACAGTGGTCTGGAAAACTATAATGATTAGGAAGAGTTCTATGTCCCTTGGGCAAGTTACTAAATGAGTAACTTAATGCTTTTAGAATTCTCTAACCCTTTCTTAAGTTCTCAATTACTATTAAGGCATAAAGAAACCTTGGTCCTGGCTGGTGGCACAGTGGATAAGGTGCTGGCCTGCAAACTCAAAGGTCACTGGTTCAATTCCCAGCCAGGGCACATAACCAGGTTGCAAGCCAGGTTTCCAGCCAGGTCCATAGCTGAAGGCAGGTGAAAGGCAACCATACATTGATGTTTCTCTACCTCTGCCTCTCTCCCTTTCTCTGTCTCTGAAAATAATAAATAAAATCTTTAAAAAAGAAAAAAATGAAACTTTGGCTATTAGCCACAGTTCTCTTGAGATTTTATGACAGAATGGACTAATTTACTTAGAATACTGTGAACTCTATCAAACATACAGACTTTCAAAATTGTTTCTACCTTTGCCAATATGTATCCAATCTAGAGTTAATTCATAACTGTGCAGGGAGAAATAGGTTTTCCCTCTTAAAGGGTTCTTAAAGCACATAAACATTGCCTTGAGGTTTAGAGATTGAGTGAGGTAGACAACGAATGTCACTCTGAAATACCTGCTCACATTTATAGCTTAAAAATTCTGTGCTATAACCTCTATTATTGCTGGCTTACATAAAGAAAACTATTTCTTCTAAGTTGAAAAACCATTGCTTTAGAAAAGTGAGGTGGAAAAGAATCCAGGTGGCTATGGTGTTTCAACAACTTATATATTTCAAAGAGGGTTTCCTACACCTGAGGTTCACTTTTCATCTCTGCTCAAATTCTTTTTTTTAATTTAATTTTATTGTTGTTATATTACATTCATCCCATCCCTGCCACCTTCTCTCCCCTTTCCCATCCTCCCATTTTCCCCCGCAGTCAGTCTCTGGTCAAATTCTTAAGGTGACATTCTTAACTTTAAAATATTCTCCAGAAATAAAGCAACTGACTCCAAATCTCTATATTAGTTTATATAAATGTTTCCATATTTTCCTTTCATTTATTCAAATATTGAGTACTTATCATGTGTCAGGTATTCCACAGATGTTGATGACACAGTGATAAGGCAAACTTATTGCCCTTAAATTTATACAGCAGAAATGTCATTTAGGTAATTGCTATTAAAAGTCAAATACTTTACAAGTTACTTATACATGTCTTTTTATAGTACAGCTGGACTGAGGGATAATGGGAAACATACTATAACAAACACACAGTACTACATGAGGACTACATCTACAAAAAAATCATATGTAATACATGATTTGAAAATTGATCTATACACATCTCCTTATATCGTTACCCAATAAAATGAATTGACTATTATCAGTATAATAAAATGATACTTAATACTAATATGTCATTAAATTTGGTGGAAGAAAGCTTTTCAGAATTGTGTGCAATCAGCTTTGACTTTGAAAGATCCACAGGTAATAGTCTCCCTGGGCCAAACAAAGCATGGAGAATGGGAGACAGCCAATGAAAGAATGAAGTAGGCTGAAACCCAATAATAAGGCTATTTATTGATTACAGAGTGTTCACTCTCATTGTATCTCTTTACACAGCAGCTTTTTCATAAGCTTCATGGTAAAAGATTTTGAAAATCAAAAGACCCAAAAGACACTATTCTTCACTATAGCTCTCAGAACTACAGTTCCTGTCCATGCTTGAGTACTAAATCTAAGATAAATTTTATATTTCTTTCTTTCTTTTTCTTAATTAACAGCAGGCTTCAAATTTACCCGTCCTTTTATTACTCTCTTTCCCCCTCTTAGCCATGCTTTCAAACAATGTTACAACTATACTTTCTCAAAAAAATGAAAAAAAAAGGAAAAAAAGAAAAAAGAAAAAGAAAGAAGAAAAAAGAAAAGAGATTGTGGGCCAAGTAAACTGTTAAATATGTTAAATAACAACAGATGAAGGTATTTCAAAACTGAGGCTCATACATTCCCTTTATACTATTGCCAATTATACCACTTATTGCACTATCCATAATTTCATACAAATAACTGGAAAATTAAAATAATGCTAGTGATAAGCTGCTTAGTTACCAGACTTAGTGCAGTTGAGACAAAGATAAATTTCATTAAGACCCCATAGAACAGTGAATTTTCACACTATCAACTTCATACTTGCTAGACATATAACTAACAAGCTAAAATTAAACTGTGTTCGATTTTATAATTATTAAAGAACATGTGTAATATGCTGGAAATATATTGTCATAACTGTTTAAAACATAAAATATAATTAAGAATTTTATCTTCTAAGGCAAAGGGAATAAATGACATAGCTCTCCAACTTTTCATATGAATCCATCTGACTCAAACATTTTTCAGGAATTTTTTATGTATGAAAAGAGGTTATAGTGTCTATAGTTTCAATGACAGTACACTGAGAGTCTAAGTGAAATTAACTTGTTTTGCATCCTTTTCCTTGCTATTGTAATATGATTTGTATGTACAAAAACTTAAAATCCCTAGACAGATAAATCATAAAACATAGCATAATGATGCTGAAACATGAGTTTTCCCCTATACTCAACAAAACAAAAAACAAACTCTTGCATTTAAATTAAATTAAAATGCAAGTAAGTCAACTAGTTTGACTACTGAATATTGTTAATATTTTAAACGTGGAAAACAATGGCTTTGCTCTAGGAACACCTTACACTTGCAAACTACTGCACTTACTATTGGCAACCAAGAGTAACAAATACAGAACTATAAAGTTGAAGAATTAAATGTACACTAAGTGAACCAGGACTTTTACATACATTTATTTCTCTTAGTATTGTGCTATTTCTTTAAATCTTACCTTTCCCCACTATTTTCCATGATACCTAGCATTCAATAAAATTTTTTTTGAATGACTGGAAATACACCTGCCTTTATGTTCTGGTTGCTGGGGCTACTTAATACTTCTATCCTACTGGTCACTAGTTTTTCTGCCTTTCAATTATAGATTTTCAGAATGAATGTCTGTTTTCAACTTTTTCACTTTGCTTGCTCTTCTAAGCCATGAAAAAAAATTACCCAGTTTTTAATGCATGGAATAAAGTCACCTAATAGGTCAGGATGTCCACTTGTCTACTTTAAAAAAAAAAAAGATTTTATTATTATTTTTAGAGAGAGGGGAAGGGAGGGAGGCAGAGAGGGAGAGAGACATCAATGTATGGTTGCCTTTCACCTGCCTCCAGCTACAGACCTGGCTGGAGACCTGGCTTGCAACCTGGTTATGTGCCCTGGATAGGAATCAAACCAGCAACTTTTGGTTTGTAGGCTGGTGGTGCCTTTCCACTGAGCCACCAGCCAGGGCCCATTTGTCTACTTTTTAAATCTACCTTGCTATCTTTACTGTACATCTATAATTGAGCTATGAGTATAAGCTTTGCATTTTATAGGTAGAATTACCATAATACAAACTGGGACATTACTGAAAATAAAAGGAAGTACCATCAATAAGCATAAAGTAGCATTATACAACATAAATCTGGGTATATGGTCACCCTATGTAGCAAGGAAAAATAAAAATTATAGCACAAACGGGTAGTTAAGCATTCCACCAGTTAAATTTGTCTTAACTGACTTTTCCTATCATGATTCAGCATGCGGCCAAGATGGGGTATAGGTAGACATGCTGTATCTCCCTCATAACTAGAAAAATTTCTATCTACCTCAAAATGGAATAAAAACAATGCAGAAATTCCAGAAAATTGAACTACAGGGAAGTGCAACAAATGAAATAAAGAATTACTCAGCCAGACAGGTAGGAGGGGTGGAGCTGGGGAGGAAAGCAGCAGTGGCAGCACCAGAGCTGAGGCTGCAGTGAACAGCACAGTCATACATTTAAACCTAAGAAGTGACCCCGGGGCCAGACTGCATAGCCCATGGTTCCAGAACTAGGATACAGCCAGCAGCTGTGGCAGCAGCCTGAGGACTGAGACCTTGGCAATAAGCACAGTCATCTATTTAAAGCTGGGAAGCAATCCCAGGACCAGGCTGTGCAGGGCATAGTTCCAGCTTTGGGAAAAATAGAGCCATATTTTTTTTTTCATTTTTTTTTATTGTTGTTGTATTACATCCATCCCCTTTTTGCTCCCCTCTGTCCCCCTCCCCACCCACCCATCCCCCCCAAAGTCAATCCCACCTGTTGTCCATGTTGGTTCTGACTGCAAAAACCAGTGGGCGCTGGGGTGGAGGAAGAAACCGTCCATCTCAACAGGCAAGTGTCATTGTTTCCTCCTAGATACCTTCCCTAACATGGTGGCCCCTCACTGATGAACTCCTAAGGCTCTGTCCCTTACAACATAACAGGTGGGACAGAACATCTAAGGTACAGAGGCAAACAAGGAAAGCTGTAAAGCTGGAAACAGAGAAGTATGGCCCCAAAGAGGGAGCAGATCAAGGTGCCAGTGGGAGAATTGAGCATGAAGAGGATAACCAACTTAAACAGCAAAGGAGATGGCCAACCTAACAGATGCAGAGTTCAAAATGCTGATGATTAAGATGCTTACAGACTTGACAGATATGCTTAAATACAGCAAATGCAGAAGAAGAAGTGAAGGCTAGGCTATATGAAACAAAGAAAAATCCACATGAAACCAAGGGTGAAAGGAAGGAAACTGGGGCTCAAATAAATGATTTGGAACATAAGAAAGATAAACAGTCAACTACTACAAAATGAGGACACAAGAATTGAGAAAAACAAGGAAAGGCATAGGAACCTCTGGGACAATTTTAAATGTGCCAATATCTGAAGCATAAGGGTGCCAGAAGGAGAAGAGAAAGAGCAAGAAATTGAAAACTTATGTGGAAAAATAATGAGGGATAACTTTCCTAATTTGGCAAAGGAAATAGACATAAAAGTCCAGGTAGCACAAGGATTCCAAAACAAGCCAGACCTAAGGAGGACCACACCAAGACACATCATATTTAAAATTCCAAAGGGTAAAGATAAGAGAGAACATTAAAAGCAGCAAGAGAAAAGCAGAGAGTTACCTACAAAGGGGATCCTGTAAGACTATCAGCTGATTTCTCAAAAGAAACCTTGCAGGCAAGAAGGGCCTGGCAAGATGTTTTCAAAGTGATGAAAAGCAAAGTCCTACAACCAAGATTACTCTATCCAGCAGAGCTATCAGTCAGAATGGAAGGGCAGATAAAGTGCTTTCCAGACAAGGTAAAGGTAAAGGAGTTCATCATCACCAAGCTATTATCTGAAATGTTAAAGGGACTTAATTAAGAAAAAGTGGACATTATGAACATTAAAAAGACTCGCAACTATCAACAAGAGAATCTAAAAAAATAAACACAAAATCTAAGCAGACAACTTAGAGAAGTTATAGAATCAAAGATATGGGGAACATTTGGAGAGGTGTGAGTTGGGAGGGGGAAGGGAATAAGGGGGAAAAGGCACAGGGATTAAGAAACATAGTTGGTGGGTGTAGAAGCGAGGTGTTAAGAATAGTACAGGAAAAGGTAAAGCCAAAGAACTCACTTGCACGACCCATGGATTCCTAAGGGGGTGAGATTCCTGCAGGGAGGGGGTGCTGGGCAAAAGGGAGCAAAGGGAAAAGAAATTAGGACAAACATAACAGCAAAATCAATGAAATAAATGAAAAAAAAAGAAATATAAACAAACAAACAGACTGAGTATGATTCTTTATTATCTTGACTGGAAGTATCCAACTATATTTAATATATCCTAACATGAAATGAATTTTATCTGAAATGTCTAAAAATTGGTATTATACTATATATAGCAGAAATAGTAGACACACAGATAGAACTATCATTAACCATGATAGTTATCACAACATTACTTTGACACTTTCATGTCAAAATGCTGTGACAAAGAATGAGGTATATTTATCAAAATGCAAGTGATTTAAGAAACAAAATGACAAAAAATAAGTATCATCAATCTCCAATACCACATATAAAACTAGTAAATATTTTCTGAGGTCCAAAATGAAGAAACCAAGTTATCCTAATTAACTAGGTAAGATGGCATTAACTAATGGAAAATCCATTCTCTGAATATAATCAATGATGTTTTTAATCATGGAAAAAGTTATGGACCAGCAAAACTTATCCACAAATAGGGGAGAATAAGAGTAGTAAGAGAGTTCCTTTGGAGAAGTACTACAGAAGACATTTTTATTAAGAAAATGATTTTCCTGAGGATAAGGACATGATGACAGCTGAAGCACAAACACAATTTACTCTTCAACCTACCCTGACTCTATGCATATACATACATACATTTTCTGTTCCTTGGCATTAGCCAACTGCTACTCTTCCCATTCCCTAACTTAGTTAATGCTGTTGCATTAGCATTAAAAATATAATCAGTTAATTCTTATTTAGGTGATTCAAGACAATAAAAATTTACTCTGTAGATTTAAAAGTATGAAATAGAGTAACATTTTAAAAATTCACTACATTCTCCAAAAATTTAGTAAGAAGAGTAGTGTTTTACTTTTTTTTTTTCTTGTTTCTTCAATTTGATGCTTAGCTAAACAGCAAATAGCTGGATAATAATGCCATTATACTTTAGTATGCAGCTTACTTACTTTTTTGTGTAATTCCCATCTTATCATGTAGCATATTAAAAACATAATTACTGAAGGCTTCAGTTTAATAAAATTTATAATTTTTAGTGCTTCATCAATGACCATCTTAAGTTAAACTAGCCTTTTTCTTCTTTTTTCATTGTGTGAGTGTATGGCGAAGAATACACTATAGTCTGGTTCCAATGCCTCGATTTGTGCTATCAGGCGGCAATTTTATCCGTATTGTTTTTTTGTTTTTTTTTTTTTTTTATAAGAAAAGATTTTATTTATTTACCTTTTTAGAGGGAGGGTAAGGGAGGGAGAAAGAGAGGGAGAGAAACCCCAACGTGTGGCCTCTTGCGTGCCCCCAGTCAGGGACTTGGCCCACAACCCAGGCATGTGCCCTCACTGGGAATGGAACCAGCACCCCTTTGGTTTGCAAGCCAGTGCTCAATCCACTGAGCCACACCAGTCAGGGCTATCCACAGTGCTTTTGAACCAGCAGTACAAATGACAACCCAATTAAAAAAAATAAAGGCAAATAATATCTTAGTTTTAACATGGAAATATTTTGAATTTGCAAACTTGTCCCAAAGGGTCTCAAGAGAGTATTCTAGAGATCTATGGGCCACACTTTAAAATCTGCTGTTAGAAGAGATTTGCTGTGCTATATAGCCTTGTTGATGATACCAAATTTGGGAACAAAGGAAGCTTGCCTAGAAAACTGAATGTTTATGACTATATCTCAGGATTAACAGGAAATTATCCAGGTGAAAGGGATGAATAATGGGTTGTGAGAGAATGCTCTTGGCAGAAAGAAAATACCAGGCAGGAGTTGGAATTCTCCATGGGAAAAAAAAAGGAAAATTAATATTATGGAGTAATATAGTTAAAAAGGAAATGTACTCGGAAATATGGGAGGAAAGGTCAATCATAAAAAGGTTTTTCAATGTTACATTAAGGAGCTTGAATTTATCTCAAGGGCAAAGGGAAATCACAGAAAAGTTTTAAGCAAGACATTTGGCATTATTAGATTTGTGTTTCAGAAAATATTCTGAGGTTGAACTGTGGAGAATGAATTGGACTAAGACTGGATAATAGAAGACTATTGCAATAGCCCTGGATATATGAGAACAGAAAGAAATGTACAGACTAAAATGTTACTAAGAAATCGGAATTGACAATAGGACTTGGTGATTAACTAGATGTGTGCAATGAGGTAAGGGAAGAAACCAAGATTAATTCTTAAAATTGTTAGCTTCAGCATATACACAGAGTTAATGAAATAGGGAATACTGTAAAAGGAACAGATTTGGATGTTTCAGAAGGTAGGAAAGGGGAGAATATTAGCTCACTCATGACACAAGGATATCTTGTGGGCACAAATGCAAATAGAGATGTCTAGTAGGCAACAACTAGATATATGAAGATCAGGGTACAGGTCTGAAGTAAAACAGTATGGATTTGTAATCATCAGAATATAGGTGGATACCAAAGCTTGGCTGAGTGTGAAGAGTCAAGAGCTCAGGACCAGCATTTAAGAGAAAAGGTATGTACAGCTATTAAAAAAGTACAAGTAAATGGACTGATAAAAGGATATATCCTTATAATAGATGAATTAAGATGAAGACCAATTTATTTTTTAAAGATAAGAATTCAGTGATAAAAGTGTGAAAAATTTTATTGTTAAATAATTACTAAATTATCATCGACGCTCAAAATAGGTAACATTCATTGATATTTGTTTCAGGAAGTATTAAGAATTTCAGTAATTCATTAATTTGTTAAAAAAATTCCAAGACTTAATTTCCTAAATTATATTTCCATAATCATGCATGTAAGTCTAATTAGTATTATATTTTTATTAGATCAAATTAGATTCAATTCCAGTTACTAAAGTAGTAAACTTGTTTTAAACAGTAAATCTTTAATAGTTAAGAACATAGTACACAGAACTACATGAAGACCTACATTAAGACCTAATAAATTGAGGTGAACAAAAATTTTTTTTGGAGATTTAAACCTTACTAAGGACAAGGTAGCACATTTACTTTAAGGATCCCTCAGACAGCATTTCTTTTGGTAGAAAATATTTTGTGGTCATCACTTTCCTTTGTCATATGACAGAAGCCCAGATCACAGTATTTTTTTCATGACCATTTGCCAACTGAGCTGTTACCCAGATGATGTTTTAAACCTTTATAATCATCACAACTTTTATTTTCAACATCCAGTACTTTGAGTCATTACCTAAAATTTTGAGCTGTGGAGAATTTATACATAGTTCTTCCATTTTTAATAGTTAAAAGACTGATTATACAATATTTTTTCAATAAAGCAAAGGAGACTCAGGAATGTGAGTTATTTCCAAAAGATTATTCTCTGAGCAAGTGTTAAAACTGGAAAAGAAACTATCTTTCTAGCTTTATATAAAGGAGTAACAATAAGCATGGCTTATTTGTGTTCAATTTATCCATAATCTTACATATTTTAAACCAAAAATACCTATGGAGAAAAACTTTACATTTTGAAATTGGTAATATGGCACTTATGTAGAAATAGCTTTTAAAAATTACAATATACATGGCTTTAAATGAGACAATATCTTGGTAATATTATCCAATCCCCAGACCTGATATTTGTGATCGTAATTTCATCCTACTAACATTTCAGTAAAATAAATAATTCTACCTTCATGTTCAAATTTATATTTGTATATATACTTTGATTATAATATATAGTGCAAACTAAAAGCAAAATACTGTTGAAAGCTATTATTAAATATAATGAATTACGTACAAAAAATATTTAACTTCCTCCTTTACCACTGTAACATCTTTTACTTACTAGGAAGGATAATCTTTAATATTAAAAAACTGAACTGTCAAAATTGGGATTAATATGTCTAATTAGGAAAGTCCAATATGGTGGCTGCATAGGATGCTGAACATACCCTCTCCTATGAGCAAAATAAAAAATATATGTATACAGGAAGCATTTACTCTGAAAATACTGAGTGTTGAATGAAGAGCTTCTGACAACATAGGAGAAAGATACCAAAAAAAGAAGGCTGGGAAATTGAGGGGGGGAGAGACTCCCCCCCCCACCCCCCAAGGTGTGGGAATTCTCCAGGTTCTCCAGGCCTAAAAAGCCCATGAGCAACATTGTTTATGCAGCCACGGTCTCTATGAGGGTGTTTTAACTTACCTATGCTGCAGTGCTTTACAGCTACATTGTCTGGAAACTTCTGCCTCAAAACAAAGGGAGCAAGCAGGAACAATAGGGTGTCACATTCACATGACCTCTCTCTTCTCTCAGTTCAGGGCCCTGTAGGCTAATGCCCCAGGTGCTGTAAGCACGCTTGCTGGGCTCCAAGCCTCTTTCCCCACCTACCAGACACACAGTGCCTACAAAGCCTACAAAAAGGTCTACAAAGGACTACTTTAGGTATGACAGAGAGAGACTGCACAATGAAGAATGGAGAGCCATGGAAGCTCTTTGAGGTCTGTGGGAATTTTCCAGGGTTGGAGGAGCTGGAGAGTGCCATCCTTTACGTACCCTTCCATAGAGGGTGGGCAGATCTATCCGGGTGCTCTGGACTACTTGAAAGTTACTGCAGTATGTGTTCCCAGACACACTGCCCAAGACTATTCTGGCCCAAAGGAAACGAGCAGGATCAAACAGTGCATTACTGTACACACCTGGAAGTGCTCCAGCTCAGTACACCAGCATACAGGAAGCCTTAGGCTACTGGTTAACAACTGCTAGCCTGCCCAAACTAGCTGGCATACAGTATACGTAAGGCCTACATCTATATATAAGGCTGCTTTTCCAACACTGGAAAAGACAACTATAGTATGTAATTAATGTAAACAAACATAGAAAGTCAACCAAAATAAAGACAGAAGAATATTTCTCAAATGAGCCACAACAAAAGTCTCCCAGGGAGTGAGGGAACCTAAGAAAATAGATAAATATGCCTGATAAAAAAAATTAAAGAAAATGGTCAGAAGAATGCTCATTAAGCTTGAGAGTGGAATAGAGGAATTCAAAGAGCACTCGAACAAAGATAGAGTATAAGAAAGAACCAAGCAGGCCTGAAGAATATAACCACTGGATCAAAAAGCACATTAGAAGGAATCAACATCTAATACTGATGAAGGGATCAGTGACCTGAAAGACAAACAAGTGGAAATCAACCACTTAGCAGGGAAAAAAATTAAAAATTAAAAAATGAGGATAATTTAAGGAATCTTAAAGATAACATCAAGCGCTCAAATACCCACATCATCGGGATCTCAGGAGGACAAAAAGAAAGGAAAACAAAGTTTCTTTAAAAAAATGACTGAGAGTAGAAAAGATGGCGACAGAGTAGAGAGCAGTGCTGATGGCGTTCTCGAGTATCAGAGCAGCTGGAGGACAGGACAGGGAGCACGAGATGTCTGCAGGTCCCTAAGAATTGGAGCGGTCAGCATCTGGACTCAGGGGAGCACAGCCCAGAGGCAGTAGAGACCTACAGGAGAGCAGGTGAGACAGTTCTAAACCTGCCTGCAGGCTGAGGTCAGCTCTGGGCAGTGGTGGCTTTGCCCAGAGGGGTGGCTCTGACTGAGATAGCTTCAGGCTCCCTGGTCACTAGAAATCTGAGCAGTGAAGTGTGGGCAGTGAGTGCAAACTTGGGGAGATTGAGGAATTGAACTCCTGCAGGGGAGGGACTACGTGAGAGTGGAGCTCCAGAAACTGAGAGAGAGGAAGCGCCTTCCAGGGCCAGAGGCAGAGGAGGAGAGACCTGTGGGGAGCAGGGTTGGGGGAGCAGGGAAGTGCACTGGCAGGGGCAGCGAGCTGGCTGAAAATTGTGCCCCTGCACCACCCAGGGAGAGGGCAGCTCAGAGCTCCGGTGAGAAGGGAGGCCCAACATCATGCACCCACACTGTCGCACAGCCTCCCACAGAAACTGCAGCTCAAAACTGCATGCCAGGAACTTGCTGCTGGTGCAACTGGCGCACTCATTGCAGGTGGCAAAAACCTCCTCGAAGAGCTGGAGGGAAAGGGCTAGCTAGGGCGCTGTCACTGTGGGGCTCCCCACAGAACCAGGTGCATCTAAGGCAGCGAAAACCTCCTCAAAGTGCTGGAGGGGAGGGCTAGCCATCCCCTGCTGCAATACTGCAGGCCACCTCCCCTTGGAGCCCAGCACGTTATGCTGTTGGAAACCTCCTTGAGGAGCTGGAGGGGGAGAAGTAACCATTGACATCACAAAAGAACCTGCAGTTCTTCACAAAGAACCAGCGAGAGAAGGGAGGGCCTCAAAACACCTGGCAGTGCGCAGTGCAGTGCGCAGTGCAGTGCGCAGTGCGGAAACTCAGCTAGGCTACTGGAGGCTCAGCCTGGGGGGCTGGCACTCAGAATCAGCCCTCACTATGACAGCCACAGGCCCTGCCACTCCAAGGCCCCTCAGCCTGACTGCAGACTGCAGAGACTTGATCAAGAAAAAGAGGCAGATTCAGGAAATGGATTGCTGCTAACCTCAAGCACCAGAGTTACATCAAGAGCTACATGAACTATTAATCCCTAACATATCCTTTTCAAAAGTTACTTCCAACCTCACAATTAGTGCATATTAAATAGTGTTTATATCATAGTGTATCCCAATTCCCATAGTTTTACTCCTCCCTTCTTTCAATTCATTTAACTACCCAAGATCCCCCTCCTACTCTTGTTTTAAAGTCTACTCACTCTCCTGCTACAACTCATTTCCAATTCTCAATCTAAGTATTCCTTCCCTCCCCAGCCTCTTAAAACTTTTTTTGTGGGTGCTCTACTAGGGACTACACATTTTTTTTTCTGCTAAAAACACACAGGTCCTGGCTGCACCTTGACCAATCAGTGGTCATTGAAGGTGGACAGGGAGGTAGATGCAGCAACTATATATATATATATATATATATAGGTTTAATACTTTTCACTTGCACTTGAGACATTCTGATTTTCCCCGTCCCCATTTCTATATGAGATAAAGTTGGCTTTCTCACTCCCACCCCCACTATCTCTGCTACTCTTTTGCACCCTTCAAAATTATCTATACTTTGGTCAACTTAATCATTTTTCCCCTCTTATAACGGTCTTATCATATCTACATCCCTATTAAGACCAGCTCAGTTGCAGCTTAGGGTGTGATTAAGGGCGGGGGTTACTGTGGAGGAGATGGGTATCTAGCTAGGTTCACAGGCAGTTGAAAGGGGGATTAAAGGAGTAAGATATCCTTGAAGGTGTGGTTATTTTGCCTGGACTGGTGGTTCTGTTTTAGGAGCAGCTCAAAAAGAGTGTATGAGAAAGGATAGGAGTGTCTCTCAATCAGCCAACTGCAGTGAAGGGAGCAACATATACAACAAATCCAAAATACAACCAGACAGCCCAAGTTAATGACATAAAGGGTACCTCAAGAGGAATAAGTTGAGGAAATCTAGGAGACTACAACACTGAACCCCACAAATCTCCTAATATAGAAGGGCACTTCATGCAGGCAGGGAATCAAAGCAGATTAATGCAAGACAAAAACAAGCAACAACAGACACCCAAAATGAGGAAAAAAGGAAAGAGTCTATCACCAAAATGAAAGGAGGAATCACCAGACAGACTACAAGTGAAATAGAAACTAGCAAGCTATCAGACATAGAGTTCAAAGAAATCATTATAAGAAGGCTCCATGAACTAGCGGAACTCAAAGAAAACTACAAAAAACTCCAGGGCAACAACTACAAGGAACTTATGGAAAATTATACCAGCATTTAAAAAGACATAGAAACCCATCAGTAAGAACCAGGAAGAAATGAAGAACACAATTTCAGAACTGCAGAACACAACAGAAGGAGTTCAAAGCAGGTTAGATGAAGCAGAGGACTGGATCAGCAAACTGGAGGGCAACATGGAAAAAAATAACCAAACATTGCAACAAAATGAAAAAAGACTGAAAAAGACTGGAGAGGTTTTAAGAGAGATACAGGACAACATGAAATGCAACAATATAAGGTATATCATAGGGATACCAGAAGGAGAAGAGAAGCAAGGGAAATTTGACAACCTGGGTGAAATGAACAAATTTCTGGAAATGTATAACATACCAAAACTCAAACTAAAAGAAGCAGAAAGCCTGAATAAACCAATAACAACTAGTGAAACTGAAGATGTAATCAAAAATCCTCCACTGCACAAGAGCCCTGGTCCAGATGACTACACAGGTGAATTTTACCAAACATTTAGGGAAGAACTAACTCCTATCCTCCTCAAATTCTTCCATAAAATCCAAGAAGAGGAAAGACTCCCAAGCTCTTTTTTATGAGGCCAGTATTATTCTAATCCCAAAACCAGGTCAAGATCCAGCAAAGAATGAAAATTACAGGCCAGTATCTATGATGAACTTAGATGCTAAAATTCTCAACAAAATATTGGCAAACCGAATCTAGTAATATATTAAAAAAATTATATGCCATGACCAAGTGGGATTCATCCCAGGGATGCAAGGAATGCAAATCAATAAATGTAATATATCACATAAAGAAACTGAAACAAAAACCCGTATCAATAGATGCCAAAAAAACCCCAAAAAACATTTGATAAAGTACAGCACCTTTTTACAATAAAAACACTCAGCAAGATGGGAATAGAGGAAACATACCTCAACATAATAAAGGCCATATACGAGAAACCTGAAGCTAATGTCATACTCAATGGGCAAAAACTGAAAGCCTTTCCCTTAAGATCAGGGACAAATTAAAGGTGTCCACTCTCTCCACTTCTATTCAAAATAGTCTTGGAAGTTCTAGCCACAGCAATCAGAGAAGAAAAAGGAATCAAAGGTATCCAAATTGGAAAGGAGGAAGTAAAATTGTCATTATTTGGAGATGATATGATAGTGTACATACAAAACCCTATAGATTCAATTTGGCAAAATAGCTGGATACAAAGTCAATATCCAGAAATTGAAGGCATTTTTATACACCAACAATGAAACATCAGGGACAGAAGCTAGAAAACAAATCCCAATTACCCTAGCAACAAGAAAAATAAAGTACTTAGGAATAAACTTAACCAAGGAAGCAAAGGACTTGTACTCAAAAAAACTATAGAACACTGAAGAAAAAAATTAAGGAAGATACAAATAAATTGAAGCACATACCATGTTCATGGTTGGGAAGAATTAACCTCATTAAAATACCCATACTACACAAAGCCATCTATAGATTCAATGCAATCCCTATTAAAATACCAACATCGTATTTCACAGAATTAGAACAAACACAAAAAATTCATATGGAGTCAAAAATGACCCTGAATAGCTATAGCAATCCTGAGAAAGAAGAATAAAGTAAGAGGAATCACAATACCAGACAACAAGCTATATAGTACAATGCCATAGTAACCAAAACAGTCTGGTACTGGCACAAGAACAGACAAATAGATCAGTGGAACAGAATAGAGAGCCCAGAAATAAACCCAGGACTCTATGGGCAACTAATACTTGACAAAGGGGGAAGGAACATAAAATGGAGTACAAATAGCCTCTTCAAAAGTGGTGTTGGGAGAACTGGGCAAGCACATGCGAAAAAATGAAACCAGACCACGAACTTATACTGTATACCAGAGTACACTCAGGATGGATAAAAGAATTAGACATAAGCAGTGCTACCATAAAAGCCCTAGAGGAAAACAGAGGCAAAAATATTGCAGGTATCCCACACTGCAAAGTTTTCACTGAAATATCTCCCAAGGCAGGGGAAATAAAGGAACAAATAAACAAATGGGACTACATCGAACTAAAAAGCTTCTGCTCAGCTAAATAAAACATCAAGAAAATAAAAAGGAAACCAACCATATGGGAAAACATATTTGCCAATGACACCTCAGACAAGGGTTTGATACCAAAAATATATAAAGAGCTAATAGGATTCAATACCAGGGAGACAAACAACCCATTTAAGAAATGAGCAAAGGACCTGAACAGACACTTCTCCAGTGAAGACATACAAAGGGTCCACAGGCACATGAAAGAATACTCAACATCACTAGTCATCAGAGAGATGCAAATTAAAACCACAATGTGATACCACTTCACTCCTGCCAGAATGGTCATCATCAACAAATCAACAAACAATAAGTGCTGGCCAGGATGTCGAGAAAAGGGAACCCTGCTGCATTGCCTGTAGGAATGCAGACTGATGCAGCCACTATGGAAGACAGTATGGAATTTCCTCAAAAAACTAAGAATAGAACTGCCTTATTACCCAGTGATTTCACTGCTAGGATTATACCCAAAGAACCCTAAAACACCAATTCAGAAGAACCTATGCAATCCTATGTTCACAGCAACACTATTTATAATAACCAAGCACTGGAAACAACCTAAGTGCCCTTCAGTGGATGAATGGATCAAAAAACTTTGGTACATTTACACAATGGAGCTCTACACACCAGAAAGAGAGAATTCCTACCATTTGTGATTGCATGGATGGAACTGAAGAGTTTCTTCCCCCTCTGTCATGCTTAGTGAGATAAGCCAGATAGCAAAAATTAAATACTACATGTTCTCACTATAGAAGACTAATGAACAAACAAACCACCAAACATAACAGAACCAGAAACATGAATACAGGAAACACACTTTCAGTGTGTAGAGGGGTGGGTGTTGGGGAGAAGGAGGCAAGGAAGGGGAACAGTGCAGTCAAGGAACTAGCATGGATGATTCATGGACACAAACAACAGGTGGGAATAACTGTGAAGTGGGGGGATAAGGAGGGTGGTCAAGGGGAGGGCAGAGGGGAAAGATGAGATGAATGTAATATAACAGTAATAAAAATACATTTAAAAAATGGCTGAAAAGTTTCCTAACCTGGGGAAAGAAACATATCTAGGTCTAGAAAGAACCAAGTTCTAAACAAGATGAACCCAAAGAGATCCACACCAAGACATATTGTAGCTAAAATGGCAATAGTTAAGGAAAAAGAGACAATTTTGTAAGAAGCAAGAGAAAAACAAATTGCATACAAAGGCTATCAGCTAATTTCTCATCAGCAACTTTACAGGCCAGAGGGAGTAGCAGGATATCTTTCAAGTGCTGAAAGAAATGAACCTACAATCTAGAATAACTTGCCCAATAAGGGTAATATTTATAGAAGAAGAGGTAGAGTTAGCTGGACAAGCAAAAACTAAAGGAGTTCATCACCATTACACCAGATTGATAAGAAATGTTAAAATATCTTCTTTAGTATGAAGAAACCATGGACATGGACAACAGGGGGGATTGACTTTGGGGGGAATGGGTGGGTGGGGAGGGGGACAGAGGGGAGCAAAAAGGGGATGGATGTAATACAACAACAATAAAATTAAAAAAATATATATCTTCTTTAAGTAGAAAAGGTAATGCCAGGTCCAGAAATAAGAAAATGTAAGAAATATGAGTAGGGAAAAACCTCACAGGTAAAGTCAAACATTCAATAAATACATCAAATCAGGCATTTTAAATGTTACCACAAAAGTTAAAACAAAAAAGTATCAAACTCCAACTACAATAAATAGGAAATACAAAATGCAAAAAGACCTAACATCAATAACATAAAGCATGGAGGAGGGAGTCAGTAATCTTTATGACCTATATTCAAACAAACTCCTATCAGCTTAAAATAGACTGCTATAAAGAATGATACCCATAAACCACATGGAAACCACAAACCTACAAGATACACAAAGAATAACAAAAAAGGAACCTAAACAAAATACTAAAGAAAACCAGTAAACCACAAAGGATGAGATTAAGAGAGAAAACAATTTATAGTACCTAAAACAATGACGAAAATTGTAGTAAGTAGATATCAATAATTATTTTAAATGCAGATGGATTAAATGCTCTAATCAAAAGATACAGGCTGGCACAACTGATTGAAAAAACATGACCCACCTGTATGCTCCTTACAAGGGACTCAATTCGAATTCAAAGATACAGACTGAAAGTGAAGGTATGGAAAAGATTCCATGCATATAACAAAAAGAAAATGAAGTAATAATACTTACATCAGACAAAATGGACTTTCAACAAAAAATGTAAAAAAACAAGAACACTGTATAATTATAAAGGGGTCAAGCCAAGAAGAGGATACAACAATCATAAATATCTATGCACCCAACATAGAAGCAACTAAATATAAAAAATTGCTTTTTATAGAAATAAAAGAAGCCCTGGCTGGTGGCTCAGTGGATAAGGCACCGGCCTGTGAACCCAAAGGTCGCTGGTTGGATTCCCAGCCAGGGCATATAACCAGGCTGCAAGCTAGGTCTCCAGCCAGGTTCCCAGCTAGACGCAGGTGAAAGGCAACCAACCATATATTGATGCTTCCTTCCTCCTTCCTCTCTCCCTTCCCCCCTCTCTAAAAATAATAAAATCTTTTAAAAAAAGAAAGAGAAACCCACATTAAGACAGTAAGAGTAAGGGATTTTAATATCCCACTCAAAATGATGTAAAAGCCACCCAGACAGAAAATTAATAATGAAATAATAAACTTAAATGTCATTATTAGACAAGGTAAACTTAAAAAGATTTTAAACTATATCATTATGCTAATTGAAATAAGCCAGTCAGAAAAAGACAATTACATGATTTCAATCACATGTGGAATCTAATGAACAAACTGAACTATCAAGCAAAATAGAGACAGACATAGAGGCCAGGAATGCAGCTATGGGGAGGGGGAGCTTAGGAGGTGGAGGGATTGAACAAAAGGAAAAAAGGACTCACGGACATGGACTACAGTGTGGTGATTGTGGGCAGAAAGGGAGTATATGGGGGTTAAATGGTAATAGAAAAATACAATTAAAGAATTTTAAGAATTATTTAAAAATTGCAGAATACATTTTATTTTTTTTCAAGCCCAAATGGAACATTATTCCAGGATAGATCACATAGTAGGTCACAAACAATCCTGAAATTCAAGAAGAAATTCTTGAAGAAATTCAAGAAGACTGAAATCATGACATCAGCATCATGGTGGAGTGAGAAGATTCCCTGACTTCTCCCCTTAAAGTTACACAAGACAGCTTTAATTCACTAAAAGGTAACCTGCCCCACACACGAACATGTCTGAGAGATCCAAAATCAAGATAGCTTAATTAAGGTGAGCATATGGGAATGAGCAGAGCTGGAAGGATTAGGATAAGTACAGAGTTGAGGGTTGCAGCCCTCACATACCACTCTGGAGGGCTGAAGGGCATCAACATTTGGGCCCATCAAGGCTAAACCTGGTAACAAGGACAGGGATGTGGTATGACAGTGTCGCAGTCATGTGCTGGCAGCTGCCATTACAAGAAGGAAGGCAAAACCATAGACATACAAACCTGCCTCCGTCAACCCCTGCACCTGCCCACTCTTAGGTGTAGGTTCACATCCAAACTTGGCAACCCAGTGGGCTGGAGGGGCAGAAGTAATGGGATGTCCAAATAACCAGTGTCATTTACAGCTAAACCCAAGCAGAAAACACAATACAACAGAATAATGGCAGTGAATTATTGCAAAACTAGCAAGAAGGGCAAACCCCAAACCTACAAACCCATCCCACCCCACCATCCACTGCTGCAGCCCCGTAGAGGTGGCGGAACACCTGAAAGCAGTGTGCCTGGCAACCTCTGAGGCAGCTCCAGGAAGTCACAGGCTGGAGTCTCCTCACCTGCCACCTTCAACCAAGGGGATGGTACCTGAGGTTGAGGCAACTGGGTTGCAGAAGGGATGCCCACCTCCTCTTGGAATATGAGGTATTTTTTAAAAATTTTATTGTTGCTGTATTACATCCATCCTCTTTTTGCTAATATGAGGTATTTTCAATGATAGACATGGCACTGCCTGAATAAGATGCCAGAAGTTCCAGTAGTGCAGGTAAGGAAAAACAAAATCTTGCACAATAGCACCACCTACTAGAAAACAGAAGAAAACACCTCTACTTACAAATCTGAATTGTTATAAACTGAAAGTACCCAAAGGTAAAGAATTTACTCTCTTTAATACCTAGTTAGAGAAATAATTCATCAAGTATGATGAAGAACCAAGATGGCAAGGTAGCTCAGCAAGAAAATGAAAAAACTTCAGAAACAAAGCTCAAAAACATGTAAGACTGTGATTTAAATAACAGAAAAGTCAAGATTCCACTTTAAAAAAATTCAGTGAGATACAAGAAAACTCAGAAAGTCAGTTCAATGAGCTCAGGAAGAAAATTAATAAACTTAAATGGTGGACCTTAAGAACTAAATAAATATGAGAAAGGGTGAATTAAAGAGTACAAGAAACAAAGCAGATCAGATGGGAAGATACATTCAGGAAGTTTGAGGGCAGAAATTCAGAAGTGAGGAAGAAGAGCTACAGAACTTAGAATTTAAAAAAATGAGCCCTGGCTGATAGCACAGTGGATAAGGCGCTGGCCTGCAAACCCAAAGGTCACTGGTTCGATTCCCCAGCCAGGAAACATAACCAGGTTGCAAGCCAGTTCTCCAGCCAGGTCCATGGCTGGAGGCAGGTGAAAAGCAACCATACATGGGTATTTCTCTCCCTCTCTGCCTCTCTCTTTCCTCTCTCTGAAAATAATAAATAATAAATAAAATTAAAAAAATAAACAAACGTGACAGGAACTATCTGACTTCTTGGTAAGGTCAACATAAGAATAATTGGTATCCAAGCAGAAAAGTGGAAGAACAAATCAGAGAGCCTATTCAAACAAATAAAAAGTACTTCTCAAACATATGGAAAGAGTAGCAATCTTAAATTCAGGAAGCTAACAGAAAACCTAATTATCTATGATACATTCTCTAATACATTAAAACTCTCAAAAGTTAATTTTAAAAAATTACTGAGAAGAATACTCAAGGATGGGGAAGATGGCGACAGAGTAGAGAGCAGTGCTGACGGTGTTCTCGAGTACCAGAGCAGCTAGAGGACAGGATAGGGAGCACGAGACGTCTTCAGGTCCCCAAGAACTGGAGTGGTCAGCCTCTGGACACAGGGGAGCACAGCCCAGTGGCAGCGGAGTCCTATAGGAGAACAGGTGAGGGGACTCCGGAATTAAAGGCTGGGGGGCCGAGGTCAGCTCTGGGCAGTGGTGCCCCTACCCTGAGGGGCCTCTCTAACTGAAGCAGCTCCAAGCTCCCAGGCAACTAGAAATCTGAACAGTGAAGTGCTGCGGGCAGCGAGGGCAAAAGCCTTAGGGAACACAGAATTGAACTGCAGGGGAGGGACTGTGTGAGAGACTTGCTCCAACAATAGGGCGAGGAGGCTCCTCTCGGGGCTAGAGGCTGAGGAGAAGAGTCCTGCGGGGAGCCGGAGTGGGGGAGCGGGGAAATGCACCAGCCTGGGCAGCGAGAGGGCTGAAAATGGTGCTGCTGGGCCACCTGGGAAACAGCAGCTAGAAGCCCCTGCGAGGGGGGATTCCCAGCCCTGCGCAACCACACAAGCCTCCAGGCTCCATGGAAACTCCAAACAGTAAGCCGGGAACTAGTAAGGGGGCAACTGACCCACCCATCACCAACACGAAGACCACAGATGCTGGGGAAAGGCGCATCACGGAGGCCATGTAAAGGACTCCTCGGAGAGTTGGTTGGCTTGGAGGCCTGGCTCTCACCCAGGGGGAGCAGGGCAGTGTTGGCGACCCTGGGCACTGTTGGTGGTCAGGGGCTGCCTCCTCCAGAGCGGAGGCAGAGCCAGTCATCAAAGGAACCAGAGAGGTTGCAGGCTGCACTGCAGGGGTGCCAGGTGCCTATCACAGGCAGGAACCTCCGCCAGGAGTGGGAGGGGACACCCTGCGAGCAGCAGAATACTGGCAGCTCTAAAATCCACCTAGGCCACTGAACGCCCAGCACTCCTGGGGGCTGACACCCAGAATCAGCCCTGACTGTGACAATCAGAGGCCCTGCCACTAAGACCATATAGACTATAGACTGCAGAGGCCTGACTAAGAAAAAGAGGCCTCAGGAAATGGATTGCTGCTCATTTCAAGCATCTGAGTTATACCGAGAGATACATGAACTATTAATCCCCAACATATCCTTTTCAAAAGTTACTTCTCACATATTCTTAACCCCTCCCCATCTCAATCCACCTAAATACCCAAGACCCCCCTACTCTTGATTTAATGTCTACTCACTCTGTGACTACAATGCATTCCCAGTCCTCAATAAGTATTCCTCCCTTCCCCAGCCACCAAACCCTTTCTTTAGTCTTTTCTTCCTTTCATTTTCTGCCCCCAGCCCCTTTTTCTTTTTTTCTTTTCTTCCTGTTAAAGCCTACAGGTCCTGGCTCCACCTGGACCAAACAGAGATCATAAAGGGTGAACAGACACCTAAACCCTTTTTTTATTAATATTGGTTTTTCTTTGTCTTGTGACTTTTTCCTTTTTCTTTTCTTTTCTTTTTTTCTTTTTTTTTATTTCCTTTCTTTCTCTCTCTGATATAAGCCTGGAGGTCCCGGCTCAACCTGGACCAATCAGGGATCATTAAGGGCGAACAGCCACCTAAACCCTTTTTGCTTATCATATATAGTTTTGTTTTTTGTTTTGTTTGTTTATTTTTCATGCTAAAAGCCCTCAAGTCCTGACTCCATCTGGACCAATAAGGGATCATTATTAAGGGTGAACAGCCATCTAAATCCTTTCTTCTTATTATTATTATCGTTTTTATTTTTTTTTTCTCTTTCTTTTCCTTTTTTTCATTCTTTACTGCTAAAAGCCCACAGGTCCAGAATACAACCAGACAGCCCAAATAAAGGACACACCAAGAACAACAAGTGGAGAAAATCTGGGAGAATGCAACACTGAACTCCACAAATCTACTATCACAGAAGGGTGCTCAACTAAGGCAAGGAAGCAAAGCAGGTTAACCCAAGGAAAAAGCAAAAAAATAAAAAGCAAGCAATAGCAGACACACAAAATGGGGAAAAAAAGAATCAGTCCATCACCAAAAGGAAAGGAAGAATTCCCAGAAAGACCACAAAATGAAACAGAGGCACCGGAACTATCACATAAGGAATTCCAAAGAATGATACTAGAGAAGCTCAGTGAGCTCAGCCACATCAAAGAAAACTATAAACAACTCCAGGAGAACTACAAAGAACTCCAGGGAAATTACAAAGAACTCCAGGGAAGTTACAAGAAACTTATGAGAACTACAACAGCATGAAAAAGGACATAGAAACTATCAATAAGTGCCAGGAGGAAATGAAGAATACAATTTCTGAATTGAAGAATACAGGAAGGAATCAACAGTAGGCTAGAAGTAGCAGAGGATCGGATCAGCGAGTTGAAGCATAACGTAGACAAATACTACAAGACAGTACAAGAGAATAAAAAAAGGCTGAACAAGACTGAAGAGGGATTAAGAGAGCTGCAGGACAACGTGAAACGTAACAACATCCGAATCACAGGGATACCAGATGAAGAGAAACAAGGAATGGAAAACCTGTTCAAAAAAGTCATGATAGAAAATTTCCCTAACATGATGAGTGAAAACATGAATCCAGTTCAGGAAGCACAGCGGGTCCCAATGAAGATCAATCCAAACAGACCAACACCAAGGCATATTATTATTAAAATGGCTAATCTCAAAGACAAAGAAAGAATCCTAAAAACATCAAGAGAAAAAGACAAATAACATACAAAGGGGATACGATAAGGCTATCAAATGATTATACAAAAGAAACAATTCAAGCCAGAAGGGAATGGCAAAAAGTATTTCAAGTCATGGTAAGCAAAGGCCTGCAACCAAGAATACTCTACCCAGCAAGGCTCTCATTCAAGATAGAAGGAGAAATAAGGAGCTTTCCAGATAAAAAATGACTGAAAGAATACATCTCTACCAAACCAGCATTGCAAGAAATGCTAACGGGTCTACTTTAAAAATAAGTAAATAAATAAAATAAAGAAACAGAGAAAGCCAAAGAGGAATACAGACACAAAGGGAGAAAATGGCAATGAATAAGTATCAATCAATAATAACCTTAAATGTAAATGGATTAAATGTACCAATCAAATGACGCAGGGTAGCTGAATGGATAAGACAACATGACCCACATATCTGCTGTCTTCAAGAGACCCACCTCAGAACAAAAGATCAACACAGATTGAGAGTGAAGGGATGGAAAACTATATATCAAGCAAATGGACATGAAAAAAAAGCTGGAGTAGCAATACTGATTTTAGACAAAATAGATTTTACAATGAAGGACATAAAAGGGACAAAGATGGGCATTTCATAATACTTAAGGGAACAATCCATCAAGAAGAAATAACTCTAATAAACATATATGCACCCAACATAGGAGCTCCGAAATATATAAGGAAAATCTTAGAAGACTTTAAGAAAGACATAGACAGCAACACACTCATAGTAGGGGTTTTAATACCCCACTATCAACAATGGACAGATCTTCCAAACAAAAAATCCCCAGAGATGTTGTGGCATTGAATAACACTCTAGAGAAAATGGACCTACCTGATGTATACAGAGTCTTTTACCCCAAAGAAGCAAAATACACATTCTTTTCAAATGCACAGGGATCATTCTCCAAGATAGACCACATGGTATGCCACAAGACAAGCCTCCACAAACACAGGAAAATTGAAATCATACAAAGTATCTTCTCAGATCACAATGGCTTGAAACTAGAAACCAATCACAAAGGAAAAAGCAAAAATTCTCTAACTCATGCAGACTGAATAACATGCTTTTAAGCAATGAAGGGGTCAACAATGAGATCAAAGATGAAATCAAAAAGTTCCTGGAAACAAATGACAATGAACACACAACAGCCCAAAACCTATGGGATACAGCAAAGGCAGTTCTCAGGGGGAAATTTATAGCAATACAGGCCTTCCAAAAAAGGTTATAAGAAGTTTATAAAAAAAACAACCTGCCCTGGCTGGTAGCACAGTGGATAAGGTGCCAGCCTGCGAACCCAAAGGTCACTGGTTCAATTCCCAGCCAGGGCACATAACCAGGTTGCAAGCCAGGTCTCCAGCCAGGTCTGTGGCTGGAGGCAGGTGAAAGGCAACCATACATTGACTCTTCTCTCCCTCTCTGCCTCTTTCCCTTCCCCTCTATCTGGAAATAATAAATAAAATTAAAAAAAACAAAACAAAAAACAACAACAAAAAAAACAATCTAACCACAAAGCTGCAAGAACTAGAGGAGCAACAACAAACAAAGCCCAGAGCAAGTAGAAGGAAGGAAATAATCAGGATCAGAGCAGAACTAAATAACTCAGAGAGTCAAACCACAATTCGAAGAATCAACAGGTCCAGGAGCGGGTTCTTTGAAAAAATAAACAAAATTGACAAGCCCTTATCCAGATACATCAAGAAAAAGAGAGAGAGGACCCAAATAAACAGAATCAGAACTGAAAGAGAAGAAATCACAACTGATACCTCAGAAATACAAAAGATTGTAAGAAATTACTACAAACAACTATAGGACAAAAAATATGACAACCTGGAAGAAATGGACACATTTCTGGAAATGTATAATCTACCAAAACTGAACCCAGAGAAAGCAGAAAGCCTGAATAGGCCAATAACAACTAGTGAAATTAAAGAAGTAATCCAAAATCTCCCAAAGCACAAAAGCCCTGGACCAGATGGCTACACAGGTGAATTTTACCAAACATTTAAAGAAGAACTAACTCCTATTCTCCTCAAACTATACCAAAAAATTCAGGAAGAGGGAAGACTCCCAAACTCTTTCTATAAACCCAATATTATTCTAATCCCAAAACTAGGGCAAGATACAACTAAGAAAGAAAGCTACAGGCCAATATCTCTGATGAACCTAGATGCTAAAATGCTCAACAAAATATTGGCCAATCAGATTCAGCAGTATATTACAAAGATCACATACCATGATCAGGTGGGCTTCGTCCCAGGGATGCAAGGATGGCACAACATTCGTAAATCAATAAATGTAATACACCACATCAACAAATTGAAAGATAAAAACCATATGATCATATCAATAGAGGCTGAAAAAGCATTTGATAAAGTACAGCAACCATTTATGTTAAAAACACTCAGCAAAATGGAAGTAGATGGAGCATACCTCAACATCATAAAGGCCATATATGTAAAACCTGAAGCCAACATCATACTTAATGGACAAAAACTGAAAGCTTTCACTCTAAGATCAGGAACAAGACAAGGCTGTCCACTTTCTCCACTTCTATTCAACATTGTCTTGGAAGTTCTAGCTATAGCCATCAGAGAAGAAAAAGGAATCAAAGGTATCCAAATAGGAAAGGAGGAAGTCAAACTGTCATCATTTGCAGATGACATGACAGTGTACATACAAAACCCAATGGGCTCCACCAAAAACTTACTCAACCTAATAAGTAAATTTAGCAAAATAGCTGGGTATAAAGTCAATATCCAGAAATCAAAAGCATTTTTGTATACCAATAATGAAACAACAGAAATAGAAGCAAAAAAACAAATCCCATTTACCATAGCAACAAGAAAAATAAAGTACCTAGGAATCAACTTAACTAAGGAGGTCAAAGACCTGTACTCAGAAAATTACAGAACAATGAAGAAAGAAATCAAGGAAGATATAAATAAATGGAAACATATACCATGTTCATGGATGGGAAGAATTAACATCATTAAAATGTTCATACTACCCAAAGCAATCTACATATTCAATGCAATCCCAATTAAAATACCAATGGCAGACTTCACAGAAATAGAAAAAATACTTCAAAAATTTATATGGAGCCAAAAACGCCCATGAATTGCCACCGCAATTTTGAGAAAGAACAAGGTAGGAGGAATCACAATACCGGACTTCAAACAATACTAAAAGGCTACTGTCATCAAAACAGCCTGGTACTAGCATAAGAACAGACATATAGATCAATGGAAAAGAATAGACAGCCCAGAAATTAACCCAGGACACTATGGTCAACTAATATTTGACAAAGGAGGAAGGAACGTCAAATGAAGTAAAAACAGTCTCTTCAACAAGTGGTGTTGGGAGAACTGGACAGTAACATGTAAAAAGATAAAACTAGACCACCAACTTACACCATACACCAGAATAAACTCAAGATGGATAAAGGATTTAAACATAAGCAGTGCCACCATAAAGGTCCTGGAGAAAAATATAGGCAGCAGACTTTCGGATATCCTACGCAGAAATGTGTTTACTGATACTTCACCAAGGGCAAAAGAAATAAAAGAACCAATCAACAAATGGGACTATATCAAATTGAAAAGTTTCTGTTCAGCTAAAGAAAATATCAGCAAAATTCAAAGGGAACCAACTGCATGGGAAAACATAATTGCCAATGATACCTCAGACAAGGGTTTGATCTCCAAAATATATGAAGAACAAATGTAACTCAACACCAGGGAGACAGACAGCCCAATTTAAAAATGGGCAAAGGACCTGAACAGACAATTCACTGAGGAAGATATACAAAGGACCCAGAGGCATATGAAAGAATGCTCGACATCACTAGTCATCAGAGAGATGCAAATTAAAACCGCAGTAAGATACCACCTCACACCTGTCAGAATGGCAATCATCAACCAATCAACAGACAACAAGTGTTGGCGAGGATGCGAGGCAAAGGGAACCCTCATACACTGTTGGTGGGAATGTAGGCTGGTGCAGCCACTGTGGAAAACAGTATGGGGTTTCCTTAAAAAACTAAAAATGGAACTGCCTTTTGATCCAGCAAGTCCACTACTTGGACTATACCCAAAGAATCCTGAAACACCAATTCCTAAGAACCTATGTACACCTATGTTCATAGCAGCACTATTTACAATAGCCAAGTGCTGGAAACAGCCTAAGTGCCCATCAGTGGATGATTGGATCAAAAAACTATGGTACATTTACACAATGGAATTCTATATAGCAGAAAGAAAGAAGGAACTTGTACCCTTTGCAACAACATGGATGGAACTGGAAAGTATTATGCTTAGTGAAATAAGCCAGTCAGTGAAGGACAAATATCATATGATCTCACCCATTACGGGACAATAATGAGCAAAACTAACAACAAGCAAAACAGAACCAAATATAT
>PVIW01002846.1:0-96531 GCA_004026585.1 Noctilio leporinus
CGCCTAGAGATGCTGGTCCTGTTGATCTGGGGTAAGCCTGGGTTTCATGTTTCTAACAAGCTCCCAGGAAGTGCTGCTTATCCTTAGATCACTCTGTAAGCAGCACTGCCAGCCAACCACCTACCTCACCATGCTAGTCAGCCAGTGAGCCTCCTGGCAGGCTATGGAATAGTTGCTAGGTGGCAACACACTTTCTCCTCTTCCAATGCCTGGCTGGTATCTAATGGTCATCAAGTACATTGACTTGAGAGTTACAAGTTCTTGGGTTTGTTCCCCATCTCTGCTTCAGCGCTTTGTTGTCTCCTTAACTTGCAAAGTGAAGATGTTAACAGTACCTACTCAAGAGTTATTGTAAGGATTAATAGAAGTGCTACACATAAATCATTAGCACAGTGCTTGACACATTCTAAGAATTCAGTAAGTGGTAACCAACATGGTGGTGCATCTATTACATCCCGGGGATGTTAGTTTTTTTTTTCCATGTATTTTAACCTCAGGACCTTTCCTTTAACTGTAACTTACATGGAACCTCCATATAGGTAGATTAGATAAGGCTAAATCCATTCTTAAACCATCTGTGTGCCCAGAATCTGGAATGCCTCTGTTTCTCCCCTAGCCTTCCACACTTTTAGACGGAGCAGTGCACGTGACATCTTTCTTGAATATACCAAGTACAGTCCAAACTGTTCGTGTACAGCAGAACCCACAAGTGGCTTACTTACCGTCGGGCAAGTAGTGATTAGTAAAGTCTATTTCTCACCCTTTGGGCCCTGCTTTTCATAAGTTTTTTTGGTCACCAAATGACAGAGGAATTAGAACTAAGGGCTACACTGCTGGATCCGTCTGCCTCTTCAAAAAGAGACCCTTGTATTAACCAAATTTTAATATTATAATGAGTACAGTGTTGTAGTAAGAAAAATAAATAAATATATAAAGGAAATTTTTATGTCTTCCATTCTCATGCTAAAAGACAACCATTATAGCCCTGGCTGGTGGCTTAGTGGATAAGGTGCCAGCCTGCGAACCCAAAGGTCTCTGGTTCGATTCCCAGCCAGGGCACATAACCAGGTTTCAAGCCAGGTCTCCAGCCAGGTCTGTAGCTGGAGGCAGGTGAAAGGCAACCATACATTGATTAAAAAAATAAATAAATAAATAAATAAATAAATAAAAATAAAAGACAACCATTATAAATAATTTCCTGGACATTTTTCAGAAAATTTCCCTGTATATGTAATTATATATAAGCTATCTATAATCATATATTTTATACAATTGGAAACAAACTATGCATGCTATTTCATTTCTGACTTCTTTCACCTAATAATTTTCTTGCAATTCATTTTACACAATACATATGTAAATCTACCTAATCGTTCTTCACAAAATATGTTTTGGTTTTTTTTTTCAATTTAGCCTGTTTTCCTGGTATAGATATTAGATTATTTATTGTTTTAGGTATGATTGTGCTTACATACTTGAGTACATATTTCATGATTTCTAGAATACAATTTGTAGGGTATGTCTGCAAATTCAGTTTTCCTTCAGTTTTGCTACACTGAACTGTAATTTGTTCCATGGGCCTGTGCATTAATCACCCTTGAGAAAAAATAAAGGAGTGTTCAGGACCCAAGTGGCAGACTCATTCCGCAACATTACCCTTTTTCATCTTAGTCTGGCTTGCAAAGGCTGAAAATTCAGCTCCAGCTCTGGGTGTTTTGTTCTGAGGACTAAATGGAGAAAATGTTCTACCCTCAGTTCCTACTAAGAGAAAAATCAAATCTATGATAGCTACCAGAGATACACTTTCAAATGAAGGAAATCTACAGGTTAAAAATAAATGGATTTTTAAAAAATATAGATGAAAATAATAAATATAAGTAGGCTGAAAAGGCTCTATCAATATTAGATAAAATAGATTTAACAAAGTATTACCTGTGATAAAGAAGAACATTTCCTAGCAATGAGATCAATTTCTTAGAAAGATATAACCATAAATCTTCATTGTTAGTGACCATAATTGTTTATTATTAGTGACATAGACCTAAAATTAATTTATCAGTGTCTCATTAAAAACAACAAAACAGATATTTACAGGCTCAAACTGTTTGTTTCATTTCCTTCCCCTAGACTCTCCTGGCTAACCAGTAACTCCAGTTCGTCCTAAAAAACACAAAATGACACTATTTTTCATTAATAATTCTATCCGCTCTATGAGTGGACTTGAAAATGGAGGAATCTGAAACATTCACTCTAATGTATGAGTTTCCCAGGGGACAAAGTTGTTCAGTGATTTTTCAAATCATGTATCCAGAAAAGGAGAGAGGGTTTCAAGCCATGATTAATGCCCCTGTGTTCTCCGGGATGCCTTACTTCCGCAGCTCATCACAATAAGTAATTACCTGCCTGATCCTGGACAAGTCCTTCTGTTTGGCTCAAGTCAGCTATTGATCATTTATTTAAGAATTGCATACACCAGGGAAGGTGAAAAAAACTTCTCTAAATTAAATTTTTTTGAGCCCACTGTGGTCATGAATAAATATCTTTCATTTCAGGCAATTTACATCCGCAACTGCTTAGCAGTGGGAATTTGCTTGCCACTTTTGACCTGCTCCACTGAAAATTGGTTTTCTCAGGACTCCGAGGGTGGCAGTTTTAAATTGACACATTAAATTTTCAAAATTGTATTTGACTTCCTGTATCCGGCTCACAACGTAGCTCAATGCTTTGACAAATGTACGCTGGTGTTCTGGTTAGGAAACTAGACGGCTCCCAATGCTTTGGTGTTGGAAACACATGCTTGTCACATAGGTTGGGACTCTGGGTAATAGTTCTCTTAACTAGAAGATGCAGGGTGTGGTAAGTTTTGAGCAAGCATGGTTTGACAAGTGAGCAAAAAATAGCAATCTGAGCAAATCATTTTGGAACCAGCTTATTTTTACTAGAGTTCTGTAAATGAAGATGAGCATTGAATATAGCGTAAAACTACTTCTAACAATTTCAAGACTATTTCTGAATATACAGTCTGAGTAAAAAAAGTTGCTATGAGAAATAGTCACTTTTCTTTATAGTATATGAACGTGAGTGTGTATATCTGCCTGCTTTGTAAATGTCAGGTATTCTCAGTGCTAACATATTCCTGTTAATCTGCAAGCATTTCCTTATTATTAATTACTCAGTGCTAATGACACCCTGAGGTCTTAAAACAATGCCTTTCGATGCCATTCATATTGGTTGAAGTAGGCAGGACCATTGAAATTGAATGCAGCACTCAAATACAATATAGTGTCAAGTTTAACATTAAGAAGCAAAGGCTAAGGTACAGCATCACATTCTTAAAGTTATACTTTTGAAATTTCCCAGCTCCACATAGGCATCAACAACCTAGTGGTTTATTCTAGCATAGTCTTTAATAATTGGGTTGTATCTATACTGTAGTGTTTGAGGAGACAGTCTTCTGGAGTTCCTGCTCTTTACATTTTTGATTTTCTGATGTCACAGGCAGAATTCTAAGAAGACCCTCTTCTAGGAAAAGCAAGATTGAAAAATGCTGTTATAAAGTTCCTAAGGGTATGGTCAAGAGAGGTTTGGTAACTGAGGGGAAGGCTGGGCCAAGGTGCAGGAATGATAGAAAACTAGCAATATAGCTCCCACTGGCCCTTTGTTGGCCTCTTGGATTTGTCGACCCTTAAATCTCAGGGAAATGATTATATCACCTTCTTTGTTGGCTGGGCAAGGTGCTTTGTGAGCAGAACCTTATAAAAGAGGTTACTTGATATAGGCACGATTGTCATTGAGGTCAATCAAGTTTATAAAACTTTCCATAGTTTTGAGGAATAGATTTAGTCTTTGAGATGCCCAGTGTAGATTTGAATTTTCCTCTGACCTCAGAATGATGGATGAGGCAGAAAAAGCATGCCTTCCCAGCAAACTCTAATTTAAATTTAAAATGGATATATAGCAATCCCTCTTCTGAGTAAATATATATTTAAAAAAATATGATATCAAAATAATTTAAAACAAGTCCTAGATCTCAGGAAGGAATGCAGATTCTGACAAAAGAACATAAATGTATTACAAATGTACAAAACACCATGTTGAAGGAGGTGGGAGGAAAAGGTGTTGGAAATTAGGGACATCTGTAGGACTACAGGCAAAAGGAACAGCACATTAGAATTTTTCCATGAAAGTCTGGGGTGTTAATTTTGATACTGCTCTCCATGTATACTGGAACAATTAAAGTAACTTAACAAAAAGGGACATTTAACCCCCTAAAAAAGGAGAAGAAAATGAAACAGACAAAATAATGACCCAGTAAAGATGTCCATGTCATAATCAATGGAACCTGGGTATATCTTAGGTTGTACAACAAAAGGAGTTTAAAGTTGCTAATCAACTGATTTTAAAATTGTGAGACTATCCTGGATTAGCTGGGTGGGCCCAATGTAATTATATGGTTCTGTAAAAGTAGGAGAGGAAAGCAGAAGAGGAGAGTGGAGGAAGATGTGGCTCCAGAATGGTCTAACATGGAACATTGCTGATTTTAAACATGGAATAAGAAAGCCGTGGGCCCTGGAATGTGGGTGGGTGGCTTCTATCAGCCAAAATAGGCAGGCAGACCGATCCTTCCTCTGGGACCTCTAGAACTAGCAGCACAGTCCTATCAATACTTTGATTTTAGCCCAGTGAGACCCATGTCTAACCTACAGAACTATAAGATAATAAATCTGTGCTCTCTTGAGCCACTTAGTTCATGAATGATTTACAGCAGCAATAAGAAAACAATACAAAGACTTACAGCTTAATAACACACAGGAAGTCTGCTAAGAGGAGACTCATTTCAACTGTATAAAATGGCTGAATGCCTTATAGTTGTTAGATCCCATGGTGTTTAAAGGGACATCCCAACCTCAAATCTTACCCCTCACCTCTACTAACTACTTAAGTGATAAACTAAAGATTGAAGAAAGGGGAGCAGAAGGATTAAAGGGATTTCTGAGTCATGGAGGAAAGAGAGGCAAGTAAGAGAGAGTTTAAGAGGGTTGTCACTGAAGGGAACTAGAATGTGCCACACTGACATGTGCTACTTGGGCATAAAGATTGTTTTGAACAGAAAATATTAAGCTGTCTCCTCTTCTCTCTGTCTAAAAGTAGGACACAAATTCTCACCTGTAACTTGTTCCAATCATCCTCTTCTATCAAGAACACTACTACTCTGGAGAATACTCTTAGTGCTTGAGTGGACTCTACATCTGCAGAACAAGCCTTATTAAATGACCCTGTTTAGTTTACATCTCTTAGTTTCTTTAGCAAAGCTCCCTTCACCTACCCCAACCCCAAATACCCTTCTCCTTTGTCTAACTTCTTCTCCTTACCTTATTACTTTTTGAGATGAACTATAAGCTCCAAAAATCTTTGTGAACTCCCATGTCTATGCAAGTAATTACATTGGTTTTCTTTTCCTCCTGTAAATCTGTCTTCTATTAGTTTGCCATTGAACCTAGAAAGATAGAGGGAGAGTCATTTTTTCCTCCCCTACAGTGGTTTTTAGTAATTGAGAGAAGCAGCCATGTAAAATGGCTACAATATCTGAGATTGAGGCCCAGGCTTCTTTAGAAACCAGTGATGAATTGAAGAAATAAAAGGACCCATTTCAGCGATCCTACTTTTCTTTAGATTTCAAAAAGTTTGGGAAATAAAACTAACCTCAAATAAAAGACTGTCTTGAACATTCCTCTGGACTACATTGGTATGCACAGACAGCTTACAGTAAGGGTATTTGACCTAGATTTCACATATGTTTTCCCCTAAAATTTTCACAGCCTCTTCATGTAGGAGGCATTGTTATTCAGACATTATAGGTGAGTAAATAGGAGCTCAGACAAGTGGAAAGACTTGGCTAAGTTCACATAATTACAAGGTAGAGGGCCTCAGATTCAAATCTTGGTCTTCCCAATTTCCAAATTCATCTTCTTTCCCCCTAATCTCTCATGTACAAGGTGGTGAACTAGATAATAACAAGTGACTGGAGTCAGGCTGGAGGACCAGAATGACTGCAGTGAGAGGGACAGGCAAGGGTGCTGAGAACCTGAACTGGAGTGGTGGGTGTTGAGATGGGCTAGAAGGGAAGACAGTAGAAGACTTGTAAAGAAACACTGATGCCACCTGGGGACCAACTGACAATGGTGAAAAACGAGGGAATCAATAATGACAATAAAATACCACAACCTATTTCATGATAAGATAAACTTTCTACTGAGGCCTCTAGAAATGTGATAGATCCTTTTAGGCAACAGGTGATTTAAAAATGGTTGGTCCTCAAGCCAATGGATACCAAGACATCTGTCTCTAAGGGGGAGACAGTATGGAACAGAATTGTTTGAGCATTGTAATGTCTTAGTTTGACCACTGTTCAAGCAAAAGTTGTACTCAACCCTTTTCTATTACTTACTCTGAGGTCTATCATGCAGGTGAGTATTAAGTCAAGGAGGAGCTTTTATTGACTGTTTATAGAAGGCATCACTTAAAGTTCAGGGCTTTTGAACAAACTAGATTGGAGAATATATACTCTTTTTCTTCTTAGCCAAGTTTAGGCTAAGTTTTCTCATTCTTCCCAAAGAAACCAAGGAAGTAAAGTAATTTTGTTTCATACTGCACTCCCACATCAAAGGCTGCCATTCATCCCTTCTCATTCCAGCTCAAGTGGTTAATATTCTGGTTGGTGCTGTGGAAAAGGATTAAGCTCGCTGTATATTCTCGAGCCACTCATGCTAATTGCAGCCTCTCATTTGTATTTAAGGATTCATAAAAGTATGAAGAGACACTTTCCACTGAACTAAAAAACTATTGGACTGGGTGTCTGATGGCTCCTGTTCAGAAAGCAACAATTATTAAAATTTAACTAAACACAAAAATTTACATTTATCTGCAAAAGCTGGGGATATAAACAAAAGTGCTACCAGTGAGTACAGGTCCATTAAGTCCATAATGTATTTTATGTGAAATTGGGCATGGGGACAGGGAGCAGAGAAAGACTAATGTTGAGGTTAAGACCTGTTATTCCCAAGTATGGCACCGTGGCATATTGAATACTGCAACCTGAAGAAGTTTGAGGAAACTTTCTCCCCTGAAATTGCTCCTAAAATCTTTGTGTGAGAAGGGCCTTCCTTGTACCTGGAGGAAAGGAACAGCCAACTATCTGAAGACAAAGGGACACCAAGAAGAATCCTAGCAAACAGGCCTTGTTAAGTCCCTCCCCACCCTGCCCAGTTTACACTTACCTTACCTTCCTTACCCTGTCACATTTCTCCATGAAGGACCATCTTCATCAAACCTAGATAAAAATGCACAGACCTGTTTCTTTAGCTCCTTGTTTCCTTATGAAGTTTCCTACATTATGTAAAACTTCTATTAAATAAACTTGTATGGTTTTCTCCTGTTCATTTGTCTTTGTTTAATTTTCAGATCCAACCAGAAACTCTAAAAGGGTGGAGTAGAACCTTTTCCCCACTTACACTAACAAGATGGTGGAAAATTTTGAGCTGTTCTGTATCCTTACTTCATAGTAGATAAAAACACCTCTTGGCTAGTAAGAAACTCTGTGGACTTCTAATACTTTCCTACACTAGTCAATGAACTTTCAGAAGCAGTCAGTCATCTCTCCACTCAGTTAGAAAGTCACCTGCAGGTTTTTACTCCAAAAAGACAATAGAATGCCAAAACAAAAAGCCAAATAAGATACCCAAGTGAGATTCTCAAATGAGAGCAGATTTTTAGGCTTGGTGTTTTTCCTCTCCCAGGAAATATGAGCCAGTAAAGTGCATCCTCCAAATTATAAGCACTGTCCATGGCTTCAGCTGCTACCTCCCTCTGTTGGATGGGGTTTAAATTCTCCTGCATTCCCCCATTTTGCTGCAAACTTGTTGGACCAAGGTATCCAGCAAAGCAAATCTGCAGTTACTGACTGCATTAGATGTGAGCTGGTGGCTCTGCCCTTCTTCCTGGCTTGGCCAGAGCTTGGTAAAACACACATTACATAAGAATGGAAAATAGGAGGGAGGAAACATAGATTGCATTATTTTCAGAACCGCTAACTAAAATGTTTGTTTGCTGTCTAAATAAAGCAGCCTGCTCTGACGCACCTAGAAATTTGGCATTTGGAGAGTATAGTGTAGAAGCCTATCCCCAGGAGTCTGTAAAGTCTGAGAAATGGATTTCCCCAGGCCAAAGTGTCTGGCATGTGGTAGGTCCTTAATAAATATTCATTGAAGTGTGGATCTGATCATCATTTCTGGAAAAGAATCCCACTATTGGCCAAGGATGGAGTTGCTTCAACATTGAGTAGATAATTGCTGAAAAGATCTGAAAATGGGAACTTGTGAGGTTGGTGTAGTCATTATTCTTTCTCTCAAAAAGCAGTTCACTGGAACAGTTTATAAATGTTATCTTATTAATTACGCCTGCTAACGCTCTGAGGAGGGTATGATTATTTTCTTTTTTACAGGTGGTAGAAACGAGGTACAGGGAAAGCAAATATACTTTCTAAGGCCATGTAGCTAGTAAGTTGCAGAACAAGGATTTGAACCCAGACCTGTCTGGATTCAAATCTCATGTTCTTGAGCACTGCTCTTATAAGGAGTGGTGGAGGCAAGATCACCTGGTGCTGAAGAGTAAGACTGAAGTCAGTAGTTGCCTCTTTTCCTCATCTTGCTTATGAAAAGCAAAATATGGGTTATAGCCCTGTCCCCATTGATGAAGTTAAAGGTAGGAGAGCTAGTGGGGTGAGAGGGCCCTGTGCCTCACCACCCAGCATCTTACACAGCCTCAATCTTGTTTCCACCTTACACAGCCTAAACCTTGTTTTCACCAGCTATCCTGGCTTCCTAAGCCTCTAGATGTTGGCAGGGTAGTGGTCTCTCTGCTTTAAGGCTTTCAACTGCCTCTGCCAGAGTGTTGGGGGTTAATGAAAGCAGGTACTCTATCTCAGGAATAGTAGAATCATCCCATTGTCAATACACCTGTGCATTATTTAGTGAGTGAAATGACACACACATTTAATTTGTCAGCCTAGGGAAACATGGGCTACAGAAGGAGCTGCTCTAGTACCCCTGACTGCCTGGTAACCAAATGGAACATGGAATACTTAATTACCCTTCCATTTTTACACTAATTCTCAACCTGATTATTGTTGTTGCCTCGCACTGCTCAGGGTGAACTGGGTGACAACTTATTATGGTTGCACCAGCCTTCTCTGTCACCTAAAGATGTGCATCAGCTGTGGCCTCCTAAAGCTACAGGGATTGGTAATGAGGGGGAGACGAGTGAGGCTGAGCAGAGAAACGGCCTCTGATTATGCAACTTGATGTGTTAGAAATGTTGCTTTGCAAGGTGCAAACTCCGATACCATTTCCCGAGGGGGTATGTTGGTTCTGAGAAAAGGCTCCAAACAAATGGAACCGAGAGAATGATCTCACATGAATACAGAGTTCAGCATTTACTCTCACATACAGGGCCACACTGACCCCTCACCCTTTTATTGAGGGTTAGTTACTGTGTGGTGCCACATCTATGGCTCTTTACAGAGCCACCTACTATGTAAGCAACTCTAAACAGATCACTCATATGGAAATTGTTATTTATGTCCCCAACAGGGACACATTTTGAGAATGAAAGAGGGTACTGCAATAATCAGTAGGCGATCTCTGGCTGGTGTGGCTCCATGGATTGAGAGTTGCTGGCCTGTGAATCCAGAGGTCACCCTTTTTGTTTTCCTGTCAGGGCACATGCCTGGGTTGTGCGCCAGGCCCCTAGTTGGGGGTATGCAAGAGGCAACTAACTGATGTTTCTCTCCCTCTCTTTCTCTCTATCTCCCCCTTCTCTATGAAAATAAATAAATGAAATCTTAAAAGAAATATCAGTAGGTGTTAACTGGATCTATAACATGTGTAAACTGGGACTCCCCTGGGCCAACTAGAACAATGGTACAATGGACATACTGATATCTTCCAACAATAAGAAATAAGTAGAAAACTTCTGCTGGCAAACCTTATAATGTTTAAGGGTGAAGGGGGTCTGTGCGGCATAAAATGTGGGACTGGAACTGGCTGTGCAGATTGGTAGCCTTCGAAGTCAATGCCATTAGAGATTCCAGGGTTTCCACAGCAGTCAGATGAGAAGAAAAGACAGAATTGGGTAGGGTTCTGAGCAGAACTGAAGTTTGCCACTGGCTAAAAGATCAGATTGAAGAAAAAGCTGGTTGAAACATGTAGCTCCATCACAAATGATTCATCAAATAATAAAGAAGGAATGGCTTAGCGTTTTCCCAACAGTGGCCAACCTAGGACCCTAGCCTCTTCCCAGACTTTCTCATTTAAGTGGCTAGATTGCTGAGTTACAATGCAAGTTACATCATCTAGGCTACCAAGGTAAGATTTCGGTGGAGTATTCTAAAAGCAAACAGTAGCCCAGTTGAACAGACCAAACAGAACATATCCAGCTTGTTTAAGGGCTGACATTAAGCTTGGAGAAGCAATTCAAGATGGGAAAACAAAGAAGCTGAAGCGCTCCAATGAATCTATGACAAAAGGAAGATCTGTTCTTAAATGGCCTAGAAAGAATGTACTGCTGAAACAAACAGGAAATACAGGATTAAGCAAAAGCAGATTTACAGTTGTGCATATGAAATATAATTTAATAATTAATAATAATACAAAAATAAATTTGTTTCATGTACTCACAACTGTAAACTTACTTCCTCCTTCCATGTATATTAATTTTAAATAAGCAGGTCCTTAATAACTTTTAAAAAGTATTCTCTAAAATATGTTCTCAGCAAAATAAAAATCAGTAACAATAATAGTTAACATTTATTGAGTACTTAGTCTATGCTAGGCACTATTCAAAACATTTTACATATATTTCCTCATTTAGACAATATGATAGGAAGAAATAAAAGGAATCTGAATGAATTTAAATAAATTTAAATTAAAATTGCAATGGCTAATTTTGAATCCATATTAAGAACACCAAAGGACTGATTGATAGCTAGAGAAAATGAATCCTTGGCATGGAAAATAATTTTATTTTAAAATGCATTAAAAAAGGGCAAAAATAAAAAGTATGATAATTGTTATACATTTTGACATCAAAATACATAAAGCAAAACGCTTATAATAATGCAGGGGAAAACGGGAGAGAGCAGAAAGGTAGTAGGTGACTTGCACATTTTCTTTATATTTATCAGGAGATAATAGCAAATAGAGATTATAAATAATAGAATTTTATAGCTCATTTAGTAAACAGATACCAAACCTTTTATCATCTTTATTTAAGTTCTATTAAAGCACATATCAAAAAATACATATACCAGGAGGGGGACAGAGGGGAGCAAAAAGGGGATGAATGTAATACAACAACAATAAAATTAAAAAAAAATACATATACATTAGGCCTAAAGCAAGGTCCAAATGAATCCAAAAAGTTAGAAATCAAGATCACACTCTTTATACTTAGGCACTAATTTTCTATACTAAAGGAAATACTAAAAATTAATAACACCTATTTTATATATCTAATTATTTAAAAATACAAATACTATAAATAAATCTTGAAGACAAAAGCAAAAATAAATGACATATAATTTATAAAATAACAAAAAATTAATAATATATTGCCAAAATTAAAGTCAGAAGCAAATTCTTTTCTTTAAAATGCTTTCATTATTAAACATAACAAAACAAAATAAACTAAATACTAAGCACAAGGAATTAGGAAAGAAAAATAATTAACAGTAAGAAGCAGAAGATAGAAATTAATACAGCTAAAAGAAAAATGATTGTTTTTAAAAGTAAGATTTTTGAAACTTCATGGAAAGTTATACATTTCATACTATATGAACTGTTACAGAATATATTTATATAAAGTCTCCTACTCCCAGTTAAACTTTACACTAAAACCTAAGATTAGGGCAAATCAATTCAAATGAAACATAAATAATTTTATATTAATATAAAACTATTGTGATTACTTTGCAAGTGACATTAAAAGAATAAACCTTTTAAAATATAAAGGGGAATTCATACTTATCGTTATTTGTAAATGGTGATGGTCCTCCATCCCCCCAAAAATCAAACAAAACAATGAAACTTCTGTATTGTAAGTTAGTTGGTAATAAAATACATATATATATATATATATATATATATATATATATATATAGGTATCACTTCACTATGTATTAGTAAAACTATTAAGAAGAAACAAAATTAAAGATTTTATGCACAATGATCACTAAAAATGCAAAAATACTTGCAAGTGACCTTATCAAACATATATGTGTAACCTATGTGAAGAAAATGTTTTGAAACTTTTAAAAGGCATAGACATATGTTTTAAAAAATTAAGTGAATAAAGTTTTGTTTGTTAGATAAAAATGTCTAAGGCTTTAAAGATTACTTTCCTCAACAATCTTAAATTTAAATTAATTCATGTCAAAGTCCCATTGGAACATATTAAAACATGAAATAAGGGTAATTAAATTCATCTAGAAAAATAACATTTAGAAAATGAGTATAGCTAAGTACAATATATTTTGTCAGAAGAAAGAAAGATGAAAACAAAAGGAAGGAAGGAAAAGGGGAAAGAACAAAGGAAGAGGAAAGGAAAATGGAAGAGAAGAAAAGGATAATAAGCTAGGGAATGTTTTACTTACAAACAATTAAATGGGATGGAGGGACACATACACTCGACACACATATACACCCACCATGTACACCTGCTCATGCTTATATAACCCTATTTCTTTTTTAAATTGATTTATTCTTGTTATAAAACAACTTTCATTTTCCCCCCATCTCCCCCTCTCTCCCACAGTCAAATCTCCACCTCCCTGTCCATGTCCATGGACATTTAACATTAACCATTTTTCCATTTTTATTTTTGATGTTGCCTTCAGTAAAGATGGTAGTGTCTTTGGGCACTATTTCATTCATTTATTCATTTAATCATCTGATATCTACTTAATACCTACTATGTGCCAGAGCTGTGCTGATATTGAGGAGAGAATAATGAGCCCAGGCACATCTACTCCTCCAGCTCCTGGAGTTTATTATAGTCCAGTCTAGTAGGAAAGACAAGCATTAATCCAATAATTGCACTACTGAAGGAAGAGTCACCCTTATTCAGGCAGTTATTCAAGAAACATCTAACATGTGTTGCTTTCCTAGGAGTGGATAGATCACAAAGGTGAAATACGCATGTATTCTACCCTCGAAGCACCCTCGGGGGCAGGAGAGCCAGGGTGCGGACTTTTGTAAAGGATCTCCTAAGGGCCAGATCCTGGCTAGGTACTTCCCAGATGTTGGTAGGCTGTTGGGTCTTCACTACAGCCTGAGAAAGCAGGTGTTATTGACTCCATCTTAAAGACGAGAAAATCAAGACTTAGAAAAAGTAAGTGATCTAAATCAAGGTCACATGATGAGGCTTTGAATTTAGTGCTGTCCAACTCAAAAGCACGTGCACAGCCAAATTGCAGCATGCTTATTTTTTCATGAAGGAGCTCAACTATAAGTAGCTAGAACATAGAACAGGACAGAAGGACATTACTTAGCTGTAATAAATAATGAGCACTGTCACTTGAATCCAAAGTTGAGTAAGCAGAGGGCATGATGCCACTCCATGGCTCCCATCCCATTCAGGACTGCAGAATTAGGGAGACCCACCTGGTATAGTCACAACCTCTGTGCTTCCTCTCTGCCTGCACTTGTCTGCAACTTTTCCAGTCAGCGAGAAACTACTTGGACATGTACACTCTCCACTGACTTTGCCCAAGCCTGAATGAGCTGAAATAAAACCAATTGTTAATGAGAAATGCAAAGCACACGTAACACTTTGCCGAAGAATAACGATGAAGCACACTTGGCCATATGTCAGCAAGCTTAAAAGGAAGAGGCTGACTGTAGTGATTACCATGTTCATTCCCCTCAGAGTTCCACAAACTCTTTTGATTTGCAAAATTAAACTACAGTTTGCATATAAACAAGACCTTAATGTTTTCTGGAAGATCCCCACATTTTAAAATAACAATCTTGAAAACTGAAACCAACAGCAGCGCCTACAAATGCTGTGAATTGTAATCGGTGTATCTTAAAACGGTGAAAAACCACCTAGCTTTGTTAGGAGAAAATGCATCAATTAACATCTTTATTGAACATGCAAGACTGTGTCAAATCACAGATACTGTGTGGGAAGTGGTGCCAACCTGCTGCTTTTAGTGCTTGGGGCTATATTTTTGGGCTCAAAATGAGTTACAGGAAAATTTCTTGTTAGAAACAACAATTAAAATTGTTCCGGGGAAGGCAAATTCAGCTATATGCAACCCAGAAAAACATTTTCACTTAGAAACATATTTTTATTGTTCTAATTTCCATACAATAAAATGCATAAAATCAGGACTTTTCAGTTTCCATGTAACCAAACAGGTCAAAACTTTAAGTTGCAGTGGCTTAGCAAGCACCAGGAGTGTGCTGCCTCATGGAATGGAAAGTTCTAGACCTGAATGCAGGGGCACAGTCTCTTCCTTTTCTCAGTTCTGCTTTCTTTCTTTATTGGTCTTAGCCATTCTCTTTCCTTATAGCCTTAATAATTCCAGGTTGATAACTTTTCCAACTAAATAAAGTCAGAGGATTGCAGTTCTTTGGCTTGGAGTGGGTCATTTGCCTTTCCAAAAACCAATTACTGTGCTCAGGGGTTTGTAGGATCAGTTCCAAGCTCACCCCATGCATTAGGGAAGATAATGACTAGAGAGCTAGTACCAGAAATGAGAGGAAAGGATGTTGGACAAGAAAATCAACAAATGTCCACAAAAATTCTAAAGGAGACTTTGGTCTCTTCTTACGTGAAATAGTGATGTGATGATGATATTCGTTAACATAATCACTAATGCTTTCTAAACCCCTACTGTACTACTAACAATCCTTATCAAAATACCACAGCATAGATACTATTACGCCCATTTTACTAATGATGAAACTGAAACTCAGAAGGTTAAATGAGTTGACAGGACTGCATAGCTAGTAGGTGGGAAAGCCAGGGTGTTTACTCAGGTCTGTTTTAGGATCCTAGCTCTCCCTATTGTACTTATCCTTAAGTAAGCATTTTCTCCTCCTAATATGATAGAAAAAATGAGGTGTACTTTTGTGCATATGTGTGTATTTATCTAGATTGAGACATATGGATAAGGAGGCAAATTACCAGGGGGGAAAGGAGATGGTTTCAGAGTGGGCACCCCTGACTGCAGAAGTGTGTCCCACCAGCAGCACATTTTTATGTCTCTGGAAAAGCCCAGGCCTGTAGGAGGCTGGGAGACCCCATTTGTGGGGCTCTGTGAGGTGGGCAGGCAGTTTTCAACATCAAGCATTTCTATGGCTTTGTTTTCCTTGTCAAGTTCCAACAGCTGCAGGACTTATTAAGACAGAATCATGTTGCATATTCATCAGACGGCTTGTTAATCATGTGCCAAGTCCCTTTGGGGAGCAGGAGTCCTGCAGCTCAAATGGAAAAGAGCAGACAGTATATCCTACCCTGTCTTGAGTGATGTGAAAGTGGATTTAAAGCAAGAGGAGGGTGTGTTGTTTGTGCATACAGCATGCTTTCTTTGTGATTATCTGTTACCTTCCTCTAACCCCATTACATGTATAGGTAAAGTAGGAATGCTCTCCGGTTTACTACAGAGAGGGTCACCAAGGCCCAGAGAGTAAATGCTGGAAAGCTCAGTGCAGAAGTCAGTCTCTTAACATTTCATTCAGCATCCTGACTGGTGGGGATCTTTCATCTGTGCTTTGCTGCCAGGAAGTTGCTTGTTAAAACACGATTCTCTAGGATGCATGTCCTTTGTCTCTTTAGTACACACCAAACCCCAAGTTCCTCCAAGTTCCTCAAACCTAGGCTATAGAGGAGATTAAAAAAGATCTTCTAAATGAATAAATGAATGGCGAATGAAGGAAGCCAAGTTCTGCAGACCTGGAATGAAATATAGTATCCAATGAACATAGCCACATCCCAGTCAACCAGGACTCCAGGAGGTGTGGCCTCTGCAAGCCCTCCACAGGGTCCCACTGACTGTGGCTAAGTCCCACAAACCGTGTCATTACACCCTCTTCCTCAAGTCACTGCTTTAGGCTTTTTCACAAGCCTCAAAATTGCTTTCCTATTCACTGTGCTCTTCTTTTATTAGTTATCCTAAAGGATTGACCCAGCTCCTGACAGAATTCTTCCAAAGCACAGGTCATGACAGTCTGAAATAGTTAATAGTAAGTTTTCTGTCTAATGAGGGTGATAACAATAGAACCTATTTCATAGTAATTATCGGGAGTCCATGAGAAAATACATGTGAAATGTCAGGCTGCTGCAGAGTAAGTATATAATTAACAGTTTGTTGTTGTCATCACCAAGAGCTGCTGACAAGAACATAGATTACAATCAGATACTGGGTTCAACTTCAGGCTCTGCTATTTAATAACTGTGTGATCTTCCCTAGCTGTTGGCACAGTGGATAAGGTGCTGGCCTGTGAAGCCAAAGGTCGCTGGTTTGATTCTCAGCCAGGGCACATAACCAGGTTGCAGGTCAGGTCTCCAGCCAGGTCTGTAGCTGGAGGCAGGTGAAAGGCAACCATACATTGATGTCTGTCTCCCTCTCTGCCTCTCTCCCTTCCCCTCTTTCTAAAAATAATAAATCAAAATAATAATAATAACTGTGTGATCTTAGGCAAGTTACTTAGCTTCCACCTCAGTGTTTCGTCTGTAAAATGGAGAATATATAATTTGCCTCATAGAGCTGTATGAGGCTTAAGCAAATCAATACCTAAAAACAAGATAGATCATTTCCTGACACATAGTAAGTGTTATAAAAATGGTAGCAGCAGTGATATCCCGAAAACCCTCATCCCAGATATCAGATACTGCTATTCCAGGAGCCCAGTGCTCAAAGGGTCCCCACTTTTCTGGTTTTTATTTAGTCCAAACTCTACCTCCATCTGGAAATTATTCACCCCCAGTGTACCTGGCCTATCTCAAATTCTGGGTTCCCAAACTTCTCTGCAGACCTTACCAGAGGAAGAAAAACAGATACAGTATGTACTATACTTGAGCCACAGAGAGGGTGGCCTGTTACTGCTGTTGACTGACATTTTTTACATCTCAGAAACATTCATGTTTGGATGACTTCTTGGGTTCTGATCTTCCCCAAGGGGAAAAAACGATTGGACATGCAAAAAGGAACCCACAAAATTGGTTTCTTCATGAATAAAGGAGAAGAAGGTCTGCCCCAAGATGGGACAAATTTCACCTTCCACCCTAAAGTTTGGAAACTGCTTACAATATCTAGAATGTTCTTCCCCAGGTTCAACAATCTGAAGATCCAGACTCTATTTCTGGTTATAGGCAGGTGATTGCTGGTCGTCTTCAAAGGGAAGTTGGTTTTGTTCTTCAGAAGAGCCCGTTCTACCTGAGTGGTTTTCAAAGTGTGGTCCTGGGAATATTTTACAAATAAAAATTCTCAGAGCATGCCTTAGACTGATGGAATCAGAAACTGAGAGTGGGGACCAGGAGTGTTTCAATTAAATTTCCAAGTGATCCTAGCTGCTTGCTTGAGCTTTAGAACAATGGCTTTATAGGCAGTCATTTTTTTTCTCTTGTCTTTTGCTTTTTAAAAATTCTTTACCCTATTACATGTTTCCCATTTTATATCCTTTTACCCCTCTCCCACTCCAGCCCCCATTTTCACAGTCAGTCCCCACACCATTGTCTGTGTCCATGGGTCATGCATGTATGTTCTTTAATCCCTTTACCTTCTTTCAACTACTCCCCACCTTCTGTTTTTCCTCTTATAGATGGCAATCTTTTCAGTGTTTCTGTGCCTCTGATTCTATTTTACTCATTCATTAATTTTGTTCATTAGATGCCAGGTGTAAGTGAGAAAATGAGGTACCTATGAATGAATTTAACCAAGGATGCAAAAGATCTGTATTCAGAAAACTATAGGACACTGAATAAACTGAGGAAAGTACAAATAGGTGGAAACATGTACCATATTTCATGGATTGGAAGAGTTAACATTAAAGTGTCCACGCTACCCAAAGCAATCTATGGTTTCAACACAATTCCTATTAACATATCAATGGCACATTTCGCAGATCTAGAACAAATATTCTAAAAGTGTATATGGAAACAAAAAAGCCTCTGAATAGCCTCAGCAATTCAGAAAGAAGAACAAAGTAGAGGGAATCATAATACTAGATTTCAAACTATATTATAAGGCCACTGTAATCAAAATAGTCTGGTCTTGGCATAAGAACAGACACAGATCAATGGAACATAATGAGAGCCCAGAAATAAACCCACACCTTTATGGCCAATTTGCAGTAAGTCTTGATGTAGAATAGCCCAGGGGTGCTCAGCTAAACTTTCCAGTCTGCCCTGAGTGCCCAGAAGCCTCCAGGTTTTGCTGGTTGCTGATGTACCCTCATACGTCCACCCCTCTCCCTGCTTAGCTTTGCATCTGTCCTTTAGGGTGTAGCTCTGGTCCATCTCTTTCAAGACCTCTTCTTTTTTTCAGCATGATAGGCTGATGCTTAAGAGAACAGTCTTCAGAGGCAGACTGGATGAAGTCTTGGCTCTGTGACTTATACTCCAAGTAAAGTGTTTTTCTTTCTATTCCTCAATTTCCTCATTATAATTATAACTACCTCATTGACTGTGAGGTTTAAGAGTTATGTGAAAGCACATTTATGTGAAATTAGGTAGTAACTTTACAATTGTGTATAAAATGAATAGCCTACAGTGAGCTCTCTAGCTCTAACTCACCACACAATAAAAAATAGATCAATCATTTTGACACTAGGCTGCAGGTTAAAATCACCCAGGTAGACTTGAAGAGTCTCATGCCCTATAGGTGGATAACAATATTTTTTAAAGTTCACAAGGTGCTGTCAAGTTTGGGAACCAGTGCCATAGATTGCTTTCTAAACTCTTTGCAACTGTTAAAAACCATGGATTTCAGCCCAGTATTATGATATAATGCTGTTGTATCACAGTCCATCTTGTCTGTAAATAACATTTTGCACATCTGTCCTGTCAGCCCAGCCAGAATGTGGATGTCACAGGAGATGACCAGGGCTCAGGCCTCCTTGTTTTCCCCATCCCCAAGCCTAGAAAGATAGGTGCCTTGAATCTAGCTGGTGATTGTTTATGATGAACACTAATTGAACTAGAAAATAGGATTCAATGGGTAGCAAGGAGAGCCCAACAGATCATTTGAAAAATATTTCAAGCTAAGAACAAGGGCTCTGAAGCCAGACTGCATTGGTTTGGACCAAGATATAACAGTCACTGTGTGACCTTGGACAAGTTGATTAACCTCTCTGTGCCTCACTCTTCCTATTCTCAAAAGGGAGCTATAATAAGGTTTTCATAGCCATGAGAATCAAATATAATAACCTGTGTGAAGCACTTAACATAGTACTTGACACACCAGAAAATGTCACCTGTAACTGTAACTATTATCCTGGGGACTTGATCTAACCTGGCTCAGGGTTCTGCTATAGGCCTATGTAACAATATGGTGTGATCATAAGATTTCTCTTTACTTCTCAGTTTCCTCAGATGGAGTCCAAGATAACAGAGTTGCTTTATTTGAAATTCTGATGCTACAAGATATTTTTTTCTTTTATTCTCAGTACAGTGCCTGACACACACTAGGTCTCAATAAATTTTAAGTGAAAGAATACATGATGAACTAGATGGAAATTACCCATTTTTCTCTTAGAATTACTATTACTGTCCCTATAAGAGTCAAAGAAGGGAAGAAAGTGTCTATTTCAAAGGGAAATACAAATACAGATAGGACCCAAGGATGGAGAGAAAAACAGACCTTGTGTCCCTTTGTTGTTGAAATCATACCAAACAGAATTTGTTGACACTCACTTCCCAGAAGACTGACTTACTGTTCAGAACAAATTTTTTCTGGCCATTTATTTTTGTCAAGTCTCCACATTTCAGCCTTTGTTGGGTCATCTTCACTAATTCATTCAGTCACCAGAGAGAGACAATGCCTGGTTAATGATATGCTACAGTGAATCAAGTTAAGCAAGGGATGCTGGCAAGCTTTCCCACTACTGAAACAGGTCATATGTCATCCTGTGGTTCAGAAACTCCCTGCTTCTTGGCTTCCAGGTCTCTGGCCATGTCATAGTGAACTTGCCTGAAAGACTACCAGTTCTGCTGGGACTGAAGAGTTTGTTCACTCCTGAAAGGGAATAGAAACACTTTGGGCTACATTGACCTAGTGATATGGAAAACTTAACAATTTGGCCTGGATACTGGGCCAATGGGTGGTGGTGGTAGAAATGGCATTATAGGAGACGGGTCACAGTGGTTTGAACAGAAAGGAATTTGGAGCTAGACAAATCCTGGCTCCTCTCTTCACACAGTCTGTGAACTGGGACCATGGTGCACCAGGTGTAGTTCACAGAGCACCGTCAGTCCACAATTGGCTTGTGACCAGTCAGTGCAGAGATGCAGAGCTATTCCAGAATGTGAATTAGCTACATCATGAGGCTCTCTATTCTGGTGAAACCAAGACTGGCCCAATGAAAGAAGCAATGTGTTGATTTCCCCTACAGAGTTAAGTTTCTTATTCAGTTACTAACTCATAGCAAAGAGCTCGAAGAGTAATACCTTGAGTAATGAGTCTTGAGTAATACCAACCTAAGGCCAGTTATTGCACCATTCTGAGGATTGGCTACCTCATCCATAAAACAGGAGTAGTGATTCCTGATAATAGGGCTGTTGTGAGAATGTACTGAGATAGCATGCCAGGTGCTTAGCATGATGCTTGGTGCAAAACAGGTACTCAGTAAATGAGAGCTGTTGTCAGAAAAGATGAGATGGTCCTAATACTACTGTGTTCCTACCGTTGTCTGAAATAACAACAAAGATGTGTGTTCAGGAAACAAAGGGCTCCCTGGTCAAATAAGTTTAGAAAGTTGATGAAGCTCTGGAAATATCAGGAATCCATTCCAGATGTATGCCATGTCTCTGACCCTTTGGGACCGAAGCTAATTTAGTTTTGGCTCTCAAAGCCATCAAACACTGTGTTCAGTACATGTGTTGAAAACCCAAAGACAGATTTCACTTTAGAACCAGCTGTCCCACATCAGTAGACTCAGCAAAGTCCCTGGAATCTCATTTCTCCTATTTTCATCCAATGGTCTGCCTTGAGCACAAGTAATTGTCTCTTCTGTTACCTCCAGCTGTCTATAGCTCCTCACCTTCTTCCCCAGGTCCCTCCTCTGACACCTTTCTTCTCAAATCACTTTAGACAGTTTGGCAGTGAGACACCTTTACATTAGCTGCAGGCACTCTGAACATCCAAGAGAGCTTTTGGCACTGTGGCTCCAGCAAATGATTCTTTGAGGGCCAAGTGACCTTGAGTAGAAGAAAGTTCTTTCCAATCAGTCAGAAGTCTCTGGCAGCAGAGCGAGATTCTAACACATGGAATTAAGTTTCCCCATGAAATCTCAAAGGGACCCGTGGACGTGGAGGCACAGCTGTGTTCTAAACTAGTAACATTCAAGCATTTTTCCTCTAAACTTCCCATCATGGTTTTCCATGACAAAATATTAGTTTCTTTTTTTTTTTTCTTTTTGTTAAACAATCCTGTACTTGCTTTAGATTAGCTCTATATTAATCTATATTCTTAATTAAAGGTGACAGAACTCTAATCAAAATAGCTTAAGCATAAAAGAGAATCTATTGGTTTCCATAGCTGGGAGGGATGGAGGAGATAGATGTTAATTTGAGGTGTCACTGAATCTGGGGACCCAAACAATGTCTTTGAGGTTTCCTGTCTCTCTGCTCTACTCTTCCTTTTGCTTCTCATGTGTTTCACTTTCTCCTCCTTCATATTTATTTCCTCCAAGTAGATGTATTAAAAGCTAGCAGTTCAGAGGGCCACATCCTCACAGCCTTTCTAAAATCCCAGAGTCACCTGGCCCTCCTGGATCAGGGTGATGAGCTATAGTAATCAACCAGGTCTCAGTCATGTGACACTTCTGTCCGTCTTCCTCTTTTCCCTTATAGCCGGGTTTTGGGGACTTGTGAACTGAATCCCATTTGGTGTTGGGAAAATGCAGTTCCCCAAAGGAGGCAAGAGGCTCTTAGAAATGAAGGAGAGAAAAAGCAGCAGCCTACTTTACAGACATATGCGCATTATAGGATGAGGCCGGGTGAGGCAAAGCTTAACATAAAGGTGTAAGATGGAACTTCAAACTAAAATGAGAAAGAAAGTCCAAGGTGACAGGTCTTATTAAGGTCACTCAAATTACTCAACATGGGTACAGAATTGAGAAAATTGTGCTCATTAAAACTACTGTTTAACTTACCCCAATCTAGGAGAAAAATCCATGTGCCTGCATTTTCATCACAAACGTGCATTTTCTCTTCACTCACTGGGCATTGCTGATGGATCCAACTCTCATCTCTCTGTCATTTCTCTTAATAAAATATCTGCCCCATGGTAAATGTTTAATGCGTGTTAGTTATTTCTGTCATTTTGACTTAGGTTACTACAAGAACATTCTCATTAAATATTTATAATAGCCTTATATGTAATAATCTTATAATTGTTCCTATTTCCACATGTGGAAACTGAAGCTCAGAGTCTGTGTGACTTGCCTAAGATTATGCCATGAATAATTGGTGGGTCTGATATCCAGGTTTGTCTAAAGCTGAAGTTGCATAATAAATTCAATCTCTGTTATTTGGGAGATGGGAGGAGAATATTGTCTTTCTTAACCTAACTCCAGTTCCAGCTCCATAGTAGTAATTTGTACCACTGTGGCCTTAGGCCCTGTTTCTCATCATACTTAAAAAGCACTCGACATACAAGGATCCCTTACTTAATTTTTAAGACAGTTGAGTAGAGGATGCTACCCTGACATTGCAATCTAAGAACATACAACAAAATTTCCCCACAGACATTTTTTGCTTAAATACAGATGCCACATTCTATTTAATTTGAAAAGCAGGAACAAGATTGAGCTAGTTTTCAACAGTTTCATTTGCCCCTTTATTGGTACCTTTTGTTACTAATAATCTCCTCCCAGGTTGGGGATAATTTCATCATTACTAAAGCCCCAGGTTCTTTTTTCTGTTGTTTTGGGTTGCCTGTGGTTGTTCATTTTCTACCACCTGCCAAGAGCTTCATCCTCATTTTGTATGTGTCATTAGCTTGAGAGCCTTGAAAGACGTAACCAATATTTTTGAAGAAAATAAATATCAAATTATCTCTGGTTAAGGCAGTGACAGTGATTTTTCTTCCTCTACTTACTTCCCTCAAGTCCTCACTGATTCACACCTATATTTGAAGATGGCATTAACACTTGTAAGAAAAGGCAGCTCGTCTGCTTAAAAATCTTTGAATCAGATGCACACTTTAAATATCTTACAATTTTACATATCAATTATGCTTTAATGAAGCTGAACAAAACCATTGAGTCAGCTCAGAGCAAGGCAGGAGTTCCTGTCCTGGGTTTCTTCTTTGGCCCTTCATCATTCTCTCCCTTCCTTCCCTGACTCCCTAGTCTCTATCATTTCTCAGGTTCCTGTCTGATACATTAGGATGTTTCAGCTGCAAGTGACAGCCTTACCTCGGAGGACATTTGTCCCATGTGTGTGAAAATCCCCACATGGTCAGTTCCGGGTTGGTTAATAGAGCAGCTCAGGTCACTTGCATCTGTTCTTCTCTCCTCCATAGGTTGGCCTGGTCCTTAGGCTTATTTTCTTGCTACAAGTGGCTTCAAAACCCTCTTTCCATCAGTGAGGGTCCCTCTCTCAGAAGCCCCCTGTCCTCACTCCTCAGTGGTCAGAGCTGCATCCTGGGCCCATGTCTCAGTTTTGCAGGAGGTGTGGAATAACCTTTGCAGGCTTAGACTAATCAGGATGTTTGCTCAGGGGTGGGGAAGTAGCCTTACCCCAACAGCTAACCACATGGAGTGGTTAAAAAAAAATCTAGTTCTTTTACTAAAAGAAGCAGGGATGAACTGGGTAATGCCTGCGTCTGTTTCATGACCTCTTTGGTGTGGCTTCTGGCCTTTGCTATTGGCCCTAACCAGTAGGTAAGAACTGATTCCTAGTTATTAATCTTGAACCTGGATACCTTCTGAAAATCAGAGAGTAAGTACCATCTGCTTAGTTACTCCATTTAGACATACAGAGACCTTCCTTTGGACAACCTCCATCTCTCTCTCCAGTTATAGACCACTTAGACATCCCACAAGCTCTTTCTTAAAAACATCCAATGACTTTTTAGCCTGCCTCCTTCAAACCTAAGATTGTAGGTTTGAGCACCAGAACCTTCCTCAGACATTAGTCAAATGGACAAAGGTCATACAAATGGATCTCATTCTCTGGTATTTGCTATGGGCATCTTTTATGGGCAATTATTTTGTATTATGCCTTATGTGAGCAGAACTCCTCATTGGAAAATCAGAAAAATACAGAAAGTCCTCACTTTCCATGATGGTGTACGACTGTCAAGATGACTACGTAAACTGAAACCATGTGAAATAATCTTAATAATCAATGGAAAATTCACTGTTGTTTGGTGACCTTCAAAAATTTCTCTCAAAACATTAAAAACTCAGGCCCTGGATGGTGGCACAGTAGACAAGGTGCTGGCCTGCAGACCCAAAGTTTGCTGGTTCAATTCCCAGCCAGGGCACATACCCAGGTTGCAAGCCAGGTCTCCAGTCAGATCCATAGCTGGAGGCAGGTTAAAGGCGACCATACATTGATGTCTCTTTCCCTCTCTGCCTCTCTCCTTACCCCTCTCCCTAAAAATAATAATAAATAAAATCTTTAAACCAAAACATTAAAAACTCTCTTGTTGTCACTTAAAATATGTAGAGAAATTGAAAAAATAGTAAAATGAGTAATTACTTAATACAATGCTATGTATACATTAGAAACATTGAGACTCAAATAATTTTATTTCTTATTAAAAAGCCATGAAGGGTAGTTTAAGCAGTGCCTGCCATCTTTTCATCATATAATTCATAACACTGAGTGGACATCTTTTTTGTGCCTTGGCACAAAAAGTGCCTTTGTCGTACTTCTTTGTAAGTTTGGATTAGCTTCCAACATTTTATCCTTTTCACTTTCCATGTGGTAAAATAGCTCCAAATTCCTTTCATGTGTAGTTTCTTGCAGTGCCAATTTCTCTGGAACACTGTCCTCTTTTTCCTTTTTTCATTTATGTAGATAAGTCACTTTTACTAAGTTCCTTTGCCTGCCTGTCTTGGGTCTCTCCAATAACAGGTCAACAGTTCGCTAGTAGCTATTGATGCTCTATTTACACTCCATTCTAATTTCACTTCCAGTGTTTTCACTTCCTGTTCCCTTGCTGCACCTTTCTCTTTGTTGGTTAAACCTCTCTTCTGATTATTTATTCTTGTCAAATGTCCCTTGGGTTATCACTGAGTGACAAGAAGATAACACAATTCCAAGGTCTGCTGGCTGTGTGAGAACTGAATGTATGAGCTATGACCAATCAAGTCCCAGCTTTAAAGACTGACATGATTGGTCATTGACCGTGGGTGTATCTGTTAATTACATAGAGATTTATGGACTGAAGAGCTGGCAGCAAAGTTTTCATTTTATTCAATTATTCAGTTAATATCCCATTGTAACTGAAAGTTGAACTGTGTGGTTGGGGACTGGCTTATTGTGCTAAATCATAATAGCTAAACTACATACCAGATTTCAGAGCCATGCAGAGTGAAGGCTGCTGTACATGGTCATATGTCCACTCACTAGCCCCTCACTGGCAGGGTTGCTTTCAGCTCCATGTTTCTGTGACATGCCAGGCCAGCCCCTTCCAAGTGGTTGTAAAATAGGCAAGGCCCAGTTTTATCAAATGCCCATCTCTGGATGACCTGCCTGGCCTCTGGCTTAGGAAGGGCTGTACTTTCAGCCTCCAGCTTGTACACTGGGCTCTACTGGAAGCAGTTGCTAATTAGGGAGGTGATGTGCAGTCCAGCACTGCTGAGGAGCAAGAATGCCATTAGCAAGTTTAATAAGCCAAATGACTGTCCACGTGTCAATCAAAGATGGTAAAGGGAATGACTATGTAGCCTCCTCTCTCTTCTTTGTTTCTGGTCCTTTGGTAAAAATGAAAATTCACTCCCTTTGAGTACTTTAGCTTTCAGAATCTAATCTAATCCAATCTAATAAAGGGAATGCTAGGAGAAACTCTGGCAGTCCCTGGCACTGCCTTGCTGTCTGACTTTACACAGAAATCTTAACCTGTGTTTACCTGTATCATTTTCCTCCACTGGTTTTCAAATCCCCTCCTTGCCATGGTATACTGCAGCCTCTTTGACATGCTTGGAGATGAATTCTACCTTCACTTCCAAGTGGTTTGAAATAGAGAGGAAAATTTTAGATAGGCTGACTTGGAGCTTATTAAAATACCACATTTAAAAAATAACAATAGAGAGCATATGCGTTTTCTGTTTTTTCTTAGGTCTACTTAATTACATGCTTTCTTTGGTATGACAAAGAGAACCATTAGGTTTTCTAAAGAACAAAGATTTTGGAATCAGGCAGGGCCAAGTTTAAACTTAGCCTTGATCACCTGACTGTGCCTGAGACATTTTATATCATCTCACGGGGAGTGAATTTGATATGTGATAATATCATTAATATGATGATAAACTGATGTGTGGGTTGAATAAGCTGATGTATGTAAAACATTGCACATAGTAAGATGTTGAATGTGCCCAAATGCTGTTTTTATAACCTAATTGCTTGCCTTTCTACTTTAGCTTCTAGTAATCTCAAAGGCAATCTTGTTGGTCAGTTGCAATGGTTAATCAATCCTAAATGCTTAGCATAGCTAGATTTTTGTTCTATTTTACTAGTTTTCATTTTTTGGAGTGTGTGTGGTTTTATTCTTGTTTCCTTTGGATGTGTTTTAGTATTCGAAATCCACTCTCAAATAATTTGTAGATGCAGATGAGGATACAAAAAGAATGAATGGCCACATGTCCATTTCACTCCTGGTAATGTACAAACCATTCTGTCTTCTTTTTATCTGGCCTGGGAAGATGTTGTAATATAAGAGACATTCTTCAGTGTATGGAGAGCTTCACCTCTGAAATAATTCAATTTGCCCTGCTGTCAGTATGGTTCAAAGTGTGATCCAAACCACCTATATCCAATTTACCTGGGGTGCTTTATTAAATGTGGGGAGTCTCTAGCTCCAGCACAGGTTACTGAACTAGAATTTGTACAAGTGAGTCCTGGTTGGGCTGACCACATAAATTGGTTTGTTCTCATTAACTCAGAGTTGCTTTTATTCTCAGAAGTTTCCCAGCTTTGATCATAAACACAATGAGCACTCTGGGCCTGAAGCTTTGAATTTTAACAGGTACCCCTGTGGTCAGTATGAGTGTTAAAATTTGATGACCGTCATTCTTAGTGTGGATGGTATAGGGATTGCATGGGATAAGATTGTTAGTAATAGTGAGTTTGGTGGGGAAAAAACACTCTGAGATGTTATTTATAGAAATATTCTTATAAATATCACTTGTCTAGAAGAGAAGGGTTCTACAGAGAGAAAAATGTGTGAATTATGCTGTCTCAAACAAAAATTATGAGACTAACTTCTCTAATTGGCATCAAATAAGTCAGAAAACCCAGCTAGCCTACATCAGAGAACACAGTAGAGTTCATCCTTGCAAAGAAATTCTATTGGATTGGCCAAAAAGTTCATTTAGGTGTTTTTAGGTTTTTTTTTTTTTGGTACTATGGCTCTAGTACTGCTTAGTTGTCTTTAACTAGACTTGAAATAATTTTGTTTAATTGTATTGTGACAGCTGTCATATCAGTGTGCATTTAAAAACACTTGTCAACAAAATTGGTGAATTTTTGTGTAGCCATTTTAATATTGATGAAGGAACAATATATGCAACATTTCTGGCATATTACCCTTTATTATTTAAAGGAAGGTAAAAATGCAACTGAAATGTAAAAAGAGATTTGTGCATTGTATGGAGAAGGGGCTGTGACTGATCAAACATGCCAAAAATGGCTTGTAAAGTCTTGGCACTATTGACATTTTGGCCAAATAATTCTTTGCTGTGGGGCTGTCTTATCCATTGGAAGATGTTTAGCAGTACCCCTGGTCTCTACCCACTAGAAGCCAATAGCAGGAAACAGCCAATACACTCAAATAATCAAAATCAATCAAGTTATTGGTGAAAATGAAAAATGTGTCATTTATTTTATGGAAAAAAAACAACGAACTTTTCGACCAATCCAATATGAAGGCAGATGTGTCCCATGCACAAGCCCATGAGACCCTTCTGAACTGGCCCCCAAGAGCAGTCACTGTGAAAAGGCATCCTAGAATTGTCTGCAGGGCTGAGAAGCTTTGGGGGCAGAAGTCACAAACTGGGAGTCTCTAGGTCATGGCCACCCACAGCTGTGTTCAGTTCTATGCACAGCGATTTACGTATTTTGTGTCATTTTCAGACATTCAACATTACTTCATGTTCAAATAATTATTTCTGATTTATCATAAGATATCAGAAGGATTGGCAATAAATAAATAAATCTTGTTCCCATATGACAGACTCAACTAGTTAAGTAATGGCCATGCTCTTGAGTGGAGCTGAGATTTCTGTCTCACTATGCTCCCTAGCCAGCCTGTTTCATTCATTTCCATTGCCTGCCTGGCCCAATGGCTAAGATGTTGCTGCCTCTATTCTGTGACATGGTGACCAATAGTAACTTTCCAAGAGTAGAAGCTCCCATTGTGATAAAGTCCAAGTTTTACTTTTTTCAAGTAAGATTTGAACATCTAGGTCTTTGTTTTTATTTTTTAAAGATTTTGTTTATTATTTTTATAGAGAGGGGAAAGAAGAGAGGCAGCATAAGGTTGCCTTTCACCTGCCTCCAGCCACGGACCTGGCCTGGAGGCCTGGCTTGCAACCTGGTTATGTGCCCTGGCTGGGGAATCAAACCAGCGGACCTTTGGGTTTGCAGGCAGGCGCATTATCCACTGTGCCACCAGCCAGGGTGGTCTTTGTTTTTATACTCTTCCTCTTGCCAGGAATAGTTCACATCATTTTTATCATTAAGCGCATTGTGCACTAGAAGGGTTACTGACTATCCCACCGATTATCCCTCTAGACAAGTTAATTCACCACAGCTCCTTGCACCCCTGGCCATCACTCATTGGATCAAAGTGTACACCTGACTTAATGTCAGCCAATGGCATCAATTGATCACACCCCCTGTGGGGAGTCTAAATTAAGCTCCAAGACCATAGTCAGATGGTGATGGTGACAGTTTACAGAGTGTTGGGTGTTGGGAAAGCTGTGTGTGGGAGCTGTGTCATCTGCATGTGGCATCTAGTCCTGACATTTCAGTTTCAATCTTCCTGAAAATTCAGCCATACTTCGTTGTCTTTTCTTGGATGTCTATGTTCTCTCCTAGAACAAACCCCTCATTCAATTGGTATGAGTGGGTTCCTTGGCCTTATAATTCAAATAGCCTTGAATTTCATTGCCCAACCCCCTGGGGTTTTAAGTGCTTTACGTATAAAAAGCACTTTTATAAGCATTTCATTTATTTTCACAAGAGTAGAAGATAGGAATTCTTATTTTTATTTTGCAGAAAGAAATCCAAGGAAAAAAATATGTTGCAAAGATGGAAAATAAATTATCTAAGGTCACACAGGTGGTAAATGGTGGATGGATCTGAAATTAAAAACTCCATGGTCTCAGTGAGAGGCTATTACCATTTTTACTATAGTAAATCATGTGCCCTTAGTTTTAGTTACAAAATAATTTTGGCTATGTATAATAATAAAGGCCCCAAAAGTGGCTTTGATGACTTTCCTCCATGATGTCAAAGGTTCTGAGTGGGTAATCCATGGCCAGTTTAATGGCTTTGTTCCCTGGGTCCTAAAACCCAGGCTGCTCTCTGTCTTGTTGCTCAGTTATTCCTATCTCCATGACCACATTCCACGAAGAAGGAGGAGAAAGGAGAACATCAGAAAGGGGAGTACTTCTCCCTTTTAATGACACATCCTGTAGCTTTACACGCATATCTTTCCCTCACATTCTGTTAACCATAATGTAACCAACAAGAACACTCTCAAGAAAGGAGGCTAGACTACGTCATCTTCACTCTCAACAGCCACATCTTCAGCTGAGAAGGGGGGTCCTGCCAATATGGCGGAGATAACTAGAAGTCTCCATCTATACATCCATTTCCTCAAAATTCACATCTCCTCTTCCCCCCATTTAAGAAAGGAAGTGGTTGTGTGAATTCACAGTAAGCTAAAAATGATTGGCAAGGGATCCTACTTGAGAGCAGATCTGGTAGACAAGGCTATGTGAGGACAAAATGAAGGAGCAGAACGCTGAGCCTCTGAAAGATAGTTGGAGAACTCCCATTGGGAAAATGATGCAAAAGAGGAAGCTGGGGGAAGGAAAGGTGAAATATGCCAATTTCATGGTTTTGCAAAGATCAGTTTCATCCCTCAAGTTCATTCTGTCCTGTAATTTTGAGGATAATTGTGGCTAAATTCATCTCTGTCTTTTGCACTAGGAGTGAGTAAAATTTCCACAGCAGATCTGCACAACTGCATTAAAATGTAGATTAACTTAGTCCCATTGTACTGAATTTTCCTGCCATTTGTCTTTCTTCCTTAATAAGTGAAACCCAAAGAAACCCAGATGCCTCCCTCCTCCTGCATCAATAGTGTCAACATTATAGTTTTCAGCCCTAAAGGTGGGGACGGCATGGATAGAGTTCAGCTTCTGATTGGTGCTTTTTCTTTTCTTACCTTTGAAGCCACCAAATATCGTTCAAGTTCTGAGCTATGTGTCTCTCTTCCTAGGTTGAAGATTCTTGATAATGTCGCTCATCAGCTGGAGAATTAGTAGAGCCTAGGTGCCGTTTAGGTGAGCTCATCTGAAAGATGTGAACCTGAGATCAGGAAAGGAAAATTTCAACCATATCTGGTAGACTAACATCATGTCTCTTCACTCCCCAGCTATGCTTCCTGCCACACCAGGCAGCTTTTCTAGCCTTCATTTTATTAGAAATGTTCTTTCCATAATTTATAGGGGTGACCCCAGAAAATCTAGTACTTAGCCACTTTGCTTTTATTAGACCTTCTCTAACCTGTAAAAGGAAGGCTCAGAGAGTTCCAGCCCACTTACCTAGTGGGCTTCAAGAGTGTTTGCCCCAGGAAGGGCCTGATTCCAGTGGCCAAGGTGGCTCAGGACGGGACAGTGTCTTACTCCTCCTTACTCCTCATCCCTGAGCATCACAAACTTCGAGTCAGCTTTCTCATATACCTTCTGAGCTAGCATAGCTTCCACACGTCTGAAACCCAGAAGTGGATTTAGACTAATTGATTAGCTTGGGGAAGCCCCTGTGTTGATTTTTACAACCTCCAGCAATAAATGTCGTATGAATGCAATGTGATTAATGTGGATGCAAATGGCAAGGCAAGTAATAAAGATTTGACACTTATTTAAAAAGTGTTGCCAGAAAAATATGAATGATTATTTTAATATAAGTGCTGTGTGGTGCATATCCCTCAGCTTTGCTTTAATTTCCCAACAGATAGGCGATGGCACATGCCATACCCTTGTGAAGGAAATGAAAAATTATACTTGAAATTACATTTTAAAAAGGAATCACAATTGTTTTAATTATAAGTCACCCAGTGCACATCCTGCGCTAGACAGGCTTTCAGGCACTGAAGAATTGGGCTGCCAGTATTGACATGGGTCTAAGAGCCAAAGCTGGGACAGTAGCTGTGCCACACATATTAGTGCCTATGCTAGACTCCTATGGGGAAGAGAATACAAGCATTCATGATAAATTGTTATAAAATGCAAAAGCTGGTTTGGAGCCTTCTTTATTTGGTTTGGCGTATCCACAGGCCTTTTAGCTGTATAAATCCTATTAAACCTAATGGGATGCCTCTGATTAATGCACTATGCTCTTAATCCAAACTATGCTCATTGGTGCATATGACGAGAGAGCCCCTAAGGCCTATTGGGCAAATGATCTATATATTAAAGAGCCTTTAAGCCATCGCTAGAACTCAGAAAAATTCCTTCATCACATGGACTGAATCCACACTAGGTACTAGCAATAGGGAAGTAATTGGTAACCCTTTCTAATTCAGTATAGTTGAAATAACATTCTTGTCTTTTCCACCCTTCACCAGTTCCACGTCTTGGGCTTTTAATCTCAGTTAATGACACTGATATCCATGCTGATAGTTCTTCCTTCACCCCTTCTCCACAAAAGTAGAAAACACTAGTCATCCTGGCATCACTTCCTGCTGACCTTGGATATGACATTGGTGCTTTTCATTCTATGCACAGGCTTGTTCCCCAGGATGAAGACATTTTGCAATCATCCTAATATCTTTTCTCATCATCGACATATTGATCTGTCACAGAGCAGTGGAGTCTACCTCCTATCTAACTCTCTCATTTATATTTTCTTCCCTCCTTGTTTCCATCCTCCTTCAAGACCCTGCAAAGTCTCCCCATCAACTTCTGAAAAATACCCAAGTTCCGTAACCTGGTAATGGAGTCCTTAATGATCCAGCCTGTCTTAACTTTCCAGCCCCGCCTTCCATTACAACCTCCTCTGCATTGTCCAAGCCATTCTTACCTCAGTGGTGTTCTCTTACTTCAGCAAGAAGTAAGAGAAGCAAGAAGTAAGGCTATTTTCTATTCAGCCCCATGCTTGAAATGCCTGCCCCAGCCATCAGGCTCTTACTCACCATTCCAGGCTTATCTGTTCTAGGAAGACTTGACTGCTCCCTCCTTCTCTATTGGGCACTGCTCAGACATTAATCACAGCTGAGTTCTCTTCTGTTTGTGATGCTATGTTTTATCATTTGGTTAAGCAGAGGACCTCCAGCTTTCACCACTGTTCACTGCCTCCTTGTAATTAATAAAAGATCTAGGGGGTTGCACTTCGTGACTGTATGGATCTCCTGGTTTCCACCAGTATTTAACCTATGGTTGAACAAATATTGATCATCTGTGCCTAACCAAATGATTACTATAACAGGTGTTGAAATATCCTGATTTTCTATTTTCATCATTTCTCACATTAGCTGGATTATTATAAAAAGAATGACTTTTCTGTCTCTGTCCCCAAATAATTAAGTACTTAAAAAAAAAAAAAGATTCTATTCATTGTCACTAGAGAGAAGGGAAAGAAGAGAGGCAGAAAGGGAGAGAAAAAATCAATGTATGGTTGCCTTTCACCTGCCTCTAGCTGAGGACCTGGCTGGAGACCTGGCTTGCAACCTGGTTATCTGCCCTGACTGGGAATCGAACCAGCGACTCTTGGGCTTGCAGGCCAGCACCAACCCACTAAGCCACACCAGCCAGGGTTTCAAATATACTTTTTAAAAAGTCATTCCATGTATTATAATCCTTTACTATTATCATTTACAATGTTTAAAGTGTTCAGAATCTGGTCAGTGGTAACTATGCAAGTCAGCTCCTATAGTTCTGAGGTGACTCTGTTGTCCTTGAGCACCTATGGCAGAAAATGAAGCACTGGGTTCACCTTATGCTGTCTCTGCTTCGGATCTGGACCTGGGTGTTTCTCCAAGGAACTCGATGGTTTTAGTGGGAATGGTACTTAGAGTCCAAGGTATGAGCGCTACTGGGTAGCATTACTTCCAGGCTTTTTCCATAAGAGCCTGTAAATATGTTTTTAAAAGGTGAGTTGATGGTGGAATTTTCTATTTAGTCCTAACATAATTGACATTGCAAGGCTTTACCTTATCTTTTTAATTTTGTATATACATTTCTTTTATCTTATAGTAAATATCTTAGTCCTAATAACATCAGTATGTTTATTCTACTCTACAGAAGTTTCAGATTTACTATGTTCATTTTATATTTAATGAATCATATTAATTAGAACACTATTTTAATTAATATTTGCATCAAATCAATAATGATCATTGATGGTAATTATTAATTAATCTGTAATTAATACATCTACTCTATAAAGTTTCAGGATACTGCGCAGTCTTTTTAAAATATTTTATTTTGAGCCCTGGCTGATGGCACAGTGGATAAGGCGCTGACCTGTGAACTCAAAGGTCGTTGGTTTGATTCCCAGCCAGAGCACATAATGAGGTTGCAAGCCAGGTCTCCAGCCAGGTACATAGCTGAAGATAGCAACCATCCATTGATGTTTCTCTCCCTCTCTGCCTGTCTCCCTTCCCTTCTCTCTAAAAATAATAAATAAAATCTTTAAAAAAATATTTTATTGTGAAATAATTTTAGATTTGCAGGAAAATTTCAAAATGTACAGAGAGGTCCTGTGTGTTGTTCATCATATTTTCCCACTGGTTATGACGTGTTTAGCTATAGTCCAATATCAAGGCCAGAAAACTAACATTAGTACACTCCACAGAGCTTATTTGGATTTTGCCAGTTTCACATACATTCATTTGTATGTGTATGTAACACCGAGCAATTTTATCAGATGTATAGATAATCACCACCACAATCAAGAGACAGCACTTTTCCTTCACCACATCTCCCTTTTTGCAGGTTTTTTTTTTTTTTTTTTTGTCTTAGAACATATTCCTTTAAATGCATCTAATCAGAGAACTATATTTAACTTGAATTAAGTCTTTCTCTGCAAGCTATGTCATTGATTTAGTGCACTGTCATCAGTTTTTGTTTGCCCTCAATTTTACATTTTGCTTTTTTTTATCATTCCTTTTGATCTCCCTCATTTCAAAAATCAAAACAACACACAGATATACTTGTAGAATTACTGCATCCATCCCTACCTTCCCCATCCCATCTACACCTCTCTCCTAGAGAGAGGAGCTTTTAATGGTTTCCCATGTATTTCCCACAATTCCTCTCACAAAAATAAGGTATAGACTTTTCTCATTTCTTACACAGGAGATAGCATACCACATATGCTTCCAGCAACTTTACAGCAGGGTCTCTCAGATCAGCTTTGGTCAGGCCAGGTACCCATTGGTAGCTGTGTGTGCACTTGGGTGGGTGGGGTGGTGAGGAGGGAGGGCAGGCAGGCTTCAGGCTTATCACCTTTGCTGCTACTGTAGCTGGTCCCTTTTCGTGTGTGTGTGTGTGCGCATGCATGTATGTGTGTGTTCAGACTCTATGGAATCATATTTTTTAGAATAAAAATTGAAAACCACTGATAGAGGTTGAAGAAAGGAGAATGGTTTGCAAGCCACATAGATCCTGTGTTCATCTCTGCCTGGCCCCATGGCCCAGTGGAGCCTGACCTTCCATGACAGGAAAATGATGACACCACAGGGTTCCCTTACTCTGGCTACTAGCTGAGTCTGGACGATAGAAGGCACTGGCCAGAAATGAGGGTGGGGGTGAGAAGAGGAAGGTTTAGAGTTACCAGGTTTAGCAAGTAAAAATACACAGTCATAGATCCTAGTATCCTCTCATTCCTCTGACCACCATTTTTCTGTCTCTATGAGTTTGGTTTTTTCTTTAAGGTTTGGTGTATCAGTGGGATCATGCAGCATTTGTCTTTCCTTGTTTGGCTTATTCTATTTAGCATACTTTCTTCCAGGCTCACCCTGGCAAGTGACAGGATTTGCTTTTTTCTCATGGTTGAATAATATTCCATTGTGTGTGCATGCATGCATGTAGATAGATAGATGGACACAGACCTTGCATATACCACATCGTCTTTACCCATTCATTAATTAACATACACTGTTTTTTTGTTCCCAGTGTTAACTACTGTGAATAAAGCTATAATAAACATGTGAATAACATCTCTTCAAGGAACGGATTTCATTTCCTTTGGATATATGCTTAGAAGAGGGATGGCTGACTCCTAGAAGGTAAATCAGTTCTGGGGAATCTAATATACACAGCTTTGTAACTACTGTTAATAATAATATATTATTCACTTGGAATTTTCTAAGTGTATCTTAAGTATTCTTAACACATACATACATACATACACATCCACAAACACACGCACACACGGTAACTATTTTAGGTAATAGATGTGTTAGTAAGCCTGATTGTGAGCATCATTTCACAATGCAAATATATATCAAATCTTCCCATTGTATACTTAGATATCTATAATTTTACTTTTTTACTCTACCTCATTAAAGCTGGAGGAAAAATAAAGGATCTCAGTAATACCTAAATTACAGGTAAGCCTAAAATATTTTTTAATGGTAAGTATGCCCCATGAAGTATTTAGGGCATACTTGTACTACCAAATTATCTGTTGTTCATCTGAAATTTATAGTGAAGTGTGCATCCTATATTTTATCTGGCAACTAAGAGAAACTGGGATGTTTATTCCTGTCCTTCTACAGCCTGACTAAGGTTTTAATGATGACTGTGTCCCTTGACAACAGTCCTGTTGGGCCCCACACTATGGCTCCCATTTTTATTTGATTCTGGAAACTCAGCTCTTTCCAAGCCTCCCTTTATCTCTAGACTGTGAGATCTTCACCCTCCCTGTTGGAAATAGTCCCTTCATAAGATTCAGCTCAATAAACTCCTTTAAAATAGGTAATTTTCTTCCTGCCTGATACAAGGGCTACCTCCCCTGTTCAGGCCTTTGTCAGGTCCCTGGTATGTTGGCCAGGCCTTCACCAGCTTAAAGGTTCATGCTGTGTCTTTCTCCATAGCAGCAGGTCAATTAAGTGAGTCCAGTGGTCAGTCAGCAGCACAGGAATATTTACTATGAATGTTGAAATCAAAAGATAATACAGGAGGAAATGATCAGCAGAAGGGATTTTTCTAAGCTAGATCTCAGAGGAGGATCTAGAAACACAGATGTTAGTGTTTGGATGTGGCTATGTACACATACGTATATATATACTTACATACACATATATGCCACATATTATTTCATTTTATTTCTAAAGTTCACCTTTAAGAAACAATGTCTGTAAGTGAATTTCTATAAAAAAGAATCTTTAAAGAAGTAAATAAACCTATTCTTCTGTGATAATCTGCTCTATCTGCCATGAAGAGAAGGGGCAAGCACACCAAGAACGAGGAACGTGAGCCCCCAAGGGATGGAGAGACTGGGGCTCCATCAGCTTATGATGTTCAGGCCCATTTCAAGGACCACTGAGGTGATGTGTGTCACCTAGGTCATTGTCATGTCTCTCGACTTACAACTTTAGCGTGGATTTGTGAGAGTCTGTTCTTTGTGTTTTCGATAAAATAAAAAGCATTTGATTTCTTCAATTTGTCACTTTTTGTTTAATTATGAGACTTTAAATTTGCACATAAACCAAAGATAATTTCCATAATCCCTTGCAATGATTCATTGGTGAGATCATTTTTTGATGTCTGCTTTCTAAGCATGCATGATATCCCAGGAGGCTCCTGGTATCCCATCAGTAATGCATTCTAACGCAATAGAAGACATGTTCTTGATGAAATCGATTGGGAAAATGATGACTGAGTGCATCTCAACACTTTTGCTACCTGGATGTTCTCAGAGTCACAAGCTCTATATGGCCAAGGCGCATCCCCATCCTGGGCCCCCACTTTCTCCTTCTGAAGTTGGAAGACTTTTAGCAGTGAATGGAGATACCCCCTTTTCTACCCTTCTCAGTTTCACCATGTCTCCCCTTAAAGGCCTTCTCTTCAACTCCCCAGCCACAACTCCCCTCCCTCTTATTTCTCTATAGTTCTGTCATGGTTTCCATATGCTGTACGCACTCAGCAATTTTGACTCTTCATAGAAATTAGTAAATATTCCTCCTTAAAAATCAATGATCACAGTAATGGAGACCCCTGATTTTGGAGTAACTCAGAAGGAACATGGAGAGCCGGATGGTGCCCTGGTTCACTTTTTCCAGGGAAATTAAACCCCTGGAAGCTGAGTTCTTCGTACATGAAATGGGTGTAATAATACCTGTCTGGTTAACTCACAGGAACTGAGAAACATAAAAGTTTGAAAGTTCTCTGAAGTGTTAAAAAGCTGATATAAGTCCACTTATTACAGCAAATAAATCACCTTGACTAAATCGAGCGTACAATTCAGGAAACCAGTCAATTCTTCTTTTTTCCTTCAGAACAAGTCATAAATTGACTCTGCTGGTTGATTTGGTCTTGTGGGAACGAATTCAATTTTCTTTCATTTTAGCAGATCTGAATTGGGTACCTGCCATGTGCCCAGGCATAGTGGCAGTAGAAATGCAATGTGAAGTTAGTTTATAAAACCCTGCTATCCAAGAGCTCACAACTTAGTTTGGGAGCCAGTGACTTAAACATAACAGGACAGGAGCAATCAATGTGTCCGCAAAGCACTATGGTAACATGGATGAAGGCACATCAAATCCTGCCTGTGAATCAGACTAGTTGTGGGACACTTTTACACTGGACATTCATTTGTTCACTCATTTATTCATTCAACAAATATCTTTTGAACCTTGGCTTTGTTTCAGTGCCAGGAATACAGTAATGGACAGGTCAGACATTTTCTGTTCTCAGCGACTTATAAGTTAGTGGGACAGTCAAACATGAACCAAGCATTGGTTAAGCCTGCAAATATATAATCGTAAGCCATAATAAGTGCACAGAAGTAGTACTGGGTATTGTTGCAGTATTTCAGTGACTTAACCTGGTGGTCTGGGGATGGAAGCTGACATAGCATAGAGGTTCAGAGGCTTCTCCTGGGAAAAAACACCCAGGCTGAGATCTGAAGGTTGTGTATAAGTGAAGGACTGGGAAGAACAGAAAGAAGAAAAATATGTGCAAAGGGCACTGAGGAATGACAGAGCTGGGTTCTCAGAGGAACTGGAAGATGCCTGTTATACAGGAGTAAAAGACTCACAAAGTTGTTCTAATTTTTCTGTTTCTGAATTCATCTTATTTCCTGCTTTCGTTCTGTTATCTTTTCTCACACCAGCTAGGGCATCAGTGCCTATCTTTAATGAGACATCCCACTCTTTCAGCTTGCTTCCTTTTATTGGGCACATGCTGAGCCATTTCATAGGAAAGGGGGGGTTCATAGGCAAAACAGGGAAGACCAAGAACTCAGTTACCATGAATGTGACTCAGAATTCACAACCCCAGTTTGTTGTTCCTGATTTACTATTCTAAGTAGGCTTGGAGTGGCCTGCCTTGGGTGAGCTATCTTGCCCTGGATTGGTCTCCATGGAAGGGAATAATAACACTTAGGAAGAGTCCACCACTTGTATCTCATTTAATTATCAGATTAACTCCAAATTGGTACTACCAGAATCCCCAGTTTCCATAGGAGAAAGTAAGACGTAGGCAGATGAGAGCATGGCCAAGATCACAGCTAATAAGGAGATGAGCCACGTTTGAATTTAAAGAGTCGGATTACAGGCACCATGCTCTTCATCACTACACTAGTGCAGCCTCGCCAATGCACACATAGCCACAGCATCTTTTCCTTGGTACATTTGAACAGTTTTCAGAAAAAGAGGCATTGTTATGAGAGAGGTAGACATCTCTAAGTTTGTTTACTATCCATCTCAGCTCAGGTTTAAAACATTAGTTTCTTCTTAAGACCAGGTCTTCCTCAGCTATCAAGACCACATCCCAGAATGAAGCACAAAATTCTAGCTAATTCTTATATATGCTACTAGAAGCATAATACAGAAACACACAGAAAGCATGAATGCATACTCTTCCCATGGGGTGCAGGTTACTCTTTCACCAACAGAAAGCCAAAATCCCCCACCCTGCAGTTTGGGGATGGGGGTGGGGTGAGGTTTGGTGGACTAGCCTTTGTTCCTTTCTCAAGCCAAGAAAACAGGAGGGGCATTACCGGAGGATAGTGACTTAAAGGCTTACAGAACTATGCAAAAGTCTGCCAGTGGTCAGAACTGTTTACTGTATACATTACGTCAAAGGGAGTTTAAAATAAGGGACAGCCATCAATCTCCTGGCTTTCACGGATTGATGTGCTGACAGACACATGGCCTGAGAGCTCACCTCCTTTGGGAAGGGGTAGGGGGGCAAAAGGTGGGTAGGGAGACATGCAGCTTGCGTAGAGATAGGGAATTGCATGTGGTATAAGAGTTGGGGAGTGTGCACAGGGTCCTCTTTTAATTGGGTCTATAGCAGCTGCTGGGAACTTTGAAGTTATAATTGGAATGCTAAGCTGTGAACAGTCGTATTTCTGAAAGACAGTATCTTTTGCTTGTCTGTTTGAAAGCTAACCTAATCGGGTAGGATTGTATATGGTGGGTGTTTTTAAAGGGAGTGGGATTTAATGACACCATTGCACCTTTAATATAAATCTCTATACCCCTCAAATAAACAAAATACCTTTCCTTTTTACCATACGCTATTAAGAGTTATTCCTGGTGATGGGCAAATTGAGCCCATTAAAACTGAGGACCCTCCCACCAAAGGGTCCTCAGTTACAGATATACAAAAGTACATCAAAGGAGCAAAGAAATTTCAGACGCTTTTCAATTCCATAATGTCCTCTTAGCAATTTATTTAGCTAACACCATTTCCAAATGTGGTCATGTCACCACCATTTCCCTTCATGATTTTTGACAAGAAACCCTTTTCCTTTTGTCATTAAATAACGGTGCAGCAAATTCATTACCTCCTTAGCTGGGAAGATTTGAGCAGGTCTTTTGCAGATAATAACAATTTTAATTATTTTTCTATCAGAGAATGACAAGGAAGCAACACGTTTGACTGCAATTAAAAAAAATTTTCTAAAAGTTTGCTGGGGCCTGCTTAGTCACAGTGCTCTTCCTTCTTAGGCAGACGAGTTGATGAATGGACTCATTGCCTAGCTCAGAAATGCATTAGCTACTCCATTGTAGACACATAATACATTCCAGTGTATTAATAGACTAAACAAGAAAAGCCACACATCTTATCAATTGATGTAGAAAAAGCATTTCAAAATTTTCAATGTTCATTTATGATTAAAAAAATTCTTGGCCCTGGCTGGTGACACAATGGATAAGGCGCCAGCCTGTGAACCCAAAGGTCACTGGTTCGGTTCCCAGCCAGGGCACATAACCAGGTTGCAAGCCAGGTCTCCAGCCAGGTTCTTGGCTGGAGGCAGGTGAAAGGCAACCATACATTGATGTCTCTCTCCCTCTCTTCCTCTCTTCCTCTTGCCTTTCCCCTCTCTTGGGAAATAATAAATAAAATCTTTAAAATAAATAAATAATTCTCAGCATACTAGGTTTAGAAGGAAACTTTCTCACATGATAAAAAACATCTACAAAACCTACAGCTAGTATCATACATAATAGTGAAAGTTAGACATTTTCCCTATGAAATTGAAGGATAAAGCAAGGACATTTGCTCTTACCGTTTGTTCAGAAATAAGGAGCCATGCAGAACAGACAGGAAGAACAAAATGTGTTACTGTTCACAGATAACATGATTGTTGATGTACAGAAATCTAAGGACTCTATAAAATAAAGCAAAAAAATCTGTTAGAACTAAGATGTAAGTTTAGCAGGGTGAGAGGATATGCTGCAAACATATAAAAGCTGATTGTATTTCTATATACTATTGAAAAGGAACAGCTTTTTAAAAGTATTATTTATAATAGCTCCAAAAATATTGAATTTGTAAGCTAAAAATGACAGAATACTGATAAAAGCTAATAAATAAGACCTAAATACGTTATGTTTATGGATTGGAAGACTAAACGTAGGAAAACATCTGTAGGCTTTTTGTAGATTATACAGATGGCTTTATTTTCTTTGTTTAATTTTTTATAAACTATCTTATTCAAGTATGTTTGACATATTTCATATATACAGCTTGACAAGTTAAGAGATAAGTTGCATCTGTTAAACCATCGCCACAATCAATACCATAAACATGTTAACCGCCTCTGAAAGTTTTCTCCCATCTTTAAATTTTTCTTGTGTGTGATAAGAACACTTAACAAGAAGATTGCTCTCAGAAAAAAATTAAGCATATAATACAGCATTGTTAGCTATAGGCTGTACAGTAGGTCCTAGGTCTTATTCATTTTCTATGACTGAAACTTTGTACCCTTGGACTAATACCTTCTCATGGTCTTTCCCTAGTCCCCTAGCTATTACCATTCTACTCTCTGCTTCTATGCTTTGGAATATTTTAGATTCCTCATATAAATGATATGTAATATTTGTCCTTCTGTTTCTGATTTATTTCATGCGTCATAGCCCTTAAGTTTCATTCATGTACAAATGGCAAGATTTCCTTCTTTTTAAAGGATGAATGATTTTCCACTGTATATAAATACTGTATTTTCTTTATCCATTTCTTCATAGAAGGACATTGAGCTGCTTCTGCATCTTGGCTATGGCAAATAATGCTGCAATAAATAAGGAAATGCAGATATCTCTTTAGATCCTGAATTTAATTCCTTTGGATACACAGAAGTGGAATTGCTGGAATATGTGGTAGACCTATTTTTAATTCTTTGATGAGCTTCCATAATATTTTCATGGTAGCTGCACTAATTTATATTCCAACAGCCATATAGAAGGGCTCCCTTTTCTCCACATTTTCATCAACATGTGTCTTTTGTTTTCTAATAGCCATCCTAACAGGTTTAAGGTGATACCTCATTGTGGTTTTGATGTACAGTTCCCGGAATATTAGTGCTGTTCAGCACCTTATTGAATACCTGTATACTTGTTAGCTATTTATACATGACAACCTGGGGCCTCCAATTCTGCCATGTTGCTGTAAGATGATTTTTAAATTAATAATGGAAGAAAAATAGGGTAGAATAGCTAAAACAATGTTGGAAAGGAAGAATAAAATGGAAGGAATCTCACTACCCATTTTAAAGACTTATTATAGAGCTATTGTAATTACATATAGGGATAGACACATAAATTAGTGAAACAGAATAAAGACTCCAGAAATAAACCCACATAAATATGGTCAATTGATTTTTAACAAAGATGCAATGTAATTTAATGGGGGAAAGAATAGTCTTTTCAACAAATTTCACTGAAATAGTTAGTCATGCATATACAAAAAGAAAAAAAGAAAAAAGAAAATCCACCTAAACTTCATCCCTTTTGCAAAATTTAACCCAAAATAAATCATAGGTCTAAATGTAAAATATAAAACTATAAACTTAAGAGAGTACATTTGCTAGGCAGAGTTCTTTTAACATGGCACCAATACCAAGATAGCAAAAAGAAAAAAACATGATTAATTGGATTTCATCAAAACTTTAAACTTTGGCTCTGTTAAAAAACAGTGTGAAGAGAATGAAAAAGAAAAAAAAGAAAACAAGTTACAGACTAGGGAAACTATCTGAAAATTACATATGCATCAAAGGACTTACATCAGGCTTTGTTTTAAAAAAACTATCAATTATCAACAATAAGAAAACAAACAACCCAATTAAAAATAAATAAAATCATTGAACACTTTACCAAAGAGGATATATGCAGGCAAATAAACATATGAAAATATAACCAACATTATTATACATTAGGGGAATGCAAGTTAAAGTTATGTGATACCAATACACTCTTATTAGAACAGCTAAATTAGAAATACCAAACACTGGCAAGCAACTAGAACTCTCACACATTACTGCTCAGGATGCAAAATGATACAGCTGCTCTGGAAAACAGCAGAAAATTCCTTATACAGTGAAATGTACACGGTGATCTCACACCTAGGTAATTACCATTGAGATATGAGAAGTTATGTTTACATAAAAACCTGTACACAAAAATTTATATCAGTTCTATTCATCACAGATAAGAGCTATAAACAAGTTAACTGTCTTTTAGTGGTAAATAGATAAATATGTACCTCCATATAATAGAATATTACTCAGCAATAAGATGAACTATTGATAGATACAACTGGGATGAATCTGCCAACACCACTTGTTGGAGAGACTGTTTTTACTCCATTTTATGTTCCTTCCCCCTTTGTTGAATATTAATTGACCATACAGTACTGGGTTTATTTCTGGGCTCTCTATTCTGTTCCATTGATCTATATGTCTATTCTTATGCCAGTACCAGACTGTTTGGATTACAGTAGATTTGTAGCATAATTTGATGTCCAGTATTGTGATTCCTCCTACCTTGTTCTTCTTTCTCAAGATTGCTGTAGCTATTTGTAGGCATTTTTGGCTCCATATAAGTTTTTGAAATATTTTTTCAATCTTTGTGAAGTATGTCATTGGTATTTTAATTGGGATTGCATTGAATCTATAGATTGCTTTGGGTAGTATGGACATTTTAATGCTATTAATTCTTCTCATCCATGAACATGGTATATGCTTCCATTTATTTGTATCTTCCTTTATTTCTTCCTTCAATGTTTTGTAGTTTTCTGAGTACAGGTCTTTTACCCCCTTGGTTAAGTTTACTCCTAAGTACTTTATTTTTCTTGCTGTTATGGTAAATGGGATTTGTTTTCTAGCTTCTATCTGTGATGTTTCATTATTGGTATACAAAAATGCTTTTGATTTCTGAATATTGACTTTATATCCAGCTATTTTGCTAAATTTGCTTATTAGGTTAAATAAGTGTTTGGTGGAGTCTATTGGGTTGTGTATGTACACTATCATGTCATCTGCAAATAATGACAGTTTTGCTTCCTCTTTTCCAATTCGGATGCCTTTGATTCCTTTTTCTTCTCTTATAGCTATGGCTAGAACTTCCAAAATGATGTTGAATAGAAGTGGAGAAAGTGAAGCCCTGGCTGGTAGCGCAGTGGGTAAGGTGCCGGCCTGTGAACCCAAACGTCGCAGGTTCGATTCCCCAGCCAGGGCACATAACCAGGTTGCAAGCCAGGTCTCCAGTCAGATCTGTGGCTGGAGGCAGGTGAAAAGCAACCATACATTGATGTCTCTCTCCCTCTCTGCCTCTCTCCCTTCCCCTCTTTCTAAAAATAATGAAATAAAATCTTAAAAAAAAAAAAAAAAAAAAGAAGTGGAGAAAGTGGACAGCCTTGTCTTGTTCCTAATCTTAGGGGGGAAAGCTTTTAGTTTTTGCCCATTGAGTATGATGTTGGCTTCAGGTTCCTCATATATGCCCTTTATTATATTGAGATATGTTCCCTCTATTCACATTTTGCTGAGTGTTTTTATCAAAATGGTGGTTGTACTTTATCAAGTGCTTTTTCAGCATCAATTGATATGATCATAAGGTTTTGTCTTTCATTTTGTTGATGTGATGCATTACATTTATTGAGTTGAAATTGTTGTACTATCCTTGCATCCCTGGAATGAAACCCACTTGATCATGTTGTATAATCTTTTTAAAGTATTGCTGGATCCAGTTGGCCAATATTTTGTTGAGAATCTTAGCACCTATGTTCATCAGAGATATTGGCCTATAGTTTTCTTTTCTTTTTTTTTTTTTTTAATTTTATTGTTGTTGTATTACATCCATCCCCTTTTTGCTCCCCTCTGTCCCCCCACCCACCCACCCATTCCCCCCAAAGTCAATCCCACCTGTTGTCCATGTCCATGGTTCCTTTATACTAGGTTCTTGTCTAAGCTGCCTATAGTTTTCTTTCTTAGTTGTGTCTTGACCTGGTTTTAGGATTAGAATAATATTGGCCTCATAGAAAGAGTTTGGGAGTCTTCCCTTTGTTGGATTTTTTGAAATAGGTTGAGAAGGATAGGAGTTAGTTCTTCTCTAAATGTTTGGTAGAATTCACCTGAGTAGCCATCTGGTCTGGGGCTCTTGTGCTTTGGGAGATTTTTGATTACTTCTTCAATTTTACTAGTTGTTATTGGTCTATTCAGGATTTCTGTTTCTTTTGGATTCAGTTTTGGTAGATTATATATTTCCAGAAATTTGTCCATTTCACCCAGGTTGTTGTATTTCTTATCATATAGTTGTTTATACTAATGGGATGAATCTGAAAGTCATTATGATGAGGAAAGAAGATAAGTGCCAAAGGTTACATGTGATCTGATTCTATTTATGTGATATTTTCCAAGAAACAGTATCATAGTGATAGAGGATCCACAAGCAGTTGCCAGGGTTTGAGGGTGGGCAGGTATGACTACATAGGGAGAGTTTGAGGGTGTTTTATCGGCTGAATGGAACTGTTTTGTGTCCTGATTCAGGTGGGCATCAAAGTTATTCCTGGCCTTCTAGGCTATGGTGTCATTCATCCACCTTGGTAATACAGGAGAAAGAGCTTCTCAATTGTGGGGAGGAAAGCTGTAGTTATTTGATAAATTTCTTTAAATAGCCTATACTTATATACTTCCCCAAGTTGGAGGATGGACTTTTTCAGTGTTACTGCTAAGTAAATTTTTATTCCTTACACACTTTTGACAAAAACACTGTACTTGTCACTCTGGTAAAGGCCCCTCCTGCTGTTTACAAGATAATGGAGGCTTTGCATCTTTCTTCTCTGCCCAGAGCACTTTGAGTCCTGGGGGTGGGGAGTGGAGAGGTTAATGTCTTACTTCAGTGCTTGCTGCCAACTTGGAGTAAAAGTGTAAGTAATTCTAATATTTATCCTGGAAAAAGTAACTTGCCAATGTCAATCCGAAATAGACTCTCCCGGGGAGCAGAATCATCGAATTGCAGTGTGAAACACTCCTTCATGGATTCTTGTACCATTCTTATTTTTCAATGTTATGTTCAACATGATGAAGCTACTGGTGATAGTGCTCAGTGTTCCCATTCTAAGGAGACTATCTCTGAGGTGTTGGCTTGTTCTCGGCTGTTCTAATTCTGGCTTTCAAGTGACTTCCAAAATGTTCTGAGGGCTCTGCCATAGCTGGGAGCAGGATCCCAGCATTTCAATATCATCCTAGGTTACTCATTTAGTTTTATGTCTCCCTCTCAAATTAGTTTGTACATTGCAACTATTTAAAGGGAGTATACAATTTTAATAAGAAAGAAGGAAGGTATATAGAAGATAAGGTAGTGTTAGCAAACTGATTAAGGGAGTGTCAGTTACAATATTTTTTTAATTCTAAAAACATTGTCTTTCCACCCCTTTCCCCACTTATCCTCTTCCTTTCTTGCTTTCTTTTCCTATCTTCCTCCTTTATGATTGAATGTGTTGAAAAAAATGAGTGCTACCATAACTAAAAGCATTTTTTCAGAAGGAACTGTTACTGTCTTCTGAACAGCTGGTGGAGTTTCAGGACTCCTCTTTCAACTATGGTGGAGATTGAGGACAAAGAATCTTCTAGCACATGCTCACTCTTGAGTGCTTTTGAGAAAGAGTAGAAAAGATAAAAAAGAACAACAACAACAACAGCAAACCCTCTACTTTTCTAAAGCAAGGTACTTCTGAAACCTCCAATGTAGATTCTATCTAGGACATTTTTTATCCCATGTTGAAGATAAGCATCAATTTGTCTGATACCAAGGATGAAAAAGAACCCAGGCTCGAATCATGCCCTGGTGACTGGTCAGAGCAACATTGAGTTCATGCTTCTGTAAATGCAGAAAGTCTATGGATTCAGTTTAATAGCCATGGCCATGATCTTGACATGAACCATATTCCATGCCTGGAGAAGCCTTTAGAAGCAATGCCCTGAAGAGGAAGGATCACATTTTCTCAGCTGAGTTGCTATGATGAATTCATGTGTGTGGCAGAAGGAGCTTCTTCTGGCCTAAGGTTCTCAGGCGCAGATGGCCTCTAAAACCATTTGTTTGGAAGTTTTAACTTCTATTGGCTATGAAGCCATGTTACAATGAGAAAGGAAAAGGCAAACAGAATAATTTTCCATTGTATTTCTCCTCCTGATGCTTTTTGTTGAACGGATAGTTTTTACCAAATTGCAATCATTGTGCATGTGTTGTTTGCACATTGCCTTTGTTTCCTTTCTGAAATGAAAGTCTATTGTTATTGTAAAAAATGTGGCATGCTATTTTAAAAGTACTATGTACAATGCAAAGAAGTACAAAGAAGAGAGTAAACAATCATAATCAAGTAACATCGTACCACCTAGAGAAAACAACTGCCATGTTTTCACGGACAATAGATTGGATGCAAAAGCCATCCTGGGTTTGGTGTGTCTGGGTTATGGATATGGGCATGTGCGAGGGGAGATAGAACAGGAAAAGGCAATTGTTAACATTTTCTGTAGCAGCAAGGAACTCACATATTTAGAGAAGAGAGGAGAGAGATTAAGCAGATGGTGTGTGTGTGTGTGTGTGTGTGTGTGTGTATGTGTAGAAAAGAGGGAGTATTGGCTGAGAGTGAAAATGAACAGCCTGGCTGGTGGCTCAGTGGATAGGCGCCGGCCTGCAAACACAAAGGTCGCTGGTTGGATTCCCCAGCCAGGGCACATAACTGGGTTGCAAGCCAGGTCTCCAGCCAGCTCTGTAGCTGGAGGCTGGTGAAAGGCAACCATACATTGATGTTTCTCTCCCTCTCTGCCTCTCTCCATTCCCCTCTCTCTAGAAATAATTAATAAAATCTTAAAAAATAAAAAAGGAAATGAACAAAGATAGGTAAATCTGAACAGCAAATATGGTTGAAATCAATTCATGAAGAAAGGACTTTTCTCTTTGGAGCAGTTTCCTAGAACTGATGGAACCAACAATATCAATACAAGGCTAACCTGTGTCTGTTCAACAATTTGAATATTTTGAGATTAAACTTCCTAATTCACTTTTAAAATCAATTATATGAAACCACTAATTGAACTCAGTTGAAAGTATCCAAGTGAAAAGAAAAAAGAAAGAAAAGAAAATTTCCAAGTGGACTTATCTGCATTTCTGTATGGGTCTGTGTGTAGGTGTATCTTGATTGTTGAACCAATCAGGTACAGATCTGTTGTCTGGTATTGAGTAGAGAAATAAAAAGAGTTCATGCAGTTTGTCAGCTTCTCCCTGGAGAGTAGGACCCAGAGACCCTTCATTCTCAGCCAAGTCTCAGGCATATCTATTCTGGGTTTATTCTTGAATACAGACAGAACACACAACTGCTTTTGCTACTGAGTCCAGACCCTAGGTGTGAAATAGTTGGCACATGACGGTTCACAGAAATTGCAGAGGCCAAGAAGCAGAAATCAGCAGAAACACTTAGAATACCAAGTAGTTTTGTTTTGTTTAGAGTTTGTTTTATTTATTTTCTTTCCCTCACCTTGGAGGCTCACCTGGCAACTTCGTCACCAGCAGCATAATAAACACATCTTACATTTAATCAATTTCTGAGGCTCTGGTCTGTTTTCTGGCTAGTTAGAGTGTATTGAATGTCTACAGCAGGTTGGGAGGGGTAGCAGTGGCTTGCTTATAGCCTAGGGTGGATCTTGACCCCTTGGGTGAACGTTTCATTCTTTGTTTGTGACCAATAAAGATTAGTTTTGTAACTCTGCTGAATGGCTTCTTGCTTGCCACCTCTCCCCCAGACAATAGAGCTTTATCACAGCAAATCGACATAATAAGATTCATTGCCAATGTTTCCCCTGGCTAAATAGCTGTTTTTTGACTAAGCTTGCCTTTCAGGGTAGATGGTTGAAGACCTGTGTGTTTCATGCCATTAACAACTTGGCAGACACATGGTTCCGTTTGGTAATTTTCTCTCAGGCAGTTATACATTCACATACATGAAGGAGGCAGATGCTCTTTGGAGCCCCCACTTAGCATTTTGTTTTATTGATGTTTGCTGGATAAAATACAGTAAAACCTCTACGTTTCCATGGCGGGCAGCTAATTGATCAGGCGCCCTCAAGCCGCAGTTTTCTTTCCTGGTTATTGGTGATGGAGTGACTCAGAAATCAGAACCTTTTTAACTGAGGAGCAAGCTGAACTTGTAGGATTACAATCCCTGAGTGTGGAGCGAACTGTGTGACAGAGAGGCACTGGCATTGAGCTGACCCAATGTGGTTCTCTGCACAATATTAGAGTTGAATTAGGAAAGAATAAGAACTCCTGAACACCAGGCAAGGGGAGCACAGAGAATACTTGGTCCAAGAAAGGTCACATGCCTTTTGCCCAGGGTCACAGAATTAATCTAAATTCAGGCAAAAGCAAATGTCCACACATCAGCCTTCCAAGAGATGTGTTTCCCTCTGCCACCCTTTATGTAAATCCTTTAGGGTTAGGGTGATAGTTTCCACAAAGGTGACCTGGTTTAAAAAAAAAAAAAAAAGAAATCTCCTTGGGAGAGAGCAACCTTGAATGCTTTGTCATTCTACTTACGCAAGTAACAAATTTCATCACCTGGGAAATTACCAATGACAGCTGAGCCAAAAAGATAACGTGAAACCTCACTAACTTCTGCTGAAGTTGGATGCATCCCAAACTTCTGAGAGTCATGCCAGGAGGATGAACCAACCCAGGAGTGATGCCCTTGTGGGAAGCCAACCTCTCTTCGTCCCCTCCTTTTGGACTTTTTTCAGTGTAACGATCCCTTACTTTTCCTGATGTTGGTTTCTGATTTCTCGCCCCTGTAAATCAGGTCTTCCTTCCAACTCAGACTTTATTCTGTTCTTCAGAAGAGACATTTGGAAGAAATTCAGCAGCTTCTACTTAGTCAAGCTGCCAGACTCATACTGACCTTGATGTTCATGGTGACCAAGTAAGTCCCCGACTGATGGAGAGAGGACAATGAGAAAGCTGCAGCTAACTACCTTTTTAAAGTCCTCAAACAGCCATTCCTTAGTAACGTGGGGATCTGCCTCATTCAGGTTTTCCCTCCACAGGGAATTCTGTTGCTCGAGAAGTGGGCAAGTTTACGTACATGGCCACATCCACTTACAGCTTGAAAGACAGATGGTCAAAGCGGATGGAGCCAGAGGATGCAAGTAGCCGAGCAGCCAGGAAGTTCCATGCAGGGAGTTAGAAGACAGATTTTAACGCCAGATGTCTTTGTCTTTCCAAAGCCAGGAAGTTCAGAGCATGCTGAGCAACTACCAAAGGGAAATACATTTTCGAAGTCTCCTCTGAAGGACAAAAGACCCAGAGGTTGCCTGTGGATCCATCCCCTCTACTTCTAGAACTAGGGATTAAGCTGATTTATGAAATGCCAATGACTTGCCACGCAAAAGGAGTAAATCAAAAAAAGACTCATAAAAGAACATTTGAAATCAGTTTTGGGTCCCCCAATGGTAGAGTAACCTTCCTGGAGAAATGTGCTTCCTTCTGGCACTCCATGCATCTAGCTGAGGTGGAGAGGCTGCATGCCACAGGAAAGGCCATCTGTTTGGAATGGTTGTTGTTGTTATTTTGTAATGCTGAAGGCTAATTGGCTCACTTGGTAGGCTCCAGAGGTTTGCATAATTCAGTTGACAACCTGACCTTAGAAGTGGTCTCCTGAGGACCTTGAAACGAGACCCCGGGCAAAGATTATAGTCACTTCTCTGTGACTAACCTTTTAGTGTGGCTTCTTTTTCTTCTTCTTCTTCTTTTTTATGAAGGGCAGATAAATGCAAAAGGGATGCCTTTGTCAGTTTGGTATAACAGAATACCATTGACTGAAGAGCTTAACAACAAACATTTATTTCTTACAGTTCTGGAGGCAGGGAAGGCCAAGGTCAAGGTACAGGCAGAGTCGATGTCTGGTGAGGGCTTTCTTCCTGGTTCGCAGATGGTCATCTTCTTGCTGTGTTCACACATAGGAGAGAGAGAAAGAGAGCTCTGGTTTCCTTCTCTTCTTATAAGGGCATGAATCCTATCATGGGAGCTTCATCTTTATGAGCTCATCTAAGGCTAATTGTCTCCCAAAGACCCCACCTCCAAATAGCATCACATTTGAAAACAGGGCTTCAACATATGAACATTCGTGTATAGCAAAGGGTTCAGAGAATTTAACTCCAAAATCAAGAAGGAGGGAGGTAGGAAGTATCTTTGAATGATGTATGCTGATGATATTTTTCAAAGCATCTTGTTTTAAACCTGTCCTAATTAAAGAATCCATTTTATTTCTCACATATCAAAAAAGATAAATTAAATACTCCTATATCGATGATCTATTGCTATAATAGTGCTATAGAACAAACCACTTCAAGGCTCAGTGACTTAAAACAAAAATCATCTATCAGTTATGTTGTGGAAATCAGATATAGGAAGGCAAAGAAATCTACAGGAAAGTAATTTAGGCTGTTGTTTTAAACAGCAGGTAGAGATGAACACCTATATTCCCACCTTGTCCCTGAAATAATTTTTAAAAAACATGAAATCATTAAAAGATATATTCAACAACTGTCAATGTTTAATTACCTGCAAAGATATTAAATTATATTCTATCCCATTAAGGAATAACACCTTCCTGAATATGCATTTTATATATTATCTTTCACTATTAAAAGCTAACACTTTTGGGGAGGGGTTATGCATAATCTCACCTTATCCTCACACCCTTTGAAATAAAAACAGTATCATCAGCTCCATTTCAAATAATGAATTGGAACCACTAGAAGCTAAGTCATCCACCCTAGGTCACAAAGGAAGGAAAGGTGTGGAGGTTGGGGCTAGGAGGAACTCATGCTGTTTAACCATATGCTTTCTGGCCTCTCAGTTTTCTTGCAGTCCTTAGCAAATCTTTGCTGCTCTGATTGATAAGCCTCCCTCCCCAAGAATCATTGTGCTAGAAGCAAATCCCATGACTTATTTTCAACAAGATAATTTGTGTGTGTGTGTGTGTGTGTGTGTGTGTGTGTGTGTGTGTGTATTTATCTGTCCCTCCAGCCAGGGAGAGAACAAAAGTTTCTTGACCACTTTCAGATATCTACTGTCTTTTAAAGAAAATGGACATTTGTATTGAAACAAAAAACCAAATCAAACCAAAACAAAAATGCAGTGACTCTAATAAGGCAGAGAGCTAACCCTGGAGATACTCAAGCCAGAAGAGATGAAGTCAGAGAGAAGCTCAGTGTCCCATTAAACACCTGCAGGGAGAGGACTTAATCACTATGCGAAGGGATCTGCTGTTGCCTTGCTTTTGCTCTTTCTCCCTTCTCCTCTGTCCACTCTGCTTTTAACTCCTTCAGATGTTCAGTCATTTGCCTTGGTTGTGGCATCTGAGGATATTCTGCCCATTGGGAAAAAGATGATGCTATTATTTTGATCCACTTTTTTTCTAGAGATGATTATAATTTTCCCCAAGTCAATATCCCTAAGGATTTAGGACCTTAAAATGGCTACATCCTTGTTCCTAGTGCCCCCTCCCATCTCCCACCCCCAAACAAATTCTTCATTGTGAGATTATTTCTGATACTTCTTTTTCTCAGCTAGAGGGGATGAGGTTTAGTGGAAGGGGTGGTAGACTCAGGACCAAAAGAACTAAATTGTATTTCGACACTCACTTGCTAGCTGTGTGATCCTGGGAAACTTAATTCACCTTTCTCAGCCTCAGTTTGCCATTGGTTAATCAGAAATAACATCTGCTGCATGATGAAGATATGCAAAGCATTTTCATATCCATTATGTCATGAAATCTTTACTTCTCCAAAAATTCCCCATGTAAGGTAATTATTAGCATTCCCATTTTGAGAAATGGGAAACCAGTTAAGAAAATTACTCTAATCGAGGTAAATGTGTGGTACACTTCTCTGGACATAACCTACGCCAGTACCAGTGTGCAATGCCCATAGAATGCATCATACCAGCCCCTTCCTACCATCCTTTCAGATTATCTAGTTCACAAATCCTCACTCTTCTCAGTCAGCACCTCCTTCATCTCTTCTGTCAGCAAATAATTGACACCCCTCTGTTCAAGCCCCTGTATCACTGAGGGAAATGGGACTTTCTCAGCACTTTCTGAAGCTGGCCTGATGGACAACAGCCAACTGCTCGGTAGGGAAACAGAGCCTCCTGCTAATTTCATCCCACTGTAGCCAGTGTCTCCCTCTGCATGTCCTCTGAGACTTCCACCGAGGGGGAAGGGAGGAAGATGTGGCAATAGAGACGTGTCAGGAAAGGATCATTACCACTTGCTAGTACTCTCTGCATGGGGACAGCTGCACTGTGCACCCAGGCCCCTCCATGCTCACTTGGGGCATCCAGCTGGTCTCTCTGATCTCTGTGGGCAGAATGAATCTAATGATCATGGTTATAAGAGGCTAATAGCAAATGTGGTCATTAAGAAATCAGTCCCAAGCAAGCATGACTTTAAAATGTTAAAAAAAGGAGGGAGTGCTTTTTTATTGTGTGACATTATCTTGAACTGTAAAAGCACTGTCATGGCCAGAGACAACCATCAACCTTAGAGAAAGTCTATTTGTCCTTAGATGTTCACACGTTAGTGTCTCCTCCCCAAGGCCCTAGATAGAAAAACAATACACATAGATATGTCTGCTTTTCATGATGAGAACGGTGGCCTTCTAGAAAGAGCTTACTCTTGAGGCAGAAAGATTGGATGTGGTTTTAAACAACAGCAGGTTTAAAACCACCACTGAGCTGCTGTCCTTGATCAGCTAGCTTCCTTCACTTTTCTGTACTGATCCTGTTAACAACTGATATTGCTTCTCCGAGCCTTTCCCGACATCCTTCAAAACCAACTGTAGAGAGACATGCTTTTTTTATTTTTATTTTTTGTCCTTTCTCTGGTTTTCAATTGCACCAATTCTCTCTGACAGTATTTCTTAGCCAAAACCCTAAGGCAATTTTAAAGATGTCTCACTAAGATTAGATTAGGTGTCTAGTTTGTATCTTTATTCTTATACAGACAGCCATAGGTTGCTTCGAAAATGTTTGACTTTGGCAAGGCTCTCTAGTTTATGACAAAGAATGTTAAAGTTCACATCAGTGCCAAGCCTTTAAAATTAATGCAAATTTAACTTTGAACAAATTTAGGTGAAAATAACCTAAAAACAAATGATGGGGCAAAATGCTGATTTTCTTCCCTGTAGGCTGACTTTTATGGACATTTTTTAATTAGTAGGAATCAGAATTAATTAAAGATGGTATTAACATTAATGAGCAACTACCCTACCAGACTACCTTTCCCTTGTGGAATAGCAATGGCTTGCTACTAATGCATTGCTATGTCATCAAAAAGTCTTCCAGTCAGAAGGTGGCGTTGCAGTCTATCTTCAATAGAACTTTATGGCTGGCTGGCTTTGTTTTTCACTTTAATACACACATACTTAATAATTTAACCCTAATTCGGTAGCTTTTTACCCTTACTTTTCCTTTTTCTCTCTTCCTTTTGCTTCAATTTTCTTCCTTCTTCCAAATTTTACTCTAATTAGCTCTATACAGTTAAGGTCTTAAGAACCTGATACTGGATTCTCTAAAAACATTTCATTGTGTGTATGCCTATAAACATGTATTTGATATTGCTTTTCTGGTAGACTCCACCACTATTTCGTCTTTTATCAGTAGCACATAACGGATTTTAGACACTAAGCAAGCTACAGGTTAGAATTCTACCCTAAGGTTGGCATAATACCTTTTGATAAATATTATTCTTATTTTTCAGAACAAGCTTTCTGATCTGCTGTCTTGAATTCCAGATATACAGCAGGCTCCCTATGCTTTTTCCACTGCATCCCTATTTTTCTTGCATATTTTTACTTCATTTTAATCTTTTCTATGGACATAGGCTGGGAATCATCTTGACAGCCTGGGCCACTGTGAATAAATGGATAGAGAATTAATGGACAGTTGGGTAAAATCCTTCATGTTGTAGCTCCAGGAAATAAACTGTTTTGTCAATCTAGTTCCCATAAAATACTCTAGTCCTCATAAAACACTCTTGTTCTCATGTTCTCAAAAATATATATGCTGGCCAATGAAGCCTAGTAGAATCTCCATCTCATCCATCTTAGTATATTTTCATTTCCCATATTTTGGTCCCTGTTGTGTGTGTGTGTATAATATTATATATATTTGAAATTTACCTTATAGCTAGAACAAACTTGTCAGATGGAAAATTCCCAGGTCCCAAAGGCAAATGTACAAACTACACAGAGCTCTTGGGGACTCATCTCACAAGATATTCATTCTAACCTATGAGAATTGGGTCCTCCCTTTTCCTCTCTGACCCCTTTGTCCTAGCAGAGTGACAACACCATACATTTTCATATCTGAAAATTCTAAAATTCAGTGAAGAGTTGTCTTAAAAGCCATTGCCTTGTACTCACCCAGCAGCCATCCAATGTATGCCAGAAATTTGGTCTCTGTCTAATGTAATTGTTCAAAGGAAACAGCCTGGAAAAATCTTATCCCTAGTCATGGCTTACTCTCTAGTTTCATTCTGATCTAAGTATCACTTCAGCAGGAGAGCCATTTCTGTCCTAGTCTTAAGCAGTTCTCTAGGCACTTCTATCGCACTGTCCCATTTTGATTCTGTCTTATCATATCCGGTTTCCTTTCTTCCTTCCTTTCTTCCTTCCTTCCTCATTTCTTCCTTCTTATTGTACTCTTCCAAGGGCAAGATGATTCCATGAGAGCAGGGACATTTTCTGCTTTATTTGCTTAAGTCTCTAGCACTGGGTCAGCTAGCATTGTCTGTGTAACAAACCATCCTTGAAACTTAGTGGCTTAAAGCAACAAACCTTTAATTTATTTGCTTATGGTTCTGTGGGTCAGCAATCTGGGAGGGGCTCTGCTGAGACCATTTCTCTCTGCTCAACATGGGCTCACTCATGTATTTGCAGTTAGCTAATGGTGATGGTCTTCATCCCAACACCTTAATACCACCATACATTTTTTAAGGTTTACATGAAAAGATCCAGGTTTCTCATGCCAAGTCCCCCAGAATAAATGCCAATGCCACTTACATATCCTCCGCTACACCAAATGTACCCATAGAGTTGAATGTCATTTTAGGTTTGCGATTCCAAAAAGTTTAAGGCTTTCTTGTAGGGCATTACCTGAGCTGTTCCTTTTTGTGTCACTTACACCTTCCTCCTGCTAAGCTGCAGCAGAGAGTGGAAACAAGAACTCCTTGGCTGGGTAACATCATTTTTGGCTGCAGCCACTAAAGATTCCAACTGTGTTTTGAACTAAGGGCTTCACCTCTCTGAGGTCCTTAGCTAGGCTTATTGATCATTCTGGAGTTTACTGAGAGGTTCCTCCCTACCAAGTGATGCAAAGGTACCTAGAAGTGTCACTAAGTCGGTAGGGATGACTTGCGTCATGTTCTCCTCTGTTGTGTGATTTTTAACAGGAGGACACAGACATGCTCACCCCTCATCTTACTCACTAAATTGCCAGGGCTGTCATTTCCAATGTGTGCTAAAGTAAAACTTAAGTAAAACTGGTATCTTGTTATTTTAAATGTATCTAGAGGAATCTGAATACTTAAGCAATGTGATACTCACTATTCTCTGTTTAAAACACCTACACACCCACACACACACAAGAATCACTTCTTTAATAGTTGGAAATCTTACATTAGTTTCTTTTCTCCATGAACTCAAATTTTCATTCCATTTCCCACACAAAATTTTATTCTAAAGTAGTATATTTTTAACTTAAAAGTGTTTTATAGAATATCATATTCTGATTTTTTGCATCAAAAATAGTAGTCATAAATGAATACGTAATTTTGTGTTGCCTGTGAACATAAGCTTTTAAGTATAATGTTTTTTTTTTTTTCTGTGTGGGATATTATTAAAACTATTATATTAATCAAATGAACAAATCTATTGTAAGTTCTGAAAAATATTTACTAATGAAAAAATAAGTTTATAGTAAATGTACTTCTTAAGAAGATGGAAAGGATTTGTTCAGATTAGATTATGTAGTTTTAAGCTAATATTTTCTTAAGGGATCAATCTCTAGTTTGTATTCCCTGGATGGACATACAGACAGGCTCTCTTCTCCCTGCAATGGACAGGCAGACAGACACATGGTCTCTCTCTCTCTCTCTTCTGGATGGCCCAAAGACAGACACGGGGCCTGAGAACTCACCTGGTTTGAGAAGGCAGGGAGTGAAGAGGGGAAGGGAGACATGCAGCTTACACAGAGATAGCGAATTACTTGTGGTTTGAGAGTTGGGGAGTGTGAGCAAGATCCTCCCCTAATTGGGTAGAGCAGCTGCCGGGAACTTTGAATTTATAACTGGAATGCTAAACTGTAAACTGTTGTTGTGTGTCTGAAAAATGGTAACACATGCTTGTCTGTCTTAAGGCTAGCCTAATTTGGGTGTTTTTAAAGGTAGTGGGATTTAACAACACAATTGCAACTTTAATATAAATTTGTATAACCTTCAAATAAACAAAATACCTTTCCTTTTTACCAAACCCTGTTATTAAGAGTCATTCTTGGTGGCAGTCAAAACAGGCTCATTAAAACTGAGGGCCCTGCCCAAGGGGTCCTGTTACAACTATTTATTGGCAGCTCACATTGAATTGTCCTTCAATTTTATTGAAAATCAATTGTGAACTGTCTCATGAACAGATTTCTAAGGCCTTAGTTACTTATTCCCTCTACACCAGTAACAGCATTTCAAAAGATGTCTTTGTTTAGGGCCCTGGAGGTTTCTACTCCCTGGGGCAATGCTTCTCATTGAAAGTTGGGAGAGTGTGAAATATGCTTTTCTTTTGTGAAGTTGAGGGAGAAAAAAACTGATACCACCAATTCAGATACTTTATTGGGCAGTCCTCAAACTGAAGATTGATTTCTATAAAACTACCCCTACCTAGTAACCAACCATCCTTGTTCAGATGAACTACACTCTGAAACAAAAATCTCAGAGTTGTACTATTCCCATGATACCAATCTGATAATACTGTACAGCAAGGCTAGACAAAGATGCAAAATCAGCTCTCATGAGCCAGAAGAAATCAGTTCTAGAACACCACCCTGCTGTATACCCTTTAGAAAGTCTTTATTATGCCAATTTGAAGACTGTAAGTCTTCATTTCAATCTTTGGTTTTTAAACCAAAAAAATCAATTTAAATAAAGATTGTCCCTTATAACCTCAATGTGCATTTATAGATAAAAGAACTGTAGTGCATAAAGAATGAGTAATTTGCTGAAGGTCATATAGCTGGTTTGTTAGTAGAAGAATTGAGCCAAGAACCAAGATTTTCTACGAAGAGAGTTGTGCTGCATCTCTAGGTCAGTTCCTTCTAGACTTCTATTAGAAAGAACCATTTGGAACATTTGGTTCTATGTCTATTACTTGCAGGAATTCCCCCTCCATAACATTCTCTAAAAGTGAGCATCTAGTTTCTGGTGACCTGTTCCCAGAAATGTTGGTTCTTGTCATCACAATGTATTTAGTTCCATTTATTAACCAGAATTATTTATTTTTTAAAATTATATTGACCAAATTCCACTGCATATTAATTTTAATTATCTATTTCTGATCTGCCTTCTGAAGGCTCCAGAAAAAGTCTAACTCCTCTTTCATGAGATAAAGTTCAGTGACTGGGGATTTTTTATTGTAACTGCAGTCCCTTCTTTTAGTTTCTTAGTATATGAAACAAGCAGAATCAATAGTTTTAACTAGGGTCCATGGGCTGTGGAAATTCTTGATCCTCTAAGAAAGCCTCTCTCATATTACTTATAGATAGACTACCTTACCCTTGACATTAAAGCATCAATCCTCTACTCTTAGAAATTGGAGTCTGCCATCAATGATAAAACATTCACCTCCCCTCTAGTTATCCTTCTCTTGCCACACTCAACCTCAGCTCTTTACTCAAGATTTTTATACTTATTTAGATAAATTTATCTTCCCTACTAAAGATGGTGAAGAAACTAAGATGTCATTTATAGTACATGGTTTGATAGCGCACTAAATCTTGTATCAGAGAGTGATTTTACTAGTTACACCACTTCCTGTAGTTAAAATACACAGGTAAATAAGCCAGTCAGTGACAGACAAATGTCATATGATCTCACCCATTACAGGACAATAATGAACAAAACTAACAACAAGCAAAACAGAACCAAATATATGAATACAGTGAATAGGCCTTCAGTGGTCAGGGAGAAAGTGGTTGGGGGGAAGGGGGAGGCAGAGGCAAGGAAGGGGAGCAGCTTAGACAAGAACCTAGTATAAAGGAACCATGGACATGGACAACAGGTGGGATTGACTTTGAGGGGAATGGGTGGGTGGGGAGGGGGACAGAGGGAGCAAAAAGGGGATGGATATAATACAACAACAATAAAATAAAATAAATACACAGGTAGCTTTATGTTCTTCATGCAACATTTTACTAGATATTAATGCATTATTTTGGTCTTGATCTGGATTTCCTGTGGGTCCATATAACATTTTTTTTCTCTTTGCCTAGGTTAGGAATCAATTATGGGAGACAGAGCATCAGTCAGATGAAAAGAAAAAAAAGTCAAACTTATTATTAGTATAGGTAATACCAAAGAACATGTATTACATGGGTTTTCTGAAATTGAAATCCCAAATTGGGCAACTAATCACACCAGTACTGAACAATTGCAGACTCCCCATAACAAGTCATTCTTCTAAAAACTTAAAACATGGGGAAACATACCAGAAAATCTGTTTTCTGTGGTCAGCCGCCTACTTCCCCTCCCCAATACAGCAAGGAGGGAGAAGCTGAACATCACATCTATGTTCCTCTTTCAAACTCACCAGTCAGGGCAGTGTTTTTTGTTTTCTTTCTCAGGGCAGAATGAGTCTATATATACAGAATGAGTCACTGGACCTGGGCCTATCTAGAGTTGCACTATCTGATATGGCACCCAGAGGGCATTAATAAGAAACCCACAGCTAACATTATCATCAATGAAGAAAAGTGAATGCTTTTGCTGTAAGGTCAAGACCAAGACAGGGATGTCCACTCTAGCCACTTCTATTCAACTTTGTAGTAGAGGTAGTAGCCAGGAAAATTAGATGAGAAAAAGAATCAAAAGTCATCTGTATGGGAAAAGAAGTAAAGTTACCTCTATTTGCAGATTACATGATCTTTTGTTTTTTGTTTTTTCAAAGATTTTATTCATTATTTTTAGAGAGAATGGCAGGAAAGGAGGAAGAAAGTGAGAAAAACATCAATATATGGCTATTTTTTAGCTGTCTCCAGCTATGGACCTGGCTGGAGACCTGGCTTGCAGCCTTGTTGTGTGCCTTGACTGGGAATCGAACCAGCGACCTTTGGGTTTGCAGGCAGGTACTAATCTAGTGAGCCACCAGCCAGGGCCTACATGATCTTATGTGTAGGAAATCCTAAGGAATGCATGAAATAACTATGATAAATAAAAAGTCAGCAAGATCGCAAAATACAAAGTCAATGTACAAAAATCATGCACTAGCGATGAACAATGACAAGGTATTATTAGGAAAACAATTTCATTTGCCATAAAATAAAAAAGAGTAACATACTTAAGAATTGTTATTCTTTTAATATATTTCACAAAAGAAGTGCAAGACTTGCATCTGAAAACTTCAAAATTACAAATGTTGAAGACATCTAAATAAGTGATCATGAATAGAAAGAGTCAATATTGTTAGGATGACAATACTCCATAAATTGATCTATATATTCAACATAATTCCTATCAAGATCCAAGCTGCCTCTTTTGCATAAATTGAGAAGCTGATCTTAAATTTCATAGGAAAAAAAGCAAGAGACCAAGAATAGTCAAGAAAATCTTTAAGATAAACAGTTTAAGGATGGTACTTTCCAGTTTCAAAATTTACTGCAAATTACAAGTTATAAGTCAATGTGATACTAGCTTGTAGATATATATGCAGATCAACGGTATAAAACTGAGAGTTCAGAAATAATCTCATATGCTTGTGGCCAGTTGAATTTGGATAAGAGTGCCAAGATAATTCAATACAGAAGAATAAAGTTGAGCCTAAATCTCATACCATACTCAAAACTCACCTTAAAGTGGATTAAAGCTTAAGTGTGAGAACTAATATTATAAAATTCTCAGAAGACAAGATTAAATCTTTGTGACCTTTGATTAGGCAATAGTTTTTTGGGTATTGCACCAAAAGCAGAAGCAACAACAGAAAAAAAATAAACTAATTAGATTATATCAAATTTAAACCTTTTAGGCCATAAGCAATGACATGACAACCTCTTTCTGGAGACCCTGCCATTGGTTTGAAAAACCAGAAGGTGTATATATGGTCTCTTAAAATTTGAGATACAAATTTGAGGATCAATTTATCCCTGCAGTTTTACTGAAGTGTTTGTAATTGACAGGACCTGATAAGTTTCCTTCTAAAGAAGTTCAAGAGAGGTGTATATCAGTGTCATTTCAAGTACTTCTGGTCTTCAGGCTGAAAATCAATCAAGGTTCCGATGGTTAATAACTGGGAAATGCCACCTGGACCTATTGTTAATAACCTTAGATAACTCACATTAAACCTCTATAGTATTTAGCCATTTTGACTTGTAAAAGAGTAAAGTCAAGGAGAGGAGGTGAGCTGCTGAAACAACATGAAGCATCCAGTGACCAGCTCACATAGATATAGTTCATAAGTTTCTGTTTTGAATGGATCTGACATCCATGAGAGCCAAGGGTAAGGTTTTTAATCATGACAAATTAAGATCCTGTGATATTTTTGTAAGTTTTTGTTGAATATGCCTTTCATTCTTTCTATTTGTCTTAAAAAATATGGACACTGAAATTACTCTATGACAGGCAGGCCATTACAATTCCTTAATAACGCTTCAGTGAAATGGGTACCCCGCCATACAACAAATATGTGACCATTCACTAAATGGAAAACAAGCAAAAGTTGCTTTACAGTAAGAACAGTCTCTTGGCAACTAGAAGCAGACAGATACTGGTATGAACATACTCAGAATTATACATAAGGGAAGTTAAGAAACCATGTTGCTTCTAAATCATATCAAAATTATTAATCACCTACAAAGCACATCTACTCTCTGTATAAACAGATATTCTCTTGTCTATAGTTAAGTGGCAGGCCATAGTAAAAGCTGCATGTTCATCGGCTCTGGAAAAAGATTAGATTTGAGCAAGTCCAAATGGGTCATGATTGCATATCACTGATCTTTAGAGAGAAAGGAAGAAAGGGAGGGTGAGGGAAGAAGGGAGGGAGGGAGAGAGAGAGAGAGAGAGAGAGAGAGAGAGAGAGATATGAATGTGAAAGGGAAACATCAATCAGCCACCTTTTGCAGGGCACTCTGACTAGGGATTGAACCCTCAGCCTAGGTATGTGTCCTGACTGGGGATCAAACCTGCAATCTTTTGGTGTACAAGATGACACTCCAACCAACTGAGCAACCTGGCCAGAGCTCCTTCTTGAGTTTTTGAATAAGAATCATTTATAAACAGTTCTGACTTTTGGTTTTCTAGGTGAGTTTCAAGGAAGTCAGGTCAGGACAAGGACAACTCCAGAGCAGGAACATGGTAGTCATGAGATTCTCTCTTTTATGAGGGTTGAAGAGGGGTGGTTGGGTATAGGATGTTACAATGATAGGTAGAAGTTATGTTCGGATGAGAGAAGGATTTCGTATGATGTCATTCTAGACACAGAAAATTTTGGGTATTTTCAATCAGGGGGAAGATCTGAACAATGTGAGGGATCATGCAGATAGGTATAGATAGATCCTGACCACAGTTAAATCTGTGGCCACTGCACATAAATAAAGGGGGTGGCTTTTGCTGCCCTGTGAAGGGAGGAGCTGTAATGAATGCTATGGCTCATGGATGTCCATTGCACTGTTGTGTAGTTCCACCCCCCAAACTTGCCTTGGTACTTAATGCTGTACTAACAAAGGTTGTTAGTAACTAGTGACCCCAATGCTAGCAGATTTTCACACATTTTCCAGTGAGTTTTTCAGGACCAGGGATCAGGTGTGTCAGCTTTCATTGGATCATACAGAAGGGAAGCCAGTCCAGAAGCATTACTCGTCAAATGTCTGTGTATCATATGACACCAAAGATTCTTTAAGTTGTCTGATGGTAATTGGCCCAGGAAAGTCACAGATAACTCACAGTCTTTGAGAGGAAGAAGTCTTTCCTTTTTGCATTATGTCATGATGTAAATAATGTACCTGGGTATGACAAATTGCAGATAACCCTTAGTGACTTTGTATCTTCTGTATGCTAACACTGTCAGCAAATGAATTTGGCTCCTTAAGCCTTTTTATTTGAATATAACAGATTATCCAGATATTATTTAAGAACAGAGTCCTGGGTGATTTGGATGCTTCTGAAGCTATGGTTAAGTAGAAGAGAGTATTTTGTAAATTGTTGGAGCAGACTGATTTTATGTGTGTGTGTGTGTGTGTGTGTGTAATTTCCCCATGTAAATATGAATGGATCCTTTGAGTCTGTGTGCAAGGGTTACTAAGAATGCAGAGCACAGATATTCTACCATAAAATAAGCAGCTCTCTTGTAGACTGAGAACATGATGGTATTAAGGTTTGGGGTTGCAGGAAAGTGGAGAGACACAATTTTCTAAATTATCCTTAAATCCTAAGCAAAGCAATAGCCATGCTGTTCATCCTTTAGGCAGGACAGAGCAGAGATACTGTAAGGCTGGGCACAGGGGATAATGAATCCTTTCTGGAGGCATGAGCTATGATGACTTATAGTCCCTTAATGTCCTTCTTTAAGAATGGTTGTAGGGACAATTTTGGTAAGAGCATTGCTGGATTAATTGAGACTTTAAGGAGTTAGCTTCTTTACTGTGTCCCGTGTCTGAACCTGTCCTTGACCCAGGAGCTTTTTTATTCCTTGGCATTTAAACATGAAAGCATTTATGACCATGTAATTTCTTTTGGTTACAGCTTTGCCCAGATCTCGTAAGTTTGATATGTAGAGTTTTTATAATAGTCATTCTCTAAAAGCCTGAAACTGCAGTGTTTATTTCCTCTACAATCTAAACTTGATTTGGTATAATATTTTAGCTTTTCCAAGTTCTTAAAATGGAAATGTTTATTCTTAATTTTCATTTATTTATTGCTTTGTTCACCCATCATCCAGTTTAAAAACTCTGCTGCTTAGGAAGGTAGGATTGAACTGCACTTTAATAATTATTCGAGTCTCCAATTATTCTGCTTACAAGGAGCCCTAGCATTTTTAACACTTAGTTTGGATTGCGAGATGTTATACTTTCTTGCTTTATTTTGTATCGTTTTGTTTTAATGACTGTCTCTGTAACTTGTAAAAAACAACTTTTGGCATGGAGCTCATACTTTATAATTCTCCATGTTGCCTGGGGCACCTAGCACCTTAAACATATTACGTGATAAATAAACACGTGTGTACTTTTTCTTTCAAGGACAGTGAGACTGATATGACAGATCAAGGCATCAAAGCCCTTGCTACATGATGCTATACCTAGCCATTTAACTGAAATATGTCTACATTATGTGTTCTTCTTTGGGCCCTAAAAAAATAGTGCTTTCCTGACAAGGATCATGAGCCTGAGAATTAATAGGGCTCTTCATACTGGCCATTTGTTGAGCAAATCCACGTTGCAGGCATGGCTTTAGGAACTTCGTACGCCATTTCGTAATTATCCTCATTTCCCACATGAGGAAAATGAAACTCAGAGTCAAAATCATGGCCAGAATTTTCTGGCTGGTGAAGAGGAAGCCTGGAATGGATTTCACTTCTGTCTGTTCCTTCCTTCCACTTCTGTTCATTACCAGCTTCTGTTCATTTATTCACCCACCTACTCGTTCTCTCTTATTCTGTACCACATTCAAACAAGTAAATGTTCGCTGATTTATTTTTGCCAGATAAAATAATAAAAGGCAAGGAATATAAATGTGAATAAAACATGGATCCTGCTTTTTGTTGACCTTCCAGAGTCCAATGAGGCCTTTTCTTTGACATACACTAAATGTTAAAACGTTACAGAATGTGCTAACTGTCCCCAGTCTTCCCTGCAGTCTCTGCTTCTCTGCCCTCTGCTCCCGCCATGTTCAGGTGTTTAATTCGGGCTTTGCCCAAGCAGATGCTGATCCTGGCTGCCAAAACCAGGGTGAGTGGAGTCATGGCATGCTTTTTGTGTGCACAGGAAGGACCCAGGGTTTTAATAGCCTCTTTTCACCCCACTTCAACTTCACTACCCTCCCAACAATAGCATGAGCTTTAAAGCCAATGACAATTACCACAACGTTATTATTTCTTACTGGGAAAATTGATGTTGCCAACTTGCAGCATGTACCAGATCCAGAAACTTCCACAGAAATCACTCCCAAAAGGAAGACAAGCTTCTGAAACATGTTCTACAGGAAAGAAACGACCAGGGCCTTGGTGGGTCCAAGCTATTTGGACATTGGGCTCAGGATAGACTTAATGAAATATCATCCATAAGATCCTTTCTTCCACATACCCAGCTCAGGGCCTGGACAAATGCCATAATGCCACATGTATGCCACCATGACCACCTGGACTAGCAATTTTCAAACTTTTCCACTTCATGGCACACATAAACTATTACTAAAATTCTGTGGCACACCACAAAATATATTTTTTGCTGACCTGACAAAAATTGGGTATAATTTTGATTCATTCACACCAGACAGCTATTGTGTTGGCTGTTGTCATTTTTTATGTGACAATATAAGAGAAAAGAGGTCAGTGCCCCTGCAGCCCACAGTTTGAAAATCACTGAATCAGAATGACAAAGATTGAATCAGAGTAAAAGTGAAAGGACCCACTGGAATCAGTCTCCCTGATTCGAAGTCTTCCCCAGGTTTTTTATTTTGCTATTATCTTACAATTTTGACCGTTACCAGAATCATCCTCACTACCTCTCATCATTTGTTACCTTCCCTCTATTTCTTTTGCTATCCAATAATTATATAACTATTTATATATTTATAGTTTTACTCCCAATTAAAAATAAGTCCAGTATTTTTGTTTATTATTGTATCCATAATACCAGAACAGTGCGCAATATACAGTCAGCTCTGCACATAGTTATTTGATGAATGACTCATCATAAATCGTCATGATGATCCATATTGTTTGCATGTTATTGACCTTTTTCTTCAGCTTCTTCATCATTAAAGTTGTCACCTTTACCATCATTGATAGCAACATCATCATTATCTTTTATGTCAATGGGGCTTTATAATTCTCATGATTCTTAGCCACCATTGCCTCCTCTGTCTTCTCAGCTCTCTCTCTTGTTCTCAGGGAGGGCAGGCAGGAAGGAATCAACATTCCTAGCCCACAGAGGAAGGAGCTGGGTCCCAAAGAGGTAAATTAACTTACTCACCAGTCACAGCTCCAGAACATGGCCACTGCACTGTGCACCAAGTTGTTTTCTTCTTTTGTTTTCTTATAATACTTCACACAGTGCCCGACAGGTGGTAGTCACTTAAGAATATTTATTGAGGGACCAAAAGACACCAGAGTCCTCCATGATCTGGCCTCTCGCTTCCTCTTCAATCTTTGCACTCTCGGGTCCCAGCACATCCCTTGGTGATCTTAGCTGTTGCACATGACCTTTAGCACATGGATCTCTCCAGCCACAGACCTGACTAGAGACCTGTTTTGCAACCTTGTTATGTGCCCTGGCTGGGGAATCGAACCTGTGACCTTTGGGTTCGCAGGCCGGTGCCTTATCCACTGTGCTACCAGCCAGGGCTGTTTATTTTTTTAAGTAAGTTGTTAAATAAGAAGCTAAAACCATTTCTTTAATAATATCAGTAAACTAGGAATACATTTGTATACATTTGCCAAATATGAATGAATTCTTGAATCCCTAGCAATCAAGCCAAGAACACAAAATATCCTTAATCAGTGTGAATTAAACAATTTAAACAATTGCATAGAATGCACTTTCTGATCTCCAAATAACTGTGCTCTATGCTCGACTTGACTTGGGACAGACATTTCCCATGCATTTTGCTGAGTGATGTACAGTATATTGCTCAAAATGAAGGTCCCTTTCACATCCAACACCTTCTTCTTTTTTGTGTGTTTTAAAATAAAAAAGAATTGGCTTCAGTGTTCCTAATAACTTTCTCTGTACTTGTTCGGGTGGAAAGGTATGGTGGGTGGTATTCTTTATAAGGTAACACAATTAACTTGGCTTTCTTTCCTTCCTGCCTTTCCTGTCTTACAAGGTAGCCCCAAAGCAAGTCTCAATTGCTAAGAAGGTGGCATTGCCCACACAGATGTCTCCTTCAACATGCCTAACCAAGTCACAAAGCTACTCGCCTATTTTCTTCTTAGAGTCCAACCTAAGAAAAGCATCTCCTTGCCAAACTCTCAAAATCCATAATTATACTGAGGATTTCCTTGCATCTAAGATACTGTTTTTAGACTTGCAGAATAAAGCAAATGCATACAGTGCTAATTCTTTTCTCTTGACTTCTGGGAAAATCAAGAAAGCTTCTGAATTCTGGTTAAAGAATATACCTGCTTTGTTTGCTTCTGCTTCTTCTACATGTGACCATTGTCAAAACACAGGAAGTACAAGTAGGGCTCCACCATTTTCTGGTATCCCTGAGGTCACACCAACCTTATTTAAAAAAGGGTTGAAAATCTCTTTGAGATTCTCTAGTCAGTCATCAAGAATGAACAAACTAACAAATAAAACTGACATATGTTAAGAGGTGAGTCTACATCTGCATTTTACAGATGAGACAACTGTAGCCCAGGAAAGGTTAGTTATCCAAACCCTGCTTAAATGCCTGCTGGTTTTGTGTATATGTTTAGAAGTCATGGATCTGCCACTTACCATTTAGGTAGGCTTGGAGAGTTTTCACAACTTTCATCTTCTCATCTGTAAAAGGGTGACAGCAATGGCATCTGTCTCACAGAATTAGAGACAGAACAGGCCATTTTATGGCTTGGTCAACTGTATCTTCAGTGCCTAAAATGATGCTTGACCTCATTTTAGAGCATATTTTTGCAATGCATGAATAACTAACACAGATTTTGTAACTAACTCTCAAAGTCCCTCTTTTTTCCTAGACACACTGACATTGCTGAACTCTTTCTTTATAATTCTTTGTTATAAACTCTATCCATCATACTGAATAACTCCATACATCCCAAAGTCCTGTCTCTTTTCTCTGCCTTCATCATCTCTGTCCACTCTGATATTTCTGGTCCAGTCAAACCCAACTCAGCCCACTCTTCAGGTGTCAGCTTAGTGAAGCATTCTCTGACCACCCTAGCCACAGCAATCTTTTTCTTCTCCTGAATCTAATGTTTTAATCTATGCCATCCTGTGGCCTTTTTCTTTATTTCCAAACACATTGGTGATCCAATTTCCCATGCTACTTGTATAATTGATTTTCAAACAAGTGTGACTTACTATACTTTGGATGAGTGCATGCTAGTTTTAGCTATAATATAATCATTAAGCAAGCTTTTTGTCTCAGATGTCCATTTCTTCAACTATAAAATTAGAATAATAGTATAAATTTCTGGAGGGCTGTGAAATTTATACCAATAAATGTAACATGTCCCATTAACTACTTTGCATATAAAACATAGTAGTTGCTGTTGTGAAATATTTTATGTTTACTAAATCTGAGTCAAGGTGGGATGACCATGTTCCAAAAATACCAGGTGATGTTGGTAAGTGTATTTTCCTTTATAAAAACCAGCCCTACAGTGTTTCTCTTGTCTCTGGTAGAGCACAGTTTTCTATATATCAGATCTTTTAAATTAGTATTGATGGGAAGGACACACAAAAACTGTCATGGCTGCCTCCATTAAAACAAATCATTCACCACCCTCCTTGTGCTGACTCCTTACTTTTGTACTGTTCAGCCAGACAAGGACCAGTGAGGGTACGAAGCTGACCAGGGTCGGAGAACCAGACCCTTCCCCTCACCCCATTTCCTGCAGGAGGTGCCTCCAGGAAATCTGCTCAGGGTACCCTTTTTTCTTGTTATTCTGTCTACCTTGATAAGATTCTGTCTTTGCTGAGCCTGGAAGTGGGAGCCCTGAGACAATGTCAGGAGTGGCTGGCCATGGCAGTTCCTGTTGTGACTAGCAGTGGAAGAGAGAACGCTCTCTGGCCATTCTGTTCCTTGGAGATTTTTTACTCCTAAAGGTCAACAGAAAGGGTTTCAGGGTGGAGAAGAAATACTTCAGATAAAGTTCCAGCTAATATAATATTGTATGTCAACTATAAATGAAAAATTTAAGTCAAAAGAAAGAAATTTGCATGACACCTCAAGACAAGGATTTTTAAAATCTTCCAATTTGAAGAAATTGCCATCAGTAGGCCTGGCCCCAGCTTCCTGGTATCCCTTTCTCTCGAATGACACAGGGACAGCTGTAAGACCAGCACACCAGCACTCCAGCACACCTGAGAGTGTTCCCACAGGATGGCTGTTGGGGGAGGGGCACTGATCTCAGGCAATGAACTCTTCAAGAGCTTTACACCTTTTCCCACTGATGTCAACAATTAGCAACACTTTTATTGTTGACACTATTACAGATGTCTCCCCATTCTCCCCTACCCTTTGTCCACCTCCACCTAGCCCCCTCTCTTTTGGCCTTCACCATGCTACTGTCTGCATGCATACACATAGGTTCTTTGGCTAACCTTGTCACCTTCTTTTATCCAATGCCCATCACCCTCCTTCTTTCTGAGATCTGTCAGTCTGTTTCATGTATCCATACCTTTGGTTCTATTTTGTTTGTCAGTTTATTTGGTTCATTAGATTCCACCTATCAGTGAGATCTTATGATATTTATCTTTCTCTGAATGGCTTACTGAGTCCAGCATAATACTCTCCAGGTCCATCCAAAAGGGTAACAGTTCCTTCTTTTTTTTTGAGCTATATAGTATTTCATTGTGTAAATGTACCATGGCTTTCTTAGCCACTCATCTACTGATGGGTCCTTGGCCTGTTTCAGGAAGACAAACACTCCACCTGAATAGACACTTCTCCAAAGAGGACATACCGAGGGCCAATAGATATATGAAAAATGCTCAATGTCACTAATCATCAGAGAAATGTAAATTAAAACCACAATGAAATATTATTGCCAGAATGGCTACCATCAGTAAATTCTCAAATAGCAAGTGCTGGTAAGGATGTGGAGAAAAGGAAAACCTAGTGCACTGTTGGGGGGAATGCAGACTGGTGCAGCCACTGTGGAAAACAACATATAGGACCCCCCAAAAATGAAAATTAGAACTGCCTTATGACCCAGTGATTCCACTGCTGGGAATAAATATATCTAAAGAAATTTCAAAACACTAATTCAAAAGACTATTGCACCCCTATGTTCATAGTGGCATTATTTTAAAAAACCAAGACCTGAAAACAATTAGCATCTTAACCTCTTAACTGTACTCCCCTACCAATCAGGTCTAGACATCTCTGAACTATATTTACAACCTCTTGTGTCAGAAAAAGCAATGAAAAAAAAAAAGTGCTTAAGCCACAACTAAGCATGTTTACCTTATATTTATACTAGTAAGTGCCAGGGTGTTGGGTTGTAAGATTTAAGATTTGCTGCTTTCTTCTCATGAAGAAATAAACCTATAAGACAGTCATGCTCTTGGGCTATTGGAATCATCTCTATGAGAACCTGTCTAAAATGTAGCTTTCTGGGTCACCCAATGCAGGTATTCAGAATTGGACTCTCTGAGGGGCTGGCCCAAGAATCCACATTTGCCAAACTCTTCAAAACTCAATTTTGGGGTGACTATGGTTTTCCAAGTTACTGAGGACTGAGTGCTCATGACCTTCCATGTTATGAAACGAAGGTTTTGTTTTTCTTCATTACTCATTGGCAAGAGGAAATTGACTCCCAGTTTTAATCTGATTTGGAAGAATGCACAACTTTCTTAAATTTTGTCATTTTTGCATTTATTCTTCAACACATTCATTTGATTGAACACTTCTTGTGCCAGGAACAATACCAGATGCTTGTCCACAAAAAAAGAATAAGACACGGTCTCTGAATTCCAGGAATATCTAATCTCTAATGAAAACATATGTGCAATTAGGTGTTAGAGAGCTATGAAAAAGTCCACACAGATAAAATGAAAACAGAAAGGAGAGAGTGATCAATTCTACTTGGAGAACAAGGTGGGCATCATAAGCATTTTCACATAATAAAAAATATATAGGTATTCAGAGAGCAGACAAGTAGAAGAAAGGAAGCTTTCCAGGCTGGTGGAACAAAGACATAAATTCTAAAATAGCAAGACAGGTTCTGGGCACTGACAGCAATTCAACATAGCTTGAAGAGTGAGCGATGGAATCATAGGAGGACCAAATAAAAAATGATTCCTGCAAAATAAGGAGTCAGGTCTTAGACATCTATGGTAAGGAATTTGAAATTTATCTCTAGGATTATTTTCTCAAAGTGGGGACCTCAGAATTTCCGCATTAGCAACAAAAAAAACATGCTCAAAAGAAGGGAATTGTTTTTCCTTCTGCCTTGGCAGATAATTAGGCATTGAATGCCTGGGAAAGGAACTTCATAGGCAAAGGATGTAAAGGCTTAGGTGGGAGGGTATGACAAGGCTGAGGAGGAGCAAGAGGACCAAAGTGGCTGGGATGACCCACCCAGCTATGAACTGGTAGGAGATGAGATCAGAGGGAAAGGAGGGCCAGGTCATATGAGACATCCAAGCCCATGGAATGAACTGTGTGTTTAATTTCTAAGAAAGGAGGGGGGTTCTGCTTGGAACACCCTGAGCAGAAGGATGATGCAGTTCAGATTCACCCTGGGATGGGATCACTCTGGCTTTGAAAGGGACAATCTACTGAAAGGGGCTAGTGTGAAAACCAAGCGATCAGCAAGGAGACCAAACCAATAATGAATAATAATAATGGTCAAAAATGGTGGTGACTTGTTTTGGGTCCTAGCAGAGGAGGTACTGAGGGTAAAAAGGTGATCAGACTTCAGATACATTTCAAAATTGGAACTGACAGCCTTTAGTGGTAGATTAGGTGGGAGGTGACCACTTCCAGCTTGCACAGACTCTTGTTACAAAGGGAAGAGCTCCTCTCTCAGTCCCCCATGTCATGGACACTTTTACTTTTTGTTTGTTTGTTTGGCAAGGAAATGGTAAAAAGAGCCTGAGAAGAGACCCTGGATTCTGGAACCAAGGTGGATCTATCACTAGGAATGTTTGCTATGAGTCACCAAGGATGTTTTTCATAGCTCAAAAGATGAAAATTGCTCTTGTCTTCAGGAGGAAACCCAGACAAACCCTATTGCCTTTATCACAAAACCTTCTGTCTCATTCCTGTCCTTCTCTTGGGCTGCATGTAGCCCGAATCTTATCCAGAAAAATTATGAGATCATCAAGCTCCTTATTCTCTCAAGGAAGGCCAAGAAGAAGCAAGAGGAGCCATGGGTCTTTCCTGGCTGTACAAAATATGATAAAATGGTGTTTCTGTAGCTCCATTTCTGTAGCCGGCATCCACAGGAAGGGATTTTCTGGGCAGTCACAGCAGGAATGGGGACCCAGAGCTGTGCAGAATGGAGAGCTCCATTCTATGGGACAATTTGCTCACTATCCTTCTTGCCTATCTGTGTCTGCTTGCTCTGTCCCAGGGCCCAGTCTACTAACAGAATTACCGAGGTGCAAGTTACCTTCCATAGAATGAGGAGAAGCAAGGGTGGGGAATACAAACACAGGCCCCATTTATTCTAGGTGGTACCAGGTCTCCTGCAGGGCTGGGCTCTGCTGAGGTGTGTGCTGCATCTCTACTCTCTCCATGTGCATCTCTCGCAGCACCAATGCTGAGGAACCTCAGACTCCTGGGCGAAGCCATCACAGAATGGGCTGCCCAAGTTACAACATTGTACCAGATTTTATTATTATTCCAAGTACTAACAATAACCTTAATTTTTAAAAGATTGTTATCATTTTATACACAATGCAACAGCAAGAACTCAGGGATATAGGTTTTTATAACTGATGATTCAGAAGTACTCAATCACTTCCTTTTTATGGAGCAATAATAATTAGGGTTTCTAGAGATTTTTTAAAATCTGAGAATAGAAACAATAACTAAAATGGTAGCCATTCGAACACAAACGCTGTGCAGAATAAAATGTCATTTGTTGCCAAGTAAATAAGATGTTCTTACAGATGCACTTTTTTCTTCTTTGAGTTATCAGAGTGTTTGGGCTTCTATCACCTTGTTAATTAGGGATGGGAAGTTCCTAATTAACAATAGTGCCTTCTCCTTGAGACTAGATATGAAATGATTAGGAAAGCAAGCCAAAATTGTATTATTACAGGAGGGGAAATGTTAGGGAACTTCCTGCTTGAAGACTGAAAAATTAAATGAATAAAAAATGAGTTGTGACAAATGCATAAATGGAGCTACACACTGGTCCTGAGACAGTTGGGATTCATCTGGGTCAAACTGACAGTTCCCCAGTTCCTACTAGGGTCCCTACCTCAGAATCAACCTTCTGTTTGTAGATTAAATAAATGCAGGGAGTTAGGCCCCAGCAAGGTGTTGAATAATAACTGGCTCAGAACTAGGATGAAAAAAGTAGCTTCTGTGATTTTGATTTTGACCTTGGTCTGGGACAAGAATCAGGGTTTGTATTTGTAATAGAAGAGGCTGAAAAGATCTCTCATAGACCCTATCTAAGTCCCAAGAAATCCAGGACAAATCTCATTTTTGAGGGCAATGTCACAGTTGAGTAGCGATGCGAGCCATTTATTTTCTGTCCAGTTTCTTAGACACAGACCAGCCTATACCCAAACTGGGTTTTCCCCATTTTCCAGCTCATAAACATACACTTTTGCCCAAAAGAGGGCCTAGGAGAAGATAGTAGGGCTTCAGTGAAAACTCATGCCTACCACTGGAGGATGTATCAAAACAATCATCCTGCTGATGGTAAACTAAGATAAAACTTCTAGTTTGTTGCTGAACTATGTGGCAAAAAGGAAGGCCAGGTTGGCCTTATTTTTTGGTCCCACCAGACTGGTGACCTCTTTGCCACCTCCTTTTCAGGGCAACTCAACAAGATTATGCTTCTTAAACAAATACTGCTCTAGGAAATGACTGGAAAATTTTTAGTTGAAGCAAAATATTAGACACCCTTTATTTTGCATTTCTCTTTTCAGTCCCAGTAGTGTTGGTTTGAGGAAGAGAAGAACAGTAAGCACCTGATAATCAGTCCTGAATCTCTATGTGTGGAAACATATAGAAAAAGTTTCTGAAGTGGAAACTTTTACAGGATAAAAACTCCCAAACCAACAGAAAAGGGTCATTTGATATTGCTTCTGAATGGGATGGAAAATATCCTTGTGAAGACAATGTATATTCTCAATCAGGAAAAGAAAAGAAAAGAAAAACCTAGGTGAAAAAGAATGTTCTCTTTGTTGGAGAGAAATATATACAAGTATTATCTTTATGTTCCTTGCTTTTTATGTCTAAACTTTTGTCAGGAACTTTTAACCTTATTCTCTGCCTTTTCTTATCTATATCTGTTAATCCATTCTGATGATACAGCCAAAGTTGTGTTCATCAAGAGTCAATCTAATCATTTCTACTCCCTCCTCAAGAAGTTCCCATCACCTAGGGAACGGATTTCCACCTTGATCTTTAGATGGACACTAATGACCCAGGAGCAGTCCCATTACCATCATTATCTCAGACTCGATATAACTATGTATTGAGCATTTCCTCTGTGGCAAGCATGGGACTAGATTCTTCATGAGTTTTTTCTTTCATTCCCACTACAACCTTATGAAGAAGTGTTATTTTCATCCTTGCATTAGAGATGAGGCTTAGAGAGGTTTAGTCCATTGTTCAAGGTCATAAAGTTACTAAGCTGTAACTTAAAGTTCACATGATACTAGCCCAGTCTTTCCTTCCAAGGCCTCGTAGCATACTCACTTCCTCATTGTCCCCTAAATTGGCCACAGCATTCCCCTATGTATGCTTATGCTATTATTCTTTATTACCCAGAATACTTGCCATGTTCCTTTTATTTACCTAAACTGTAACTACTTATAAATATGATTTTAATGTTTTTTAATGTACTTGTCACTAAACTTAGTGTTTATTAATCTTATTATTTAGTTTTCATCCTATGGTATCTTCAGGGATTACACTATTAATCTTTTCCTATTCCCAGTCTATGACACATCCAAGTCCAATATATGAACTTCCTCTTGTCCTTTAGGTCAGTTAATTTCTACCTTCTTCAAGATATTTCTATCACTGTAGCCCAAGCTCTCCTCTCTTGCCTTTGAAGTCAGCATATGTATATCTTGTCGCTATTTAGTAGGATCTGTTACTTTCAGAGTACATGTTCAACATTAAGTAACATGAAGGCAGAGATTCTTATTGCTAATACTCATTATAGCTGCATCAATCAGTTCTTGTCATAAAAACAAACTCAATATATATTTTCTGATTTAATAAGTGACTAAAAATCTATAGGGTCAGTGAAAGGTTATGTGGGCAGTCATGGTTGTGAAATTATTTCTGGGATTCTTGTTAAGACTTTGGCTCTGTCTTGGCTTGTACTTTTAGTCTATGTGAAGTAGTAATGTGATATAGTAAAAAAACCAAACAAACAGTTATTGATGTCTGAAAAATTAAGTTCAAACTCTACCAGTGCCAAGCTGTGGGATCTTAGGTAGGTAAGACTGCTTAGTTACTTCATCTCTAAAATAAGACTAATATACTTCAAGGTTGATAAAAGGTATTAGTGGTAACATATGCAAAGTACCTAGTCCAGAGGAGGCATTCAGTGAATGGTAGCCATTTTATTGGAATTAAAGGGCAATAAAAATTTATCATAAATCCTGCCATAATAATGGCAGTAAGTATAATTTTTCAATTTTTCCTGAATCCCTCCATTAAATTAGAAGAATAGTTAAGGGGTCCAAATTAAGGACCTACTGACATCTGTAGGAAAATTAGGTAATTTGGTTATCTCCATGAATCCTCAATATAAATGGATAGATATATACTCAGAAGTGGAATTGCTGGGCCATAAGGCAGTTCTATTTTTAATTTTTTGATGAATGTCCAACTGTTTTCCACAGTGGCTTTACCAATCTGTATTCCCACCAAAAATACATGAGGGTTCCCTTTTCTCCACATTGTCACCAACATTTGTTGTTTGTTTATTTATTGATAACAGCATAGAATGATTGTTTTAAAAAACATGATTTATCTATATGCTGTCTACAAGACATATTTTAATCTAAAGACACAAATAACATCTACAATAGCATCAACAATAAAAAGATGCAAATATCAAATTGGAAAGTTTCTGTTCAGCTAAAGAAAACACCAGCAAAATTAAAAGGGAACCAATTATATGGGAAAACATATTTGCCAATGATACCTCAGACAAGGGTTTGGTCTCCAAAGTATATAAAGAACTAATGTGTCTCAATACCAGGGAGACAAACAGCCCAATTAAAAAATGGGCAAAGGACCTAAACAGACAACTCTCTGAGGGAGACATACAGAGGGCCCAAAGGCATATGAAGTAATGCTCAACATCACTAGCCATCAGAGAGATGCAAATTAAAGCTACAATAAGATACCACCTCATACCTGTCGGAATGGCAATCATCAACAAATCAACAAACAAGTGTTGGCAGGGATGTGGGGAAAAAGGAACCCTGGGTCACTGTTGGTGGGAATGCAGGCTGGTGCAGCCACTATGGAAAACAGTATAGAGTTTCCTTAGAAAAAAAGAAAATGGAACTGCCTTTGATCCAGCAATTCCACTACTAGGACTAGACTTGAAGAACCCTGAAACACCAGTTCATAAGAACCTATGTACCCCTGTGTTCAGAGCAGCGCTATTTGCAATAGCCAAGTGCTGGAAACAGCCTAAGTGCCCATCAGTGGATAACTGGATCAAAAAACTTTAGTACATTTACACAATGGAATCCTCTACAGCAGAAAGAAGGAACTCCTAACCTTCGCAACAACATGGATGGAACTAGAAAGTATTATGCTCAGTGAAACAAGCCAGTCAGTAAAAGACAAATACCATATGATATCACCTATTTATAGGACAATAATGAACAAAACAATCAAGCAAAATAGAACCACATACATGAATACAATGAATATATCTTCAGTGGACAGAGGGGGTGGGAGTGGGAGTGGGGAGAAGGAGGCAAAGAAGGGGAACAGTTTAGTCAAGGAATGGGCATAGAAGAGCCATGGATATAGACAACAAGTGGGATTGACTTTAGGGGGGAATAGGTGGGTGGGGAATGGGACAGAGAGGAGGAAAAAGAGGATGGATGTAATACGTCAACAATAAAATTAAATTTTAAAAAAGAAAAGAAAAATAGCTTAAATATTAGTTAATTAATGGCCTCGATTAGTAGTTTATAAAAAAAGAAAGAAAGAAATAAGTGAGAACTGAAAGGATAAAAAAATATATCTCATATAAATAGTAACCAAAAAGGAGCAAGACTCACTATATTAATATAATATAAAATCAGTTATAAAAATCACTTAATCAAGTAAAAAATTTCTTTTGTAACTGATTTTATAAAAAATTAGTTATAAAAGAAAAAGGACATTATCAATCCCTGAAGAAAATATAACATTTACAAACATATATATATTTGGCCAACAACAGAGTCCCAAAATACATGAAGCAAGAACTAACAAAAGAGAACGTATTAATAGACAGTTCTACATAATAATTGGAAACTTTAATACCTCATTTGCCATAATGAATAAAACTAAACAGTAGATGAATGAGGAAATAAATAACTTAATGTTATAAGCCAACTAGACCTGATTTAAATAGAATACCCAAAGTTGCAGAATATACCTTTTTCTCAAGTACACATGTTAAGTTCTCCTAAATATACTATATAGCTGTTATATCACAAAAAAAATCTCAATAAATTTTGAAGGTTAAAATTTTACCAAGTGTCTTGTTTAACTACAATAAAATAAACATAGATAACAATAGCAGAAGAAACAAGACAACTCATAAATATGTGGAAACTAAGCATAACACTCTTAACCAATGAGTAAAAGAAATTAGAAGTGAAATTAGAAAACACTGAAATAAAACATACCAAATCTAAAAAAAAAAAAAAAAAAAAAAAAAAAAAAAAAAAAAAAAAAAAAAAAAAAAAAAAAAAAAAAAAAAAAAAAAAAAAAAAAAAAAAAAAAAAAAAAAAAAAAAAAAAAAAAAAAAAAAAAAAAAAAAAAAAAAAAAAAAAAAAAAAAAAAAAAAAAAAAAAAAAAAAAAAAAAAAAAAAAAAAACATACCAAATCTAACAGGATACAACTGTTGTTTTATACTCTACAAAAGTAGAGTATAGTGTGGAAAATTCATAACATAAGCACCTGCATTAGAAAAGAAGAATAATCCAAAGCAATAGCCTAACTTTGTATATTAAGGAACTAGAAAAGTAAGAGAAAGCTACACCCAAAAGTAACAGGAAAAAAAGAAATAATAATAATTAGGACAGAGATAATATTTAGTGTTCTTTAAAACTCATATATATTTTTTAGTTCTGTCAAAAGAGATTACTAGAAATCATGAACAATTCAGTAGGAATAAGCATCTTAAGTGCTCAGAATGATTTCTAAGTATCCCATTAAAACAACAAGGAGTCCTTGAAATGGTGGTTGTTTCTAGGCTCACAGCAGAGAGTGTTCAAGATTCCGGAGTATTTTAATACACAGAAAACAGAGAAGGCATCAAAGCCAACTCAAGTCATACAAGAGGACTTAGAAGTCAACCTAAGTTAGCTCCTACTGACCAAAAGAGAAATGTGTCCATCAGTAAGAATAATAATGGCAATGATATATGATATTAAATATGTTTGAATTTGTGAGTTTATTATGATAATATTAATGATGATGACAATGATGAAATTGATAATTTAGTTGTTGACCTTTTCAAAATGAGAGGTTCATTATTTTGAAAATGGGTATTTAAAGAACGAACCAAGCTTTATCTTGTCTTTCTAATAAGATTTTATGTCTCAGGATGACAAAATAATTAATGAGAAAATTCTTCTTAATTAAAGTATTTCAGCTAACAAGTGGGGAAGAAATAATAGAATTATCACCATTTTAAAACCCCTACTGAATTAATAATTCCAGGAATTAATATCAATGTCTGCTACCATTACAAAAAGAGTTAACTATTTTTATGTACTTCTATTAGAGGCTAACTTGTAAAGTAGATTTACAACCACAAAAATGACAGCATCAAATCTGAATTTTATCACACCTCTAGGTCTAGTTGCCAATTAATAAGAAGTGAAAGTATATTAGAATGGTCGTTTCAGTAAGTTTGGTGTCAGTAGTTCAACCTCTAGTCTGAATGTGTCATTACCATGTAATTAGAGGATAAATACAGAAGCCATAGATCTTCCTGCCTTTAAGCTTTCCAAAGCATGAGTGTATGTGTGTGTGTGTGTGTGTGTGTGTGTGTTAGAGAAATAAACAAAGAAAAAGAGAGAGAGAGAAGAGAGCAAGTATTATTGTTTATAAATTTGAGGAACTTTAATAAATAGTGTGTGTGTGTGTTTTATCATGTAATTCTTGAAACAGCTCCGAATTAACCTGTTATTTTACATACATACTTAGGTACTTAGGTTATGGCTACCTGATTCTGAATCCTATGCTCTTATCTATTGCAATGCAATTACTTCTTTCTCTAAGTGACTATAATAAGAGTTAGAAAACTGGTGGCCTAGGGATTCAGTGTGGCACACAGACATGTTTCATTTGGCTTGCACATTGTAGAATCACATAGGGTTGATTTTTAAAAGAAATTTCAGATTTACTATTTTAGATTTTTTGACATTTAGATTTGTTAAGTTTTTAAAAAATCTATTTTGATAATCCAGATCATTGAACTCTTTTGAAAAATAAGAAGATTGGCAGAAGATGACCCATACTGCCTGACAACATGCAGTGCAAAAGTAGAAATTGCCCTTTTTAAATAGTATTAATACTCTGGAATTCTGCAATCCTACCAACCCCTATTGCTTCTTTCACAGGCCAACTCTACCAAGCCTTCATTTCCTGCTGGATTCCCTAAACATTTGTGTTTGTAACTCCTGCTCTTCAGCATAACATTTACTTACTACATCACTCATAATACCCTCAGCATATACTCCTTTGTGTTGTAATTATTGGTCTAAGTATCTTGTCCCTATAATTAGACTGAAAGCTTCTAGAAACTGCATCACTTTATTATTTTGTGTTTTCCATTGCATAAAAAATGTAGGTATCCATTGAATAAATAACTAAATTTAACTAGTTGATTAATGAAAAGTGAGTAGTTGCTATTTTAGCTGGTAGTTATTGTCTTGTTGATTTAAGAAGACTTCCAAATGCTCATTCAAAAATAAACTGTCATATCTGTCAAGGAAAAGTAAGTTGCTAAAATCATGGCTCAGATAATGGGGTTCTTTGTTGCAATGTGAAAAAAGTTGGAATGAAAATATAAACTTTTTATCTTTGAAAACCCCATCTTATTCTCAAAATCATCACTCTTCATGGCACTTGTATTTTATAGCTGAAATAATCAGTTTCTGTGGGGTGTTATTACTCACACTATCTTTTCTGTTGAGGGAAAACGTGTTTTCAAAGCACAAGTTCCCAATCTTTCGAAATAAGTCATCTTGCTAGGAAATGAAAATGTAACTTTAGTATGTCCAGATGTCACCATATAAAAAGAATCTTTTCCAACTGTAGCTACCTATGGGGAAAAATTGTGGTTATTTCTGCAGACCAGCTGCCCACAGGGATATATAGAACAGACAAAATTTTTGAATGGCATAGCCCTAAGGAGTGATATAACCAAAAAAATGAAGATAACCACAGTAAAAATATCTTCCCACTTGCCCAGACTCAGTTCCTCTTTCCCGCTCTGTGACATAATACAATATCATTTATTTTTCTATGTTTTAAAATATTTTAAACATTTACTTCTTTTTTAAAAACATTTTATTTATTATTTCCAGAGAAAGGGGAAGGAAGAGAATTAGAGAGGGAGAGAAACATCAGTGTATGGTTGCCTTTCACCTGCCTCCAGCCATGGACCTGGCTGGAGACCTGGCTTGCAACCTGGTTATGTGCCCTGGCTGGGAATCGAACAAGTGACCTTTAGGTTTGGAGGCCAGTGCCTCATCCACTGTGCCACCAGCCAGGGCTAAACAGTTACTTCTTTTTAATACACTGTGGCTAGAAAAAGATTGGAGTTAAAAGTCTAGCATATCTTCTGGGAAGGATTGCTTCAGGCCCCTCAGAGGGAATTTTCTAGGTTCAGCTTCTGCAACTGAATTCTGAGAACCAGGTATAGTAGGGAGTATGGGATCAGTACCTTAAATCATTCTCAGTGTCAGAGTCAGAGAGAAGAGGGAACAGACCCGATGTCCATCCCCAGACTAGGATGAAGTGAAATAGTAATGATATATAGGACTAAGAGCCAAGCTCTTTCTTAGAGTGGCTACAGTTTTGGTATAAGCAGAGTATCTAATTATTACTGCTCCGGATATTGTAGCCTCCTTTATTAGAATTACCTTTATTGGGAGGTGAGACCATGATGGGAGGGCACCCTAGAAAGCATGGAGGCATTTCTCAAGACCAGTGTTATCAATAGAACATTTTCATACCAAAAGATGGTATAAGAGTTTGGTTGTATTTGAGTGGATCGCCTGATCTTCTCTTGTCATTCACATATTGAACCAAATCTTCTATTGTCTAGGGTTCTTCATGATGTTATTTCAACCCATCTTTCTTATTTCATCACTAATTTCTTTTTTTTTATTTATTGTTGTTGTATTACATCCATCCCCTTTTTGCTCCTCTCTGTCCCCCTCCCCACCCACCCATTCCCCCCAAAGTCAATCCCACCCGTTGTCCATGTCCATGTTTCCTTTATACTAGGTTCTTGTCTAAGCTGCTCCCCTTCCCTGCCTCTGCCTCCCCCCTCCCCTCAACCCCTTTCCCCCTGACCACTGAAGGCCTATTCACTGTATTCATATATTTGGCTCTGTTTTGCTTGTTGTTAGTTTTGTTCATTATTGTCCTGTAATGGGTGAGAGCATATGATATTTGTCCTTCACTGACTGGCTTATTTCACTAAGCATAATACTCTCCAGTTCTATCCATGTTGTTGCAAAGGGTACGAGTTCCTTCTTTCTTTCTGCTATATAGAATTCCATTGTGTAAATGTACCAAAGTTTTTTGATCCAATCATCCACTGATGGGCACTTAGGCTGTTTCCAGCACCTGGCTATTGTAAATAGTGCCGCTATGAACATAGGTGTACATAGGTTCTTATGAATTGGTGTTTCAGGATTCTTTGGGTATAGTCCAAGTGGTGGAATTGCTGGATCAAAAGACAGTTTCATTTTTAGTTTTTTTAGGAAACCCCATACTGTTTTCCAAAGTGGCTGCACCAGCCTGCATTCCCACCAACAGTGTACGAGGGTTCCCTTTGCCCCGCATCCTCGCCAACACTTGTCTGTTGTTTTGTTGATGATTGCCATTTTGACAGGTGTGAGGTGGTATCTTATTGTGGTTTTAATTTGCATCTCTCTGATGACTAGTCATCACTGATTTCTTCATGCTCATTGTTTATTCATGGTATAATCAAGCCATATACCCAAGCCACATGCCCTTACCCATATTTTTATTTCTGTTTTCTTTTGGAAAAGGTCCTTCTCTCTATGAAGCACTCTGAGACTTATCTGTCTCTTCTCCATTTCTCTTAACCACAATTTTCTCCATGTCTCTTGGCTCCATGAAGGCAAAGCTGAGTCTGACTGGTTTTATGTATCCTACAAGGCCAGATATGTGTCTTGAGTACAATGGACAATGTAAATAAAGAGGGAAGTTGAATCAGCATCAGGCTAACAACATGGAGCAGCTTGCTTATGTACAATAGTCTGGAACCAAATGTGTTTAAATCAGCAATTCTTCCCTTTTATCAATTCAGTTCCCAATTTGAACAGATTCAGTTATTTTGCCTTCACCTTTATTTTGGGTCTCTAGTTTTTATGAAGTGGATCACAGAGCTCCCAAGAGTCTAAGGAGGAATACAGAAGACAGCAGGTAGATGTGGCTTGATAATACCTCCATCTTGGGCTGAAGGTGTCAGCTGGACTTCTCCCATATTCAATATCGTAAAATCAGACAGATGAAAAAGTTACATCAATAATCCAGATTAGTTCAGGTAATGGTTTGCAAGCCTCTTTTTAAAAATTATGGTGTACCTTATTAAAATATCATATGTGAAATCTTAGTATCTGAAACAGACAAATGTGGGGCCTCCATATAAGATTCATTGGATGCTTTTATGTGGGATTATGAGACAACTCAGACCTCTATTGCTGACAAATCTCAAACTGTTTGTCAAGGACATGAGTCATTCAGATGATTGATCAAACAAGCCAACCTAGAAATAAATCAGCTAACATGGAGGGGAAAATAAACTTCTATAAAAGCCAGGCATCAGACCTTTTAAGCCTGTTTTGCTTTAAGATGAATGCTCCATTCCAACCTGATACATTGTCATTTTGCTTAACTGTGCCCTTGTTTGACGATGTCTTGTATTCCTATGTGCTGCATCTTAAAAACAGCCAGTATGGCCAAGAACCTTCACTGTGCATTCTATTTCTAAGTAAATGTAAATGATACAAAATTCAAATGAAAGTGAAAGGGATGGAATAAAAAAAGCACAGATATCAGAGTTCTGCCTATCTGGGTATTGCCTACACATCTACCACTTGAGGGGTATGTACTTAGGCGGTATGCTTCACCTCATTGAAACCTAGTTCAATAAAACAGGTACTCTAGTACCTGCCTGTGAAATATTGCTATTAGAATAAAATATGTACACTGTACACAATGCATCAGAAGAAGTTGCTATTTAGTGAATGCTTTTCTCACCCCTATTTTCCATTTTCAATAGGGAATATCAAATAAGAAGAGGTACTAAATCAAAAACAACATCAAGGGATGTTGTTCATTTTGATTAAATGATATAGAGAAAACAGCTTTGTTTTATCTTTATTAGTTTATTACTGTGGAAAGAAAAAATTGCAGTTAACTGTTTCTCCATTCCCATCTATGATCTACAGGTTTTCCCTTGATCCAAACTGCTGTGAGGTCCTGAGGTCTGGGTGCTGGTCTCAGCCAAGTGCATCTAAGAGTCTGCACAACTGCATCAGAGATCCCCAAGGAATTGAAATGCTGTGAATTCTGAGAAAACTCTGGTCCAGCAAAATATGAACCTGGGGTAAAACAGAAGGATCTCTGGTGTCCTTAGTCCTCAAGAAGCTATAGGGAATTTGAGCAATTGGATGAGGTATCTTAACTCGTGAGGCTGGGAGAGTTCAAGGAAATGGAAGACATGGCAACTGATGAGGCACAAAACAGTTCATTTTGCATCCTTTTCAAGACTTCTATTGTGGCTTGAGAACTGGTAAGCTAACAATAAAGACTATCACTAATCTGTGGGGACTAAGAAGGCAGAGAAAGGAACATCAAATAGGTTAGGTGTCCAGCAATACAGAGCTATTGGATAACAACAACAACAGCAAAAATATTTAAGGAATTTTAGGGACAGCATAGAAAAATATAATGAACTCATGATTTTTAAACTAAAAATTCCAGGAGCTGAGCTGAATTATTAACAATGATCAAGGACATAGAAAATTTGTATAGGTCAATTACCACAAAGATTGGTAAGGTAGGCAAAGTTCTAGGATTTAAAAGGTACCAGGACCAGATGGGTTCAAAAGTGAGTGCTTTCAAACTTAAAATAAGAAATAATTCTAAAATTGGTTAAGCTATTTTTATAAAAATGCAGGAAATTTCCAACTGCATGTTATTAAACCAACATTATAGTCATACCCAACTGATAGGCATAGTATGAAAGGAAAACTACAGGCTAATTTTAATCATGATTTGAAATATATTGATATAAAATACAAATTTTTGGTGGATGGCTTGCCTCTGTTATAAGTGGGCACTCTTATTTCCTTTTTAGTTGAGAAAACAGACATAGAAAGATTAAATAGCATGTCCAAGCCCTCATAGATGACAATAATAAGTTCAGGATTTGAATTTAAGCAATTTTGTTCCGGAATCCACAGTCTTAATTGTAATGCCATGCTACCTCTAGATTATATAAGACAGCTTTTGTATATTCTAGAACTAAGCACCAAGAAACAGATAGAAAACAATCAGCAGCACTACTTATAGGAAGGAAACTAGAAAGTTAGTAGGCATAGATTTAACAAGAAACAAATAGGTTCTATGTGAAGAAAAAAATAAAATGCTACTGAAGAACATAAAAAATGAACAAGTGAAAAGCACTATATATTTTTAGATAAGACTTAATGGAATAAAAGTGTTGATTATACCAGAATTGGTAACCCCAAGTAATTGTTTTAAAACTATTAGATAGACATTTATGTGAAATTTTAAAAATGACCAATATTAGCCTCCAAAAAACACCAACAATTGGAGGCTTGCCCTACCAAGTGTTAACATATACTACAATCAAATTAAAATGGAAATATCTACTCCCAACATATTGTTCTTGCAAACATTATCTGCTTTTCTCTATATTTTGTACAATCCTGCCCTGGCATTACTAAGAGACATTTCCCTGTCTGGATTACCTTCACTTCCTGTCCCCACCCTAAATTTATAACCTTCCTTCAAATTTTCTGCTTGAAACCTTCCTAGATCCTAGCTAAGTACAGGCAATATTTCCTTTTTGGGATTAACACATTAATTGCCTATATCACTGATTTTACATCTACATGCATACTATTTTAGTCTGTCTTGAATTGCTGAATTTCCTTTTACTTACTTTTTCATATTCTGCAACATATTCTTTCACATGTTTCTACATAACTTACGGTTCTACAGAAATTAGTCTTCTTTGAAACCCTGGAGGAGCCATCACAGTATTTCTATAGAGGAGATGCTTAATAAAGGCCAGCATGAAGCCAATGAATAAATGGATTTCTCTGGAAAAATAAATGTAGATATGTCAAGTTTTATAGAAAGTAAATTTAAATATACTTCAGGTATTACAAAAATATATAAAGATATACAAAGACCACCCAAATGTGAACAATCAGAGGTGATTTATATAGATTTGCTCTAGCAAAGGAGTTAGTCACTATACTTTCATTTGGCAATGATCAAAGGCAGGCAGGCAGACAAGGGAGTTGAAAAGTTTTAGAGTGTAAAAACAAAATAATAAGAGAGGAGAGGCTTTAGAAAAGCACATACTGGAGGTTGTTGGTAAGGGAGGTGGATGTGGGCTAACTGGAAAGGAGAAATCCTATGTGATTGTTTGGGTACAATATTTGGCTACCTCTTGTTGGCTCTGAGTTAGAAGTAAGGGAGAAATTGGTGCAAATTAGGGAAGCTGGCAATTATTGACTAAGTGTTGACTGGGCCAATTGCTGCAAAGGCTGTGGGTCAGAATTCTATTGCCACATGGTCTGGTCATATACAGGTATTTCTGTAGATACATTCAGTCTCTATATAGTAATAGCTACATATTTATAGCATCTTATAGGGTCCCTAGCACTGTGCAAACTCAGTCTTTTTATCCTTCTGAAAGCTCTGTGAGCCTGACAAGAACCAATGCTCTAGTTTTCTAAGGGAGGACTTGGGCATGAGGAAGCAAGGTACTTTGTCTGATATACCCAATCTTTTAAAAGGAAAACTATTTCTACTTGACTCACATCTTCTGAATTCAGATTTAGACTTAAGAGGAAATAACTGTGAATATGTAGGAAATCAGGCAACGGATTGTACAAATAAGAAAAAAGAAAAGAAGTAAATAGGAAATATCAGAGAAATAGATGAAATTAAATAGATAATCCAGGAATAAATCTCAGCATATATTAAAATTTAATACATGTTAAGATGCTATGTCAGTACACCCGGGAAAGGATGGATTCATCATTATACAAATGGTGATAGCATAACTGCTTATTCATGATGAAGAGCATAATATTCAACCTTTATATTATATTACATACAAAAATAAATTCCAGATGGGTGAAAGACTTTAATGTAAACAGGAAAAATGTAAAATTCTAAGTAAAAATCAAGAAGTTACAAAGCCAGGAGAAACTCTATTAACCAAAGCAGAGAGAGATCAGAAATCAGTTAAAAAACAAATAAGCATACTCACTTATAAAAAATAGTGTTAAAGGTATTTCCTGCATAGAAAAAAATAAATCAATAAACAAACTATATAGTTGGGAATAAATTGAAGTACAGCCAACAAAAAAATTAACAACTTTAATTATAGGCAACGAGGCCTTCCAGATAGACAGGGAAAACAAACAATTGAACAGAAATATGGTCCAAAAATATAATAAACAATTAAAGACAAAGAACTCCAAATGGATAGTATGCATATTTAAAACTCCAACTCACTAGTGGTTGGGAGAAATACAAATTAAAGTTAAAATAAAAGATTGTACCTATCAAATTGAGAAAAATTGGAAAAGCCTCTATTACCTATTCCTGATGGAAAATTTAACTATACATTCCTACATTGCTGGTAGGAATCTGAATTATATCTTGTGGATAAAGCAATCTGGAAATATCTATTTAAAAACAAACATACCATTTGACCTAGCATTCTCATAGAAATCCAATGGGAATAAGCAAATAATATCTCAAGATATTAGTGGTCTGGGTCATTATAAGACAAAGCAAAATTGTGATGTATAATATGTTGGAAGGATGAAAAATGATGCATTTAGTTATGTGATGAGTTCCCTTTCATCAGTGAAGAAGGCCCTTGGGTAATCAGTGCTAGACTGGTTTGAGTTCGAAGTGTCAAAACTAGTATGTTTCTGTGGCTCACTGGTCAATGCTTGGTTCAAGGTAATGTAGGAAAATCTCCTCTGTTTGGCCTCATCTAAACCTCTGGGTGAAACAATGAGAGAAAACGGCCTTTTCTATAAGGTTTTGTGCAGAATGGAAAGGTGTGTATAAGGACCTCCTTCTGAAATTTCCCCAAGGAAGGTATAAGGAAGGGGTCCATTCAAGAAAAGAGAACAATATAGGAATGCTAGAATAATAATAGACCTTGCTGCTTATAGTAGGTAGTTGTAGTGATGGTCCTGAATTTATTCACATTTTCCTATGGAGTCTTCTCCCAGACTCAGGGCTTGGTCATGTGGCTTAGTCAGCCAGAGAGATCTGACAAATGCTTCTATGATCTGGATTGCTCTCTCTTGCTGCACCTGGGAACACTAAGACCATCACAGTGTGAACAAGCTTGATCTAGCCTACTGGATGATGTGACATTTTGTCCCAGTTATCCTAACAGCCAGCCAGCCACTTGCCAACTAACTGCCAAACACATGGAGGAGGCCAGCAACCATTAGCTGATGGAAGATGTCTGAGTGAGCCCAGCTGCGCTCATTAGAACTGCATGGGCAGGCCCAGCCCCAAATGTCAACCTGCTAAATCTGAAACTAAAGAAGCAGCTAATATTTTAAAGTATTAAATTTGGAGGATGGTTTGTTACACAGGTACAGCTGCTACACTACTAAAGGGCCAGGAGACATAAATACCATAGAACTGTAGTCTTTTGAGCATCCATACTTTAAAGTAGGAAGCTTCTGTGAATATTATAAAATGTAAACCTATAGAAATGCACATGAATCGAGACGTTCTATGCCAGGAAGGAGATTGAAAAGAAAGGCAAAGCTTACACTGAACAATAAGAATGCCTAATCAAGTTTATTCAATCCGTAAAAAAATGAAGAAATGGAAGAATGAAATCAAAGCATTGAGAACCATAGATGCTTAGAGTCTATGAATAATGGAGTTTGATTACGAGCATATCTAATTTCTCTAATATTAAATTAAAACAGTTCTAAAGACATGTGGTGCACTAGATATAAAAACAAAAGAGTTGGAAAGCTGAATTATTTTTGTAAAATAGCCAAGCAATACTGAATTAGTTTGAACTGGTGCTGATGATGTATAACTTGGAAAGAATTGTTTTAGATATGAGACACACAGTAAGGAGCTAGGGAATTATGGTCAGTGTAGATCAATCCAAATGAAATCCACTGCCTGGTAAAAGGGGAATTATTATTATGAATTTCTCCTGAGCTTTGCTTTCCATTACTGTCATCAATGACAATAATTGACTTCTCTGCCCAATCCCTTGTCTTGTTCCTAAAGGAGCACTTTAGAGAACCTTTATTAAGTGCATCGAGTGGACTCAGAGAGATAAGAACTTCAGTTGAAAGAATGGTGACCAACCTATGACCCAACCTATGATGGATGGATGTGAGTTGAGAAAAAACTCTCTCAGGGAAAATACTCCTGTACAGTGATATACATGTTAAGGTATTTCAAAGCACTTTACACTATGTCATCTACTGAAAGTTCCTTACTGCTCAGAGAAGGCAGGTATTATCTCTTTTGTGCAAATGAAAAAATGTAGGGCATGCAAGTTGGCCAGCACCCAGATTCTTGTCCCCTAGGTATTAATGCTTCTAAACACTGCCTCCAACTGCTAAATGGCTAGAAAACCTCCTCCTACTTCTTAATTCCTCACTAAGAAGTTGCTTTGAAAAGCTCCATGACAAGCCCTCTCGTGCTGATAGAAGTCACACCACTCCTCCCAGATGTCAGCTTTCAAGTCCCTTGGCAGAAAGCAGGTTTTTCCCCTGCCTAGTGTTTTTGTCATTGCGGAGATGCTCCTGCTAGCACTCTCTCTGGTATCTCACAGTCTCTTGCATTTTTATCAGCCCTCCTGTCCTTTACTTTCTATAGCAAGATGACTCAGGCAAACGTGCAGTTTTACAAATTGGGGGGCGGGGAAGAGGCCCAATTATTTTGCTAAATTAATTTGTTCTGCAACTGCAAACCTTAAAGTTTCTTTGAAGGAAAACAAAAGAGTATAGAGAGTTGAATTTTAATTTTTGGACACACAGACCATGTTCCCTCAGAAATCTAATTTTCTAGATTAATGAATCATATCAAATATTGTAAATTAGAAATGACTTTTACAGCATGGAAAACAATGTGAATATATTGAAGCTGCTTATTGCAGATGACATGGTCGCCCACATTATCACACACACTTACACATAGCTTTGTGCTTTTTAGGATTGGTTGAATTGTTTCTTTGCAATTAGAAATCCTCTCTTGGGCTTTTCATCAGACTGGGCTTTAAAAGGCCTAGGGTTTCCCTCTTCCCTCCTTATTTCTTGGAATTTTAGGAAGAATACAAACCATATGGAAATGGAAAAATATCAAAACATTCAGTCCAACAGCCCATTTACGCAATAACAGTAGTATTTTACATTTATTATCACATCATTATCTCCAAAGCGTGGATATACATGTGATTTCATTTGATCCACATGGCTTTCTAAAGCACTTACAGGGAACGAGGCTGGGCAGTAGGGAAAAGATGGCATTTTAACTCCCCACGATAAACAGGAGCATTCAGGCAGAAAGCTTAAAGGATTTGCGTGTCATCAGGGAGCCCTGTTTCTTCCAATCCATCTCTCTCCCCTACAACCTGCCAGCTAAGCTTATCGGAGTTGCTATCCCAGTGCGTGAGAACAGCTTTCTCTGGCCCTTGACGAGCTACCACTGCCCTACCTTGGAGAGGGGATGGGAAGAGCCAAGGGCAGGAGACCTGGTTCCTCCTTCAGCCTGCTCTAAATGACCTACGTTCATTCCTTAGACCCCACTGTCTTAAGATAGGAATAGGATATCTGCTGTACCCATTGGCTTGTTATGATGATAAAGTGAAACACTGAACACAAAAGCCTTTGGTCAACCCTAGATCACTACATGATAGTCAAGATGGGAGAGAAAACTTGAGAAGGTAGGTTCCTTCTCTGAGGCCCTAGTGAAGTCTCTAGAGACATTGTGCAAGATGGTTTAGATACACTGCCTCATTTAATTCTCAATAACCCTGGAGAAGGCGAGTATTATTATCATTATTAGGTCTCCTTGGTTTCTTCTCTATTTTTCTAATTATCTTATTTATTTATTTATTTACTTATAAAGATTTTATTTATTATTTTTAGAGAGAGGGGAAGGGAGAGAGGCAGAAAAGGAGAGAGAGAGAGAGAGAGAGAGAGAGAGAGAGAGAGAGATCAATTTATGGTTGCTTTGCATCTGCCTCCAGCTAAGGACCTGGCTGGAGACCTGGCTTGCAACCTGGGTATATGTTCTGGCTGGGAATCGAACCAGTGACCTTTGGGTTTGCAGATCAGTGTCTTATCCACTCTGCCACCAGCCAGGGCCCTCTAATTATTTTAAATGATAAAAAATTTAATGTTTTATTTTATGATTTATTTATTTTAAAAAATCAGGTTGTATTTATTAAAAACAAAATATAAAATACCTTGGAATTCAAAGATTAACCATTGCAATACTTATGCCTTAACCGATTAATTCTTTTTTAATTAATTAATTTAAAAGATTTTATTTATTATTTTTAGAGGGAGGGGAAGGGAAGGAGGCAGAGAGGGAGAGAAACATCAATGTATGGTTGCCTTTCACCTGTCTTCAGCTGGGGACCTGGCTGGAGACTTGGCTTGCAAACTGGTTATGTGCCCGGACTGCAAATCAAACCAGTGACCTTTGGGTTCGCAATCTGGCACCCATCCACTGAGCCACACCAGCCAAGGCCTTGAATGTTTTAATAGCATGAAAACACACTAGTTCTTGAAAATATTCCAACATAAGCATCTTTCCTGCACAGATGCAGGTGTTAACATTTTAAAAATGTTCTTCAGATGTCTCCTTATTTATCCCTGGAATATAAAATGTTACAGAGAAAACTTAAATCCTTCCCTTTTTCCCCCCATCTTCCACTGTTTTCATGTTCCTGCACTTCACGTCATTTTTGTAATCTTACCAGCTGACTATATATCCATAGAAAATCCATGCTAAATTTTGTGTTCTAGAAAATTTACACATGTTTTAGCCAATTGTATGTATATGCTATGCTATCCGTAGCATTTTCCTTCTAACATTATATTTATGAGATTTATCCATGTTGATAGATTAGCTCAAGTTTATTTATTTTTTAACTGTTGAATGCTATTCTAATGTCAGAATAAATCATCAAGTATTATATCTCCCTACTAATAGAAGACTGCATATTGTGTATCTTCCCAAATGCTTCTCAACGTTTTCTTGGCAAATGTCAGCCTTATTACTTGATTTGAATCCACACCAGCCATTTTCCCTCAGCTCCTTTTGGATAGTAAAGAACATAATCCTGACTCCCTTGTGACTGGATTAGATTCTGCCCATGTGGGGCACAGGAGGGAGGCTGGAAGGTGCTTTTTGGCATTGTCTTTGGCAGCACCACCAGGAACCACATTGGTTGCAGAAACTGTGTTAGGTGCAGTGGCAATGACATCAGTGATCTAAGGGTACAGCCCTCTGTGTCACGCTCAGACAGCTATACTCCAACTGCAGGAGCCTTAGTGGCACAGTGCACTGGCTTCTGGGTAGATTTTTCCTCTGAGGGTCCAGAAACAGTACCAGCTTCCTGAAAATACTTTAAGTAACTTTACTTTCCCCTCTTTTAATCCTCTACTACCTTATAATCAATTCTTAAATTAAGTCTCTTCTGTTTAGTATAACTAGACTGATTTCTGTTTTTTTGGTTGGATACTGAATAATACAGTTACCAACATGTCTTATACCACACACTAGTAAGTAAATCCTTTGAGAATAGGGACAGCTTTAGAAGCATAATGGGTAGAGTATTGTGTACTGCAATAATCATTGCTAGATAGCGCAACAAACCACAAAATCCCAGTAGTTTAACACAATAAAGGCTGGCAGTAATGTTACCCCAGTTAGTGACCCATGCATTCTGCCTCCCTTAGTCTGTGACCCATCATATCAGCACATGCCTTTCAAGTATGATGCGGCAGGGAAGAGAGTGATGGAGGAGTCCCACCAAAGCATAAATATTTTCATCCAGAAATGACTCATCATTTCCCATTTGCCAGACTAATTTGATTCAACTCAGTGGCAAGGGAGGTTGGGGAATATAGGCAGCATGTGAATTTTTAAAAAGCACTTAATATTTCCATTATATGGAAATTTTAAAATTAGATGGAATTGGGTTCAAATCTATATTTGTCTCTTACCAGTTGTGTGGCCATGAATAAATTAATTTACTCCTCTCAGCCTTAATTTTCCATATTTAACAATTTTCAACTTGCAGAGTTGTCATAAATATTAACTGAAATGATGACTATGGTTATAAAACTGATGATGATGATGATGATGATGATGATGATAGCAGGTGATGTTTGAGAGAGCTTACAATATGCAGGCCGACATAGTGCTAAAACTTTACATATATAATCCCATCCCATTGACTTCTCAAAATATATCTAGAAGGGTACAAAGATATAACCATTTTACAGAGGAGAAACTGAGGTACAGAAATGAAGTTGCCCAAAAGCGCACAGCTGAATGACAATTGGTATTTGAAACCACAACAGACTGACTTCAAAGTCTTTGTTCTTTTCACTATGCTTTAAACATGTTATAAATTCCTAAGATTTTAATCCATGGCAATTGTGAATTCTGTAATAGTAATCCAAATAACAATAATCACTTATTATTTAAATAGTACTTACTATAGCCCTATATATGTAAATATAAATATATATATGTATGTGTGTGTGTGTGTGTGTATGTGTGTATAATTGTACATGGGACAATGATGCCTCAGTCCCCTTCAAAGCAAGCACTTTGGGACCTCACATGCTCTCCCAATTGCCATCCATCATTTTTTCCTGAATCTCTCAACAATCTGAAATCTCTTCCCCTTCAAAGTTTTTAGTTTTGGAAAAAGCCAGAAGTTGTAGGATGTCAAATCTAGGCTGTAGTGGGGCTGAGTCACCTGGGTGATTTGATATTTCACCAAAAATCTCTGCATGAGACAGGATACATGAGCAGGAGCATATTTGTAATGAAGCTGCCAATCACAAGTTGCCCATAGCTGCAGTCTTCTGAATTATCTAGTTTCCATGGAGGAATATTCAAGTTTAATGCAAATTTTGATGCAGATTTGTTGTTCTACTCAGTCATTTTGAATATGATGACCACACAGCACACATGCTCACTCAATAATGTCTAACACCCCCACGGACTAGTACAGTGAAGTTGTCACTGTTGATGCATGTGCATTATAATACACTACCCTTGGCTACCAGGTTACATGTATGTTACATGAACCATTCTCATTATATTAATAATGGTTGGACTTTTTCCAAACAATCCTGATTATATACTCATTTAATTATTTTAATTTCCTCATTTTGAAAATAAAGAATCAAGTAGCTTACTCAGGATCACAAAGTTACTTAGTGAGTCTTTTATGTTAATATTATAATAAAACATAATACTAATATATTATGATAATGTTAGTATTATCATAAAAGAGTTAGTATGATAATTTCTATGGTCCATTATGTTTGAGAGCCACCATTTGAAGTAGTCCCCTTTTTGGAGATTCACAGCATAGAATTACAATTTTTGACAATCAAATATCCTATACTAAGGAAACCCCAGTATTTCCTAAGGATATCTGCCATTGGAATAAATTGTCTTTTCTCCTAGCATGTGTAGGGACTAGCTCCATGGACCTCTTGTCTGAGAAAGTCTGGACCACATTGTCCACATCAACCAGTCTTTCCAGAGCTTCAAGGAAAGAACCTGGAATTTGCTCTTCTAAAAAGGCCCAACCAGTGAGCTGCAAAATGGGTGACAATTCACAGCCTGGCTGTCCTTTCTTCTGTGTAAGCACAAAACACTACCTTCTCCTTCTTTCCTGATGGCTATATCCTGCCATTTTTAGAAAACTCAGTCCATCTTTTTCCATTAGGCAAATTCTCTGAAATGCGGAACTGCTGTCAGATGCCATTAGGAGGAGCTTCCTTGGTGAAGTGAAGATCCCCGCAGGGTGCATCCTTCTTCCAAATGGCTTGCAGGGCACATGTGACTTCCAGGTCTGACTCAGCAGAGGCTAGGTGTGACCCTCCAGTCATTTCTTACTGGGCAGGATTTCAGCTGGTGGAGAATGGGCATTCAGAGAAGAAAGTTTGCTCATGATCTTGAGCAAGTGGGAGGAGAGGGAGTGTGGAAATAATAAATGCCCATGCATTATTTATCACTATCCCTGCTTGGTGCAAACAACTTTATTTCATTGACTTTTTCCTTTTAAATGAGCTGGAAGGTCCAAGGTTGTTTTTCAGATTCCCTTGAGAAAATGTGAATGAGTTTGTGGCATTGGCATTGGCATTGTATTAACTGAGTCTTTCTTGTGTTTCTCCTGAATAATACAGGAGGAAATGTGTGTCTACCTTAAGTGGAGCTCAGGTTCACCAGGAAACCCTTCATCATACATTAACTATTTATTTTAATAGAGAAACAGAAGGAACCCCTGAAACCATAAAATCAGGGCAAAGGGAAAACAAAAGATAAAATGTCCCTCTCTCAAGTACCTTCTGGCAACTAGACCAAATAGGTAAAATAGTGTCATTGAATATTTTCAAAGGAAAATCTGTCCTGAAAGTGAGTACAGTTCCCATGTTTCTATGTATATTTTTAGAGGAGGGATATCAAACATCTCTTTATTTGCACAACTCTCAGATTGTTCTGTGACTATCTTCTG
>PVIW01002846.1:96631-185517 GCA_004026585.1 Noctilio leporinus
GGGGGGGGGGGGGGCGGTCAAGAAAAGACTTTGGGTAGTAGAAGGAAAAGGATCTGATGAAGAGAGCAGACGCTTGGTATCTGTCAGATCCTGGCCAAATCCCAGCTTTGTCAGCTACTAGTAATGAACCTTTTTCTCCTTTGAAAATTAGTGTGATGCCAAGTACCTCACCAAGTGGCTCCAAGTTTCTTATAAGTTTTAAACGAGAAAACCCGCAAGTGTCTAGCATAACACTCCACATTCTCCTCTTCACTCCCTAAAAGCACATTTCTGAGCCTGTGGCCTGAGTTTGGGCAGCAGGGCAGTCACACATAATATTCAGCACCTACAGCACAACAGGCCTGTGCTGGACACAAGCATACAGCATGAGCAATGTACAATCCCTGTCCATGCAGTCTCTGGTAAGGAGATAAACGGGCATCACACAAGTGTGGGAATACATAAGTAGAGAATGCAGTAAATGCCATAGGAGAAAGTACAGGGTGCTGTCATGGAGCTGGCCAAAGGATGGGTTTGCAGGAGCAGAGAAGGGTCTCATGCCTTCAAGCATTTTGACCAACTCCTCCCACCTGGATCCTCTTCCCAGCCCTCCAAAGTCTCTCCTTCTTCAGTCAGCTTTGCAATGAAATCTTTCCAGGGAGAGGTAAAGCACTGATTTGTAATCTCAACTGAAAGTTTCTTTCCTGGAATCAGTGATGAATGGACCACAGGGGTCTGAGGCTTAAAGAAAAAAGGACAAAAGATGCAATTGCCAAAACATCGCAACAATGTCACAATGCTGCACTGCTTTTTGACTGTCCTTTACTTCAAATATTTACAGGATAATGGGTTAGGTTCAGTCAATACTCCAACCAATGGTATGCCTGGACTAGCCCTGCCTTTGACAAGCATATAGAAAAACAACTGATATGTGAGTTGCAACTTAACACAGTGAGAACTGTAAGAGAGATATTTAGACTATGTTATGGAAGGAAGTCTGAAGGAGTTCTCTGAGAAGAGAAAAGTTCTGGCCACATTCTTTTCTTTTCTTTTTTTTTTAAGATTTTATTTACTACTTTTAGAGAGAGGGGAAAGGAGAGAGGCAGAGAAGGGGCGAGAAATCAATGTATGGTTGTCTTTCACCTGCCTCCAGCTACAGGCCTGGCTGGAGACCTGGCTTGCAACCTGGTTATGTGCCTTGGCTGGGAATCAAACCAGCAAACTTTGGGTTCTCAGGCCTGCACCTTATTCGTTGTGCCACCAGCCAGGGCTCCCACATTCTTTCCTTTTAACTAAAACATTTTAGTGAGATATGTGGATAAATTAGGGTGGATTCTGCCATACTGCAGTAACAAATAAGCCCAAGTCTCTGTGGCTTAACTTTGGTTTCTTCCACTTTGTGGTACCTCCGTATTTAAAACATGTCTTCCAACATCAACATGGAAGCAGAAAAGAGAGAAAGAAAACAATGAGCTTGGGAGGTTTTTAATGGGCCAGGTGTGGCCCTCATTAGTTCTGACATCATCCCAACTCATTAAGCTCAGTCACATGGCTTCAACATATTTCCAGGAGCCTAAAGGTAAACTTTAGCTGTATAACCAGAAAGAAAACACAATTGGCTTTGTGAACATATATCAATGTCTGTGACAGAGTATACTGTCATTCAGGGGATTTTCAGGGAGTAACCCACACAGTGGATGGCCATGTCATGTCATGTTTTTGAGAATTTACTTAGGTTGATTCAGATAGGGCTGATTTGGGTTTGAATTAGAGTTTCACCTTTTGCTAGCTCTATAAATCCATGCAGTTTCCTTGTATATAATGTCAGGATTAATAACAATGTCTCTTTCTTAAGATTGTCACAAAGATTTAACTGAGATTATTCCTGCCAAGTAATACATGTTTAGTAAGTGGCAGTCATTATTTGACAGTGTGGATTCCTTGCCATGACCTATATCCTCGTCCACATCAACTGGTTTCTCAGGGTGAATAACATTGCCCTGTGATTTTATGTAGTAATCTGGCTTCAGTGTGAATCCCTATTGCCTTTCTCAGAAGCTAACACTACACTCCCACCCTCATACAGCAAAGGTTGTGTTGGAGTGAGGGAGCTCCCTCCTTTCCGCAGAATCTCTGAGAAGTTCCTAAAGCACTAGATAATAAACTTCATATGTTGAAAAATCTAGAATCTGAATCTCCATGCTATCACAGGAAGAAAAGGTAAACCTTGTACAACAGCATTTAAGAAATATAGCACCAAATTTTCTAAGAAGATCCCATGGTTCTCTAGAGATATCACACTAGTAGAAGACAAAGAGTAGTTATACCTACCCCTCCCTCTCCCAGAGAAGGGGAAGTACCAGTGAGGCAACAACATATAAGGCCAGTATTGCTTTATGCCTAAATCTGTGTTCAGACAAATGTAAGCATGACCCAGTGATGTACCAGAGTATTTTATAAAGGCTCATAGGAGTCAATTGTGGGCATTTCTTCCCAAATCATCCTCCTGTGACATAATACAAGGACTTTTGCTAGAATGGTATTTGCTATTCCAGATATCAATGAACTGTTTCTGTAAGATTTATTCATTTAATAACATGGAAATTCAAAATTCTGGGTTTTTCAATATAAGGGGGACCATGTTCAATGACATGACATTGGTGGCTTGAAATTGAACATGGAGGGTGTGTTTACACCATGGAAACTGACAAACAATAAAATTCAGGAATTTTTTTATTTCATTTTTTTTTTTCATTTAGGGAGTGGGATATGGAGAGCCAACTGTTCACTATTTACTAGCATCTCACTAGTGTGACCTTCTATTCAAATGGTGCACATACAACATACAATGAGAGGGCAGCCCAGTCCTCAAAGGGATAGCAAGCCTTTTGGCGAGAACAAGACTATACATCTATGGATGATTGGGTGATTTGTTAATATGTTTTAAATATAATGTTTATTTTTATATATTTTTTGGCAAAATGATATGCTTATGTTACTTAAAAAAGAAAATAAAAATCACCTAGAAGTCCACTTCCCAGGAATCACCTGTGTTAATGTTTTAGTTTCTTTGCATTTATATAGAATCAATAATAATAAAAAATTGTATTATACAACACTTATAGTTTTCCCAAGTTACAATAATTTGATCATCTTTCGAGGTAATTATATATTCTTCAGCAATGCTACTTGTATGGTTGGTTGGCATCATTAGGGCATGAATTAATTATAAGCATCAAACAAAGTGTCATTCTTTTCATTGGTAAAAGAGAGCTCTTTTAACTACTGAGTGACAGGAAATCTCTCATGAGCTCCTGCCACTTGCACATGGACGGGTCAGAATAATAAGCACAGTGATGCTATTTTAGCCACGTGCCTGAATCTCTCCTCAAATATTTGGCTGATAATTTTGAGGTTTCTCATAGCTGCTTTTAACCCCTCTGCTCACCAGGAAAGAACAAATCAGAGGCTAGTTCTAGGTAAAGCTAATTCTCATGATTACCTGTGAGGGTTGCCTTACATCCAGAAAAGAGACTTGAATGAAAACATTTATTTAAAAAAAAATGAAGATGAACACCCCTGAGCACAAACATGCCTTCCCATCCCATCACTGAACTCATTGCCTATCTGATACTCAAACATCAATTAAAATAATTATTCTTAAATTATCCTTTCAGTCCACTTTTCACACAAAGCAGCATTAAACATCTGCAGATTCAGTTCAGAGCTATTATCTCTGAGTTGATATTAATTATGATGCCAGTTGGGTGATACTCGCTGCAAACAAATTTCAAAGCTGTCATAATCTGCCCCACCCCCTCATTGCTTCCCATCCCTATCCTAATTTGTTTTTTTTTGTATAGCACTTTGCTTACTTTCTCACATGCTCTATAATTTAATTTTTATTGTGTTTATTGCTTTCCTTCTGCTGGATAGTAGTAAGCTCCATCAGTATGGGATCTTTGTCTGTCTTGCTTACTAATATGAACTTACACTGAGAAGAGTGGCGGGCACATAGTAGGTGCTCACTAAGTATGCTTTTTAATACATCCCTTGGCTCTGATGTGAACTTAGAGGCCTTGTATGTTGGTGATTGTTTTCATCCACATCTCTGAGAATAACTATGTGTTGGACATCAACACAGGAAGGCAGCCGAATGGACTGAAGTCTATTTCTCCTGTCAGGAACAACCTGCAACTTGCCTGCTATAAGAGGATTCAAGACGGAGAAGTGGGAGATGAAGTCAGAGCCTCCAAAGAAGCCCATCCAGACCGATACGATTTCCCTTCTTTTTTCTTTTTCTTTTTCAATTCCATTATTTGGTATTAGTTTAAGTTGTACAGTATAGAAGTTAGACAATAATATGCTTTACAGAGTGGTCCTGCTGCTACTTCAAGTGCCCACCTGGCACCATACATATTTATTACAATATTGTTGACTATATTCCCAATGTTTTACATTATATCCCCATGACTATTTTGTAACTACCAATTAGTTGGGGTTTTTAGATTCTACATATAAGTGAAATTATGTGGTATTTATCTTCATTTGGCTTATTTCTTTTAGCATGATACCCTTTAGGTCTAGTCATGGTGTCAAAAATGGCAAAGCTTCTTTGAAATTGTGTCCATGTTCAGATATTTCCAATGCATCCTTATCATCTGACCCATTTGGATCTCCAATTGTGGTCTATGTTTTCATAGGTACCACTTAATGCATAACAACCAAGGGTTGAGAACTAATCTGGACTCTTAACATATAATAATTATTTTTGATAAGCCCAAAAGCATGGGTCGTTATCACCATTTCACAGATGAGAGCACTAAAACTGGAAGGTGCAGAGCAGTTCATTCAAGGTGGAGCTTGCCAAGCCATGGTTGAGCCGAATTGACCTAAGACCAAGCCTATGATCTTACTATGGTGGCTCTGCCTTGCTATGAGACTTAGGGCACCAGATTACATTCTCCTCAATTTCCTGATCTGTAAAATACAGATAAAACTCAGTTCTTTGAAGGTTTGGAGTAAGGAGTAAATGAGGTAATCCATGCAAAATTTGCTTATCACAATGCCTGATACTCAGCAAGTGGAAGTTTCTATCTTTCCCATTTGATAAAAAAGTTAAAATAAAATAAAGTAAAAAAGTAAAATAAAATAGACTTAGGGTATTTAAGTTTCCATAGTTACCATGCATGCTGCTTCTTGGCCCATCCAAGTCAAAATCTTGGCAAATCCTTAGAAATAGGAGCTCCCCTTCAAAGTCACACATGCTCAAGAATTCAACCAGGGTAGCAAACACATCTTTGTGAACATCCCTTCAGATTCATGATGAAGGAAGACAAGCACAAGCAAAATAGCAAAACAATGGCAAAAATAAACAAATTTCAAAATGCTTGATTGGTATTCCTAGTGCTGATTGACGTTAGAAACAGGAATAGCTGTCATCCATTAGGTCCCTACTACTGGATCAGCTCTGCTACAGCCTCACACACACACATGTGCATTTTGTTGTACAGATTTAGAGACTGAGGCTAATAGAAGTTGAGCAAATTTCTCAAGATCACACAATAAGTGAGTGATGGAGGTGAAAACTGAACTGAGACCTGTCTGATCTGAACACCACATTTTTAATATATGTTTAATTGCTACTGGGGTGACATGGTCTCATGACCTTGATTGCTTCCTTGTAAGGTTAGTCAGCTCAGCCAGGAAGATCATGTAAGGTTTATCTCTCCAACTAAAGTATAGGCCTTTTAAAGATAAGGACTAAGACATATTATTAGATGTACCTTTTGTTATACTTGTTACGTCTAGTACCACCTTTATTTTTATTTTATTTTACTATTTTTAGAGAGAAAGGAAGGGAGAGAGGCAGAGAGGGAGAGAGACATCAATGTATGGTTGCCTTTTACCTGCCTCCAGCTACAGAGCTTGCTGGAGACCTGGCTTGCAACCTGGACATGTACCCTGGCTGGGAATTGAACCAGCGACTTTGGGGTTTGTAGGCTGGTGGTTAGCCATCAGCCAGGCCCAGTACCACCTTTATTGTTTATAATACTAAATAAATATTTTTGTTTGATCCATCCATAAAAGACCTCAACATGAATTCCTTGGGGAAACCCTGATCTCTCAGGGCCAACTTCATACTACATAAGACCCCCTATTATAAAATGAATAGAAATGAAAAGCTTTCTGATTACATGGAAGAAAATATGACATTTTGAAGTTAACTCCCAAGGACAATAGCTTCTGGTTTTATGCAGATTTTATCTGAACATTTCCTCACTCATTTGCCTTCTCCCGGACCAGTTTATCTGTGTGTTTATGTAAAGAACCAAACTGTACTTTGTGCTCTTTGGCCTCCCCAGGAAGATGCTGTGATGCCATTTGTACCCATGACCTGGGTGCATCTATTAGGCAATGACTTCAGCTTCTGCTGGCAGCATCTGTCTTTATTCTGCACCTTTATCTAATAACTGATCCTTTTTAATCATGTTAGGGAAGACAGACAAGGTTTAATCACACCATTCATCATGATTGGGACACAATGTGCTAAGAAGGGCACTTTATTGCATTGTCCAAACTGAGTTTTAATGCAAATAATTCTGACAACTAGGAGATGCTATCATTTATCCAATTAGGACATTACTACAAGTACAAATCTGTTCTAAATTCTGAATAGGCAGTAACAAACTGAGTCCTATTTAGTCTCTAGATGGCTTTCTCAAGCCTTTGGAAAGGTTCCTATTTTTCACAGCCAGGACTGTATATGAATCCTTTGCTGATGTTTTGAGCTTACCCCAGATGGAGAAGGGAGCGCACAGATGTACCTATATTGCTCACACAGGGACTGCTGTTGGCAGGAAGCCCTGATGTGATGTCACAACATCTTTTTCTCACCTTTGTTACCCCCAAAAAGATAGAGAGATATTAGTGATATCCTTCCCCAACCCCCACCTTCAATCCTGGGTGGTGAGTCCCAGTAATTCAATCTTTGGAAAAAAAGGTACATGCTCTGCTTTCTTCTCTTTCCAAATCAGGGGCCACTAAGAGAGAGGATTCCTACATATGGGCCATAGTAACTGACTGTGAAAGGGGTTGGAGGTTCTACTGAACTTAAGACATCCTGTGTGATTGATTAGGGGTGCATATTTGACTTCTTCTTGATGATCCTAAATTGGAAATGAAGACAAAAATTAGTAAAGCTGTCAGTTATCAGTCAGTTCCTGGGCATTTTGGGCTGATTGTTACAGGGATTATTGTTTGATTTCCTGGACCAGTTATTAGAGACAGCAGTCTGACTTCCCAAAAGTTTGACTTCTCAACTTTCCTGGGCTGGTTACTATAGATAAAGAATTGGTTTCCTAGGCTGGCTGCTGCAGGGTGTTGATCAGCATTCTATTTTCGTATGTGGTCTGGCCATTATGTATTTGTATATTCAATCTCTCACTCTGTGCTATGGAGGTGAAGAGCACCAGTATGGAATGTGTCTTCTTTTATATTCACTCTCTCATTCAGGTGACACCTTTCCCAGATTTTCATTTGAGAGTCAAATATTAGGAAGCCCACCAGAGTTCACCCATCCAAAGCCACATCTTGTAATCAGCTTTATCAGTAGGAATGTTGATCTCTATCTATTTGACTTCTGGATTTCTCAAAGTTGCTACTAAACTCATGGGTGAAGATGGGGTAAGGTCAATTATTTTACCATAAATCCCGGGCCCTATGAAGGCCTATGAGTCAAACAGAGCTGAGGAACTAACCTAATGGGCAGAAAACTTTAAATCTATTCCCTTTCCTTTTCTTAAATGCCTGACATATCTATCTAATAACACTACTTCAAATATATATATAATAACTTTTCTTTTGTTCTCTTTATGGTTCCCAATTACTGTCATTTAGTGCCTTAAATTACCATTTTTACCCTTTGATGGGATCTGTGGTTCTATTATAGTGTATAAAAGATAATTTACTTGGACCTTTGGTTATATGAATGTAGACATTAAAAGAATGTATATAACTGTAAAATATTATAGGTACCAAGGGGTTTGAGAAAACTGATGAGTCTGAATTTGTTCTCTCTGTCTCTCTCTCTCTGTCTCTCTCCCTCTTTCTCTCTCTCTCTCAGTTTATTGAGATATTACTGACATGACAGGCAAGTTTAAGGTATATGATTTCTGGTGAGAAATATGCTATGATTCTTGCTCTTATTTCTCTATAGGTAAAGTGTGTTTATCCTCTTTTATTTTATGGTTTTCTCTGTATCTTTTGTTTTCTGCAGTTCAAATATGATATATCTTGATGTATATATTTGGTCTTAACCCTGATTGGTCTTATCTGAGCTTCCCTGATCTATTGTTTGGTGTCAGTCATTAATTTGGGAAAATTCTCAGCCATTATTACTTCAATATTGCTTCTGTTCTCCCTTTTGCTTTTGGTATTTCAATTATGTATGTTACAGCTTTTTAAATTGTTTCACAGTTCTTATAGAATTTCCTTTTTCTTTCTGTGCATTATTTTTCTCTTTGCATTCCAGTATGGAAAGTTTCTGCTAATGTAACTTCATGCCTGTTGATTCTTTCCCCAGTGTGTCCAGTTAACTGATGAGCCCCTCAAAGGCATTCTTTATTTCCATTTCAGCATTTTTGATTTCTAGCATTTCCTTTGATCCTTTCTTTAGAGTTTCTATCTCTTTGCTTACATTACCCATCTATTATTGTGGGTTGTCTACTTTTTTTTCAATAGAATCTTTAGTATATAAATCCTAGTTACTTTAAGTTTTCTGTCTGACCATTGCAAAATTTGTCTTAGATCAGAAGGTGGTTCTGATACTTGCTTTGATCTTCAGGCTGTGTGTTTTCTTGAGCTTTAGCACACGTTGCATTTTTTGTTGAAAGCTGAATGTGATGGATCCAGTAATACACACTGAGATAAATGGACCTTTAGTGTGAGGATTTATGTTAACCAGGCTGAGCGTGGGATTGTATTTAATGCTGCTGTGGCTGGAGGTGCCAGAGGCTTCAGTTTTCTTCGATGCCTGTGTTTCTGTTTTGGTTGTCTCTTGATTATTTATGAACTCCTTTTTAAATAACATCTGGGCCTTGCATCTCTTTAGCTATATCATTATTCTGAAGGCCGATTGGTGTGGTGGGGAGGTGTGGGGTGGGGAACAGTCTATAATTTTATGATTAAATCTGCCTTTTAATGGGCTTGTGCCTCTGGGCTCTGACCTTCACAAGTGTTTCTTAGCTCCCCTTCTCCTGGGTTTTTTCTCACAATGGTACTCTCTCTCCATCTGCTAGAGCCAGGAGGGGATCTATTTTGGGGCAGGAGGGGCCTTCACCATTAGAACCTAGTGGGATTCCTGGAGCATAAAACCCACAAAAATGTGTCCCCCATCCTGAGACTACGATCTCAAGAGTTTCTTATTCTCTGCCTGAGTCCACTCTTAGCCTCCAACCCTCATTAAGTTACCACTTAAGTGTTCTACATGTTTATGAACCCTTCTGCTCCAGCCCCTAATAAATAGATCTCACTGTGACTTTCTGAATTCATCTGTCTCAATGGATTTCACGAAAGCAGTTTGCCTTGTGAACTCATTGTATGACAAAACAAAAACAGTTGACTTTTAATTTGCTTAGGTTTTCTTATTATGCAGATGGGAATGATGACTGCTGAGCTTATTAGATGTTGGCATTGATCGCTTCTTGACCTTTTGGTTAAGATCAAGTGTAGTATCTGTTCTTATCAGATGTTAGCTTGAATTGAATTGAAACTGAATGCATTTTCTTCCTCTTTTCCATTTTTAATATATATATATATATATATATATATGTATATATATATATATATTTGAACATATACAAAAGGAGAGAAACCAATGAAATACTTTCCAAATCCTAACAACTATCTAGCCAGCATTAAGTGGAAGGCAGAGCAGAAATGCAGGTGCCCAGGTTCCTGAAAACTGTGCAGCCCTACTCTCTTCCTCCAGACTTCTCATCAGATGACTTTAAAAAATCTGAACTTTGTTTATATCACATTTTTTTACAAGTAGATGAACTCAATCCTTAACTGATATACCACCCTTCCCTCACCTCATCTCCCATTTCTTGTGATTTTACTGACTTTTCTAAAGTTTAAGAATTGTATACTATTTTGCCTCCTCTTGCTCCTTTTATTGCCTCCCATCTTGTATTTATCTTATCAATCAATTATGTCAATTACTGTTTACCCCCCAATGTCTTGGACACACTAGGTAGTAGATAAATATCGGTTGGATAAATGAATGATATCTTGATTATAATCATTTCTAAGCAGATGCACAGGCAAGGGGCTCACACACAAGCCCATTTCCAGTGCCTATTGCCTATACCACAGATCAAGTCAAAAGAGAAACTGATATGTATGTCTTTATCTTACCTCAAGAATAAAAAATTTCAAGAGCAAAATCAAAGCTTAAATGATTATCAGAATTACTTGTCAACATAAGTGCTTTAGCTAAATATTCAGTCCCCAGAAGGATATTTTTCTGTCCAATTTATCTGGATAATTTGTTCAGTCTTCTAATGGCATTCTCTGTGGCCTCCTCTGGTTTTTGTAAGCATCTTCAGCTCTAGCTATGTGAGTGCTCAGCTCAAAGTTAGCACAGATGAGAAGCCCTGAAATTCCAATGTCAAGGGCTACAGGAGTTTTTCTTGGGCATTCCTATGTGTTATACACCTGGGAATGCAGCAAGAAAATGTAAAATGAGAGAGAATTGAACTACCATATCGCATTTCTTTTCTTAGAACTTTTCATATTTGAAGCTACATTTCATTTTTTTCTTAACATTTTTATTTTCTGTCTTCTCCCTCTAGAATGTGAGCTCCATGAAGGCAAGGACCATATCTGCCTTGTAATTCTCTCACCATGAAAGCTTGGCACAGAGTGAATTTTCAGTTCTTAAATGAATGGCTGCACCAACTGCTATGTCAGAGAATGAACTGTCAGCCTCTGGGACAAGCACAGCCCCCACTGTGGAGTTGAGTGTTAAGATCATGATGGGAATCAGACTGCTTGGGTTAGTATTCACGTTCTGTCTTTTTTTTTTTTTTTTTTTTTTTTTAAGATCTTATTCATTATTTCTAGAGAGAAGGGCAGGGAGGGAGGAAGAAAGAGAGAGAAACATAAGTGCATGGTTGCCTTTTACCAACCTCCAGCTAACAACCTGGCTGGAGACCTGGCTTGCAACCTGGTTATGTGTCCTGGCAGGGAATCAAACCAGTGACCTTTGGGTTCACAGGTTGGCACCTATCTACTGAGCTACCAGCTGGGGCTTCAAGTGCTGTCATTTATCAGCTGTTGCAACTGGGCTTACTTTCTTAGTCACACTGAACCTATTTCCTTTATCCATAAAGGGGGAGCAATTAGTACATTCTCCCTTGTGCTGAATATAATACCAATTTCCAAGTTTCAACTTATTTTTGCTCCAAAATCTGGGTTGAGAAAATTCTGAGAAGGAAGTATCCAGGATCATTTTACAATATGCAGACTAGAGATTCATGTCTATGTGATGAGCATTTACCACCTCTAATTGGTCTACTTACTTAATCTGGTAGATCTATAGTAAATGCTGTCTTAGGTTTCTTCAGCCTTCAGCATTCCATACCAGGTGACCAAGTATGTGATTCTGGAGGACTTCCCCTTAACTCCTCCTGTCTCCTTTCCCCAGGGAAGAGCTTCCTGATGTGTTCTGTTCTGCACTCCCATCAGAAAGCTAACATCTCTCCTGAAACTCAGAGGACCATGTACAGAACACATGGCTTGTCTCTAATCTGGCGTTGCAGCATTCTGAGGTGGGTAGCATGGGTTTGGCATACCCATATAATTCCTGCAAGGAAAGGTGAGGCCAAACAAAATGTTCACCTCTCCCAAGTAGGTATCTGTTGGGGCTTCAACGAAGATGATGCATTGGGTTTTATGGGTTTCAGAAAACACTGAAGCCTGCAAGGAGTATCTGAGAGGCTAATTTAACACAGAACAGTTCTGGAACAGTGGCTGAACCACAGAACATATTAATGTGTCTGTCTGGCTAGCATACAGACTCACAAGTACCCCATGAAAGAAGGGCAAGCATCAATTTCTCAGAATTTTTGAAGGGAAGTGTTCTTAATAGCAGAAAATGTTCTTCTAAAACTAGAGGGCAGTGAACATAAATCCGTTCTTCTCTCAAATGTGCCTATGCTCTGATAATTGGAAAGGAAAAGTTTTATTCCATAATTAAGTGCCTAATATTATTCACTGAAACACCATCAGCAATTTCTGAGGTCACTTAGTGAGAAAGTTTTAAATTTCCTGGTCTAGAAAGGGCTCCAGAGTTTTAGCCTTATGATCATATTACCTTGTTCAACTAATGATCCCCAAGGGATCACAGCTTCCGGTTTTAATGCTTTTTTATCACTCTGTTCTGCATTGAATTTCACTTCGATCAATGGGGCTTGGGCAAATGTGACTCAAATAGAGATTTGATAAGCACAGTAAAATGGGGTTTGTCCTCATTCTTCATGTAATGCTGCTTTTATGCTGCAAGGAAGCCTGACCCTAAGCTTAGTTCCTTGTGATTGAAAGACCCTAAAGAGAGACAGGTGCCACCATCCCAAAGCCTCCCAACTCTTCCAACTGCTCCCAGCCCACTCTCCACCTGCACTTGGCCAACTCAGGGAACCCAGGGACTCCAATGGAAAAACCAGCCAGCCAACCCACAGAACTATGAGAAGAAATAACTTGAAGTGATAAGTTGTTGTTTTAAGCTACTAGGTTTTGCAATTGTTGATTACACATAAATAAGTAACTGGTACTCTAATATTAAACTAGTTTGAAAAGTCTGAGAAGGCTGAATTTCTTCCCCTTCTGTAAAATGAGAATGATATTGTTTACTCTGTAAGAATAGTGTAAAGATTAAGTAGAATGATGAATTTGATTTTTCCTAACTGAGCCTGGCCCATGGAAGCCACTAGGTTTTTTAGAAGTTACATATATTTATAACTATTTTTGCATCCTCAATGCCAATAGGATAAAAAATTGAATTTTATTTCTGTTATAAAAATTTAGCAAGTTTTCTATGATAAATATTTTATAGGCACATCAGGGATGACTAATCAAGATGAGTTTTTCTTCTCCTAAGATACTTTTGAAAGTTCTTTCCTAAAATATTTTTTTTTAAAGGCTTTTGTCAGAACAGTAACATTTACCTAGCTAATGTTGATTTATTTTCAAATAATTCAATGGACTATGCATTCTGACTAGATAATAGTTACAAGAAGAGATTGTATGATGATATTAGTTTAAAATGGCATATAACAAACTGAGAACATAATTGGGGAAAACAACTTACTCATTTTTGAGACAAAAAAACATGCCCTTCACATACCTTGATGCTGACTCAAGCCTAAGTATGACACAAATGATTTGCTACGAATATATATTTGTAGAAGATGAAGTCTAATGGTGTAATTATGGAGAAAATCACAGCCCTATTTACCAGGCACTCTAAACAAAACTTTTTTTCTAACAAAATGCAGAGATAGATCAGTATATTTAAAAAAATGATGTACTTTGAAAGTAGCTGAAGGATCCAGAGTGATGCAGTCTATTGAAAATAGATTTATTGCTATAAAGAACATCATTATGCCCTATGAATATGCAAGATGAGATAAATAAAACAGGAAGAATATAGGATGATGAAATTACTTTAGCCCTATTCAATATATTGCAATGGGCTTCTTAGGTTATTATTGACTGAGTTGGTGAAAGCTAAAAAATGTATGCAACATTATTGGAAAAACCTATATTTAACTACAAAGCATCTCTATAAAAGTACAACGCAATCCAGAAGTTAATTTAAGTCAGACTTCCAGAGGGGCCTACCTGTGTGCCTCTAGTGAACTAATTAACTTTATTTTTTCTATAATAGTACCTACCTAGTAGGACTATTGACATTAATTAATGAGATAATCCATATAATAGAGTCTGCAAGTATTAGGTTTCCACCACGTTAGCTTTTTCAATTATCAGTAGCCATCAGCGTAGGTGCTCTATTTAAAAATGTGTTCTGTACTAACAGCCAAACTGCTGTGAATATATAGATGCAAGCTTTTCTTTGGACAACTATGCTGACATTAAACTCTGCTTGGCAAACAGGAACTTATTTTCTAATAATAGATATGTTTGTAATTAAAGAATAGAAAGAATATAAATTCCTTAAGGTAAGAACATCTTACATGTCATGATCCAACTACATCCAGTGTGTTAGTCACTTTGGACTGCTATAACAGTGGCTTAAATTTCTCACATAGTTCTGGAGGCTGCAAAGTCCAAGGTCAGAACACCAGCAGGGTCAGGTCCTGATGAGAGCCCTCTTCTTGATGCACAGATGGCTGACTTCTGACATGGTAGAGAAGGAAAGAACAAGCTCTCTGGTCTTTTCTTCCAAAATCTCTAGCCCTATCATGAGCACCTCACTCTCATAATTTCCTCTAAACCTAATCACCCCACAAAGTTATTATCTCCTATTATTATCATATTGGGAGTTAGGGCTTCAAAATATGGTACATAACAATCAGTGATAAGATGACTGAGTGAAGTAATGGAAGAGGGGTGAAGGAAAGAATACCACCAGATAGAGTGGTAGATGAGCTTAACCTTTCTGTGTGGTTTGTGAATCAGTCTACTGGATTTTCTAAACAGATGCAAGAGTGGTAGAGTTGACATAGTATAATGGAAAGGGATTTGTAGCTTGTAGACAAAGTCTAAAGTTTTAATTGCCATATCTCTAGACCTCAGTTTCACAGCTATAAATTAAAGGAATTGAATTAGTTAACTTCTAGTGTTGCTTTGGTATTATTTTGATAAAATGAATCAATAATGATCTTAGTGAAATGTTGTTAAACTAAAACACTGCATTTATGCTATTGCTACCTGTATCTTTGTAAATGCTTTCCCTTCTTACAGTTATTTAGCCTCTAAATTTTGAATTGATAAAATTAGACATACTCATTATAAAAATTATTAAAAACAATGAAAAGATTAAAGCAGCAGGGAAAAAAAGATCCATAATCTCATGGCCCAGTAGTAACTGTGATTAGAGTTGAACAATTTTTTATATTTTTTTATATAGATGACTGAAAATGTTTTAGCTTCAAAGCATTGTATTTTTTTTTTTTATTATGATACCACAAGCATTTCCCCATCCCATTAGAAATTCCATGAGAACCTTTGATTTCACGGATATATACTTTTTCATTTATGGATCACATTTTTTAACCAATATTCCACTGTTAGATATTTCCATTTTCTCCCCATTATTATAAATAAGTCCTTCATTATTATTTTTGAAAATAAATGTTTACCTATACTTCTGATTATATTTTTTTAGGTTATGCTCCTAGTATGTCTCATTCTCTCAGCCAAAGGGCATGAGGACTTTTAAGGTTGGCCAAATTGGTTTTCTACTTATATTCATTGATAATCCCACTAGATATAAGAGAATGCTTAGTTTTGTAAGATTCCCCAGATCAAAAGAGGCAGATACTCTAAAGAAATATCTGAGTATATGGTATGTACCAGAGTTTTAAAATCAGGGAATAGGGCTCTAGAGGGGAAAATGAATTCTTAAGAAACAGATCATTAGCAACTAGCTTGGGGAATTTAAATGCAGATGTCCGCCTTTCTGTACTTACTACCCAGCTGAAACGGTAATCACTGGCTTCTTGTATTCTCTCACCAGACCACCAGCTCCATGTCTTAAAACATTTGTTGATTATGAATCAGAAGTTCATTTCCATAAGGGGGAATTTTTCAAAAGCTGTCTTCTTATTATCTCACACTCATTGTGCTGGGCCAGGGACAGGTTAAGTTCACAGGGAGAAATAGCTGGATGAAGTCAAAGGCATTAAGTGATGGAACTAATCATTCATAAAGTAGACAGTAATCTCATTGGTAGTATCTATAAATTGTTCTTCCTTCACTGTGTTTCACTATTGGTCTTATTGTTGAGGAATAAGGGGAGTTCCTTGGGGCCATAGAAGTGCTTAATAAACCGCTGGGGAATGGATGACTGTTGCCAAATGGAAAACCAATGAGATAATTTGGCCTCAGTTTTATGTCAGATGGAAAGATGGAGACCACTGCACAGAAGAAGGGGAAGGGAACGTTGACCATGAGAGATTGTGGTAACTGGGAAAGCTGAGCATCACTTTGAATTTGAAAAAAAACTTAAAGGTTACTATTGTATATCAGGTCTCCTTAAAGGTAATCCTTGGAAAACTAAATTGAAGGGTGGGAAAGGAACAAAATAGAAAAAAAAGAGTATCAGGGAGCAAGGTGACAAAGAGGCAAATGTCCACTCCATTGATTTTGATTTGAGATGATATCCAACCTCCTTCTGAAAAGACAAAATAGCTATAGAGGAAAACCCTAATGCAAAGTAAGTAATATAAGGTCTTTGGCCAAAGTAAAAATCTTGCATTTTTAGACCACATGACATGAGAGAGTCCAGATGATGGGGGCCAAATAGAACTCCTCTTTGCCACCACCACCCCTGTGACCACAGTGCTTAGCCGAACTCACCTTTCAACTTCTTTGTGTTTGCAACAAGACATTTCTTACTCAAGGTTAACACTCATAGATCTCATGAGTTCACAAGAGTATCCCATACTAGCACAATCTATAATCAGGAAAAAAGTAATATTGTTTAATGTGCGGTTGCTCATTTACACACTTTTGTGCTATAAATGCTTCATGTGAGAACTTGATCCTTATTTCAAAAGCACCAAGTGAATAGTAAGTGAGAAGCAACAGGTTCCCTTTAACTAGATCTCTGCAACTATCCCTTAGCTGCCCTGAGTATTATTGGGGAACTATGTAAAGAATCAGATTTAAAAAGGACCATATACTACTAATAAATAATTCAAATATATTGTGGATTGTGGTCTACCTTTAGATAAGTAGGAGACCCCCAAACATATCCAAAGACAAAAGTACCTTTGTCTCTCCCCATTCCAAAATGCAATCATTTAAATCATTTATTTATTTAATTAAAATTAAAAAAAATTTATTCATTATTTTCAGAGAGAAGGGCAGGGAGGAAGGAGGAAAGGGAGAGAAGCATCAATGTATGGTTGCCTTTCACCTGCCTCCAGCTATGGACCTGGCTGGAGACCTGGCTTGCAACCTGGTTATGTGTCCTGGCTGGGAATTGAACCAGTGACCTTTGGGTTCTCAGGCTGGTGCCAACCCAATGAGCCACACTAACCAGAATGATAATAATTTTAAAATGCTTGACTTTTTTTAGTATTCTTTTACCACTTCATCAACCTCAACTCGATTCAGTCTTATGATTCTTTACTCAACAGATTTTGAACACCTAATAGGTTAATAAACTAGGGAATATTTTTTATCATTGATGCAAGTCAAAAAAAATTGAACTAGCTTAAGCAACAAAGAAGAGTTTCAAGAGGATATAAGGGATGTCTTATAACATTTAAAGAAGTTAGACAATGGACAAACAAAACATGACCGCTTTAGAAACTCAGGTGCAGAAGTTTAGGGGCCTTCTCTTCAGAGAAACATTAACATGATTTAGTCATCCCTAGCCTCAGATTCTTGTGTCTTTTGGTTAAAGTTCCCAGGTACACAAGATCAAATCCAGTTTCTATGTCAACTCTGAAACTAACCAGTTATGGTCAAAAGGCATCACAAGTTACCTGCATGACTGTTGAGGACCTATCCTAGAGAAGTGGGAATTTCTATCAATAGGCAGCTCTCCTGAAGGTGTACAACCCAGAAAAGGTAGCATGCTAGACATTTTAGGTCATTTCAAGTTTATTAGGAGAGTCCCTAAGGAATTAAAACTGTAGTAAAGAAGCTAAAATTCATGCTCAAATAGTTGTTATCAACTAATGCAAATAAAAATTGACAAATATCAAGAGCATAAAAGCAAAACTCTAACGGGGATTAAAAGAACAAATTATTTTTACCAGAACAAATACAAAACTGCTTTTGACAGGCTTAAGCAGGCAAAAGTTAGGATGGGAAAGGCTATTTTAGGAGCCAGAGCAGCACAGAAACTGGGTGGATCAGCCAAGCCTGGTGGTTGCAAACCTGTTGGCTTTAAAGGAAGGTAGAGAGAATTTAGGAGTGTGGTTAGAAAACAGGTACACATGGTGAGACTTGTATGGCAGTTCCACAAAGTGAGAACTTGTATGGCGGGACCACATTTATTAAGTAGCTGGGAGGTGGGAGGGTTCTGAGCAGAAGAATGAAGTGATCAAGGCTGTGCTTTTAGAAGGTCAACCTGCTTATACCCATGTTCCCCAGACATTGCTGCTGGGAGGATAAAGTCCCCATTTTCTGTGCTTGCTTGTATGATGATGCAGAGGCAGCCAGCATAAGTTATTTCACCACCTTCAGGGAACCCAAGTGTGGGAAGGTGTGCATAGCAGAAGCATCTCAGGTTTTGTGTACGAATGCAGAGTGAAGAACTAGGGCAATTGGCCAAAAATTGTCTTGACTGCAAGGCTCACATTCACTTGACAAGTCCCAAGTGTCAGTAAAAAATGGTGTGTGAATGTTTTCACCCCTTAGTTTGGTTTGATGTGGGTTGATTACTTAAGCCATGTAGAGAATTGCTTTGTTTCTCCACTTTCCTGGTTTCTATAGTCAGCATGTTTAAGTGTCTGAGATCTGAGGGGGCTGCTGGTGTGTCAGGAGCTTCTTCACCCAGAGGGACCCATTTCCCTGTAGAGCTGTCTAAATACCATTGCCAAGAGAGGGAGTTGAGACTGGAAGTCTGTTTAGATTGAGATCCAGTCTCTTATTTTTTTAGATTGAGATTCAGTCTCTTTCTCCATCTGCTTTAGAGAGGTTTTGGTATGATTTCCCTGAGTAGGTAGAAAGCAGAAGTCAGCAGGAATCCATTGAATCCTAGCCAGGCAACTTACCTCGATAATGGAATGCTGCTTTCTCGAAAGCTGCTTTCTCGGAAGATAACTTACACTCCCCGAGGACTTGAATGCTCAAGGCTGTTCTCTCAAATGTTTCTAAGTTTGCTGTAAGGGAGAAAAAGCAGAGAGGAGAGCATTGGTGACTTCTGCCTTTCCATGTGGTTAGAGGCATCATTTGTCTGTGTAGTGGGTGTGAACCACTTTGCCACAACTCTTGAAGAACAAACATTCTTTTTCCTAAAACCTTGCCTGAGCTCCAATATTCTAGAGCATTTAAGAATTTTCTGTCTCTTCTATGTTTTGGGTCTCTTGTGTTTGGGAAAGTTTGTTCTCAATCCCTTGGAGCTGTGGCAATTCCAAGGAGGTTGCTTGAGACAGAGAAAAGGGTGATGGGCCTGGGCCTTAGTTTACTGTGGACATCGATTATGACATGGTTCCATTACGTCTACACACCTAGAGTGAGGTCCTCATCACCACAGAGAATCTGCCACTTGCTATGGTTTTTAGGACTTTACATTTTAAAGTCCATCCTCCAAATATATCCTGCATTCCTGCTCCATTTGGAAAACTGCTGTTTGGCTCTGGGTCTCTGCCATTCTCAAAAATACCCCAAACTGCCGTTCTTTTCCAACATTCTCTATTTTGTCTATTTTATATTTTTTTGATTTCTGTACTTCCTTTTCTTCATAAGGTAGAAACTTAGATCATTGTAAGTCTCTTTCCTCTCTGATTTAAAGCTATAAATTTCCCTCTAAGCATTTTTCAGTACTGTATACTTCATGATGTTACATCATCATTTGATTAGAAATTTTTATTATTGTTTCTTCTTTGGTCTATGTATTTCCTAGACCTATGTGTTAACTTGATTTCATTTGAGGATTTTCTAGATATCTCATTTTTATTGGTGTCTAATTTAACTCTGTTGTGGTCAGAGAATTTCCAAGATTTCAATCCTACAATTATTGAGGTTTATTTTATGGCCCAAAATATGGTCTATCATGGTGATGTTCCCTGTGACTTTGAAAAGAATGTGCATTTTGCAGTTATTGGGTATGTCACTCCATTATAACCAGAAGCAGAAATGGAAAGATTGTAAATCAGCTTAGGAAACTGTTCAATAATACTTTTTCATGTCAATAAATATTAATTAAAATATTCAAAGTAGTTTGTCACAACTTAACAAAGCTCATTTTTTGTTATTATTTATACTGTTTTTCCTCCTTCCTTCCTTCTTACTCCTTTAAAAAATTCTTCCCTTATCCTCCATTTTTTTTTTTTAAGTACAATTAGTTTCTTATGGTAAAAGTCTAGATTGGGTAAAAGTGTATGGAATAACATTAGATATTTATTCCTTTTTGACAAATAACCTCAGAAAGTTTTCATCAATTTCCATCCACAGCATATGAGGTCTGTTGCTAAAGTATGAGCCACACAAACTGTTTTAATTATATTGACTTGGTTAGATATTTTCAGGATAGACCTCGTGTATGTGTACATATTTCTCCACAGTCCTACCAGTAATTAATATATTAACTTAAAAAAATTAACAGTTTGAGGAGCTAAAACAGCTCTAATTTTTAAATTTTAAGTTTTAAATACTAAGGAGTTTAAATACACTTTTTAAGTTTATTGGCCATTAATACTTTTTCTTTTGTACATGATATCATTTGTCCATTTTTATGTTAGGCATTTTTTCTTATTTATTTTTAAGTTCTTTTTCTGTATTAATGAATACAGAAAACTTTAAATATTTTTATTGAAATTTTTATACAAATTTTATGCTTTTAAATATTTTTATACAAAAATTTTCTGTCCTTCTAAAAGTTCAATAAATTTCTGCATAAAGTTTTAAATAACTTATTAGATTTTTTTTTTCCTAATAATCATATAGTTTTTAAAGGACATGAAATGTTACATATCATATAATTTGGTTCTTTCAGGTGTTTTTCTGAGTTCTTTTTAAGACATAGTTTCACTCTTTAAGTGATCCAATTTATTCTCTCTTTTCTTTGTGAATTTTAGTTTATTTATTTTTATGTCTGAGGTGTCTTAAAATCATATTTTATTTATGTATATATTTTCAATATGTAATATATCTTCATTAATCCATATAGAAAACATTTTTATGTTTGGTATAAAGATCTAATTTTAGAAAAATTTGGTAACTCATATCACTGCATTATTTATTGAATATGCTGCCTCCATAATTACTGGTAACTAAATGTTAGTATGTTGATAAATCTTTTTCTGGACTATCTATTTTAATCCACCAATTTTGTCATTATATTTTTATATACAACATGCTTATAAGTTTCAAATACTTAATATCTGTTAGTTTGTTTTCATCTTTTACTCATTTATAAAACTTAGTATTCATTATATACATACATAAAGATGGCATATTCTTTATTTAATAATAATTCTACTATGGAAATATAGTATTGTTTTATTTATTTAAAATATTAAAGTTTAAATTTAAAAGTTTTAGGTTTTTCTAGTTACCACTTTTAATTTTTTTCCCTTCTCTTTACTCTAGAGGCAATCTTTTTTCTTTAATCTATGTTCTTTTATTATATTTTAATATAATTTGGTATACATATATAGAAATCCATGAACTACATATATTATAGTACTTCCTAAATTTACATAAATGGTATCACCCATATAGCTCATCCTAGTTTTTTATTTTATTGTTATATTTATATATTAAAACTTATGTAGATATAAATTATCCTAATAACTATATAGTTTTCTATTTAATGACTAATACATTATTTTATTCAACCTTTCCATTGTATGTAATTGTTTAGGGTGTTACTAATTTATTTACAGCTATAAACAACATTGAAATGAATGTCCATTCATATTTTTTTTTAATCACACTCAATTTTTTTCTCAGGACCTATATCTAGAAGTGAATATTGGGCTAGAGGATATTATAATTTTATTTTCATAGATATTGCCAAATTAATCTTCAATGCAACTCTACCAATTTGAGCTTCAATTAGCAGGATATCAGAAAACCATTACTCACATCCACATCAATCTTTACTGTTGCCAGATTCATATGTTATCATTCTGATGAATGAAATAGTCATTCATTGTTCTTTTAATTTGCATTTCCCTAGTTATTAGTGAAGTTTAGTGCCTTTTCATATGCTTTTTTATGAATTGCTTGTTCATGTTCCCTGCCCACATTTATTTTGATTTATTTGATTTTATTCTTATTAACTTCTAAGATTCTCTTAGCTACTCTGGCTATTTTCCTATTCTTATATGTATTTACAAAATTTCTATTGCTCTGTTTCTTGATGGCTCTTAATCTGTTAGAAGTGTTCTTTTACATACTAAGAATTTTTATTGTGAAGTAGTCTCTTCTATCTATGTTTTCTGGTGATAGTTGGTGTTTTAAAAGATATTTGAAACTATCAGAAATTATATAGATAGTCTAAATTGTCCTCTGAGAGTTTTAAAGAATTATTTTTCATGTCTTTTTAAATGTATGCAAATTAGTTTTGTGTTTGCTTTAATGTGTAACTCATTTTTTTTCTAGAAGGAAGAAATTTTTAAGTACTCTATCCATTTGTCATTATCACCTTTAGTTTGTGATAGTTTCTTTATTGTATACTAAGTCTCATATATGTAGAAAATTTGTTTCTGATTTTTATGTTCTATTTATCTATTATCTATTTTTGCACCAGCTTTGCATACCTTTAATTGTTGTGGCATTATAACAAGACAAACTCTGGTAAGACAAAATGATTCTCCTTGTCATTTTTTTACAAAATTGTTTTTACTAATTAATTCCTCTATTTCTATGAAGTTTAGACTATGCCTGTCACCTTTTGTATTGCACTGTCTTCACAAATTAATTAGGGATTAAAAGACATATTTAGCATTTAGAATCTTCATTTCAAGTATTAGAATGTATTTCCCATTTTATTAAAGACTTTTTCTGTCCTTAAAATAAGGTCAGTAAATTTCTGCATAAAGTTTTAAATAATTTATTATTTTTTTCCCAATAATCTTATACTATTTGAATGACATGAAATATTACATATCATATAATTTGGTCATTTTTGGTGTATCAGAACACTGATCATTTTGGTTCATTTTTTTTGAATATTAAAAACTATGTTAAGTTATAATAATATATATAAATAACAGGTCTCCACTTTTGTATGATCTTGGATTTCCCAATTGGGCTCCTATCTGTTTTGAGGAGGTATGACTGACATAAAAATTACCTATATCTGAAAGGAACTAGATATTCACAAATACTAGTTTTGTTCTCCTATGTACATATCTTACCCTAATTTGAACTTTGGTGAAGGCCATGGGATGCTTTCTAGCCAATAGAATGTAAGCATGCGTAATGATGTAGAACATTTCCAGGTCAGGCTATAAAACCACCTGCAAGATCTTCCTGCCCTGGCTGGTAGCACAGTGGTTAAGGCGCCGGCCTGCGAACCCAAAGGTCACAGGTTCGATTCCCCAGCCAGGGCACATAACCAGGTTGCAAACCAGGTCTCCAGTCAGGTCTGTGGCTGGAGGCAGATGAAAGGCAACCATACATTGATGTCTCTCTCCCTCTCTGCCTCTCTCCCTTCCCCTCTTTCTAAAAATAATGAAATAAAATCTTAAAAAAAAAAAGGTCTTCCTTATTCTGTTTTTCTTGCTTATTGCATGAATACAGAGCATCCAACCAGTGACTTTGAGGAAGTCCTAGAGGGATGACAGAGTCACAAAGGGCAGGAACTTAATTTTCTGATCTGAATAGGATATGACAATTTTCCTTTGTTAAGCCACTGAGATTTTGAAAATGTTTCAGCATCTGGTGTTAATTGTATTAGCTAATATACTAGCCTTTGACAAACAATTTATCAGCAACTGCTTGAAAAGATTCAGATTCAAGCTCTGTCCATGATTAGTGATTCCAGTGTGAAGAAGAGCCATAAAGCAGAATATTGAGCTTGGGTCCAGATTTCTGGATGGGAATTGAATATGAGGACATATGAAAATCAGGAGAGCATTCTTAGCTGCCTGGTCTGTGAGAGTGATCTTTGCTCTTAGTGGTTTCTTCTCCCAAAAAACCTGGAACTTGGAGAGAGATTGAATGGTCTGAACTATCAAACTCCTCTGTGACAAGCAGAAAAAAGAACCCTTTACCTAAATATTAGTACATTTCACATCATTCTGCAAACTGAGCACCTCTTCTGGTATCATGGTTTCTATGTGCAAACACATGTATACACAGACACCAAAGTTATTTTCTTTCTCTGTGCCCCAGTTAAAGCTTCCTAGAACCCCATGGAAGGTGTTCCCAGAGAATAGTTATCCTGAAATTGATTTTCTAGACTCTAGTTGTGTAATAAAGAACACATCAGGCCCTGGAGACATTCTTGTCTATATCAGTGAATATCAAAAGCTAATTAATACACAGGAGAACCTTTCTTCTTTAGGAAAATGCCAGTTTATCAGTGGCAAATAAGAATAGTGATCTTGGTTTATTATGGGTATAAATTCTACTCATATGAGTTCAACTTGCCGATGGAAGTACTTAACCTTTGGTGGTCAAAATTGTTACAAGGAACATTAAAAGGACTGTGCTTTCCTCCATCTAAATTCTGTAAGTGTAGATTAGGTAGAAGAGAAATTGAGCACAAACAACTGTGCTAGACAATGAAGTCATGTCTCATGAGGGAGACATATACTTTATTCATACTAATTAATCTGTCTTTGAAATGCTTGCATTGCAAGGTAAGGGCCAAATGAATGCTGTGTGTCCTGTAAGATTCTGTATTGGCAGCAAAGCAACGTTTTGGCCTCCCAAGCATTTTGATCCATGACTTAGAGGTTATTAGAGAGCACACATTACAGTAGACAAGGTTAAACGATTATGTAGATGTGCCTCAGAGGTGAAAAGAAACAAATTATTAACCATTTGGTAAAATTCACAGCATACCTAATATGTGTACTAATCTTTCAACCTAGTCTATATATTGGGTATCTTTTCTGGAAAGTAATATAACAGTGTATAATAAAAGACTTAAATTGTTTATACATTGAACTGAGCAATCCAACTTATCCTGAAGAAATTATCCAAAACCAAAAACTTTATACACAATTATCATAAATTTATTTATTTATTCTACCAATTTTTTAATAATGTCTCTTCAATGCCAGGCACTGGACTAGGGGATAGAATTTAATAGTGAACAAGAAATTCAATGTTAACAGCTTCTATTCTGGAAATATGACAGTCATAGAGAGCCAAAAACTCTCATCTTACAAAACCACTAAAATGCCACATAAAATTTTAAAAAGCTTTTTAAATGAGTGTGCTTGGCAGAAAAGTCTCAGAAAGAATGGGACCATTACTCAGTGACTGCTGGCTGCCCTGGGGATATGTGGTAATCATGTGATTGGCTTACATTTTTGATTTTAACAATCTCATCAGCAAGAAACAGGTGGCAAAAAAATTAGCCCAGTGAAAGGCCTGGAGTTAGATTGGGTGCTGTACTCCATAGATAAAAAATGAAACCACAAAGAATGAATGGAAAAACCTATTGTAAAATACATGCTCCACAGTGGTGGAAAGGAGAGATAGAGCATTGGCTTGAGCTGAAAGTAGAGAAAAAGAATCTTTGAGAATCTATGGCCTGAGGTCAACCCTCATGAGAGAATGGGGTCTGAATTCAGACATTTGGGGCCTGGAAAGACACAGCCTCAGACTTTTACTGTTCTCTGGGCATCTGAAAGAAATAAATATAAATATCCTCTAGAGAAACTTAGAATCCATATGATTCTTTAAAAACTCCTATAAGATCCAAGAATATAAACTAATAATAATATTAATAATTCCAACACAAAAGTAAACAAGGTAGAATAAACGAAAGGCAATGGAAGGATGAAATGAAGGAAGGAAAGAAGGAAGGAAGGATTGACCAGCAATGTAAAAATTTAACTATCTTAAACAGAATACAAAATAAATGCATTTAACATACATTTTAAAAAGAAAAAAAAAAAGACAATGAGGTAGTAGATATTATTTTTTAATTACCAGAAAGACTAGGATAAAAGAACTAAGTAGAACTTCTAAAAATAAATATACGACAACTAATCAAATTATACAATATGAAAAGAGAATTAATCAACTCAAAGATAAAAAAATCATATAGACTAGAACAGAAAGAAACAAAGAGACATAAACTAAGAAAAAAATGAAGAACTAAGGAAAGTAGAGGGAATAGGTTCAAAATACATCAACTAATGATTCTAGAATGAGGTTATAGAGAGAATAATATTTGAATATATTATGGCTAAGAATTTCCTGAATTATTTAAAACATAAGTACTCCAATTCAGGAAGCTCAATGAATCCTAAGTAGGATAATTAAAACTATGTCCAAATGGAAGCACATTGCCTTTGAGGTTTTTGCCATTTCATTATATCATGAGCAAAATTAGTTTAATAGTGGGGTTTGTGGGCCATGATAGTATTTAAGTATTCTAAGATTTTTACATTGTTCAAGGGCAAAGTGAAGAATTTAATTTTAAACTCTTTAAAGTTACAGGACAAAAATGTCATCTCTCAAAGAGCAAGCAAATCATCAAACCTACAAACACAGCAAAAGAGAGCAAGGAAGGAAAGAGAAACTGTGGAAAAGCAGGGCACATAACACAAAATAAGATATCAGAAAAAAATCTAAATGTAAGACTACTGCCATAAGTGAGTATAAATTGAACTCTTCAGTAAGAACATAAGAGATGATCAGAGAAGATAAAAAATAGAAATCAATTATATTTTGTTTAAAAGAGATAAACATTACATATAAGGACATAGAAAGGCTGAACACCAGATAATGTAGAGTGATAACCGGCAAACGTTACTGAAATGTTGCTGATGTCTGTTACTAACAGACAAAATAGGCTTTAAAGAAAATAGCATTACTACAATAAAGACAGTCACTATTTACCAGCAGGTAAAGCAAACTACCAACATAGCTGCAAAATACTAGAGCAAAAAATTGCTAGTACTCCGAAGATTTTAATTCTTCCTCTCTCTCTTTCTCTCTCTCTCCAATGGACATATTTACTACAAAAATGTAGTAAAGATATAGATTTGAATTATGCAATTACTAAGTTTGATCCCCAACGTAGAATACAATGTTTCAAGAACAAATTCCAAAAACTGGATATTATATAGGCCACATTTTCTTAATACAATAATATTTATTTACAAATAAAATGCAAAAAAATCACTTGGAATTTAAAAACATAACAAGAAGTTCTAGAAAAACACATAGCTCAATGACAGCAATCATGGAAGTAGGAACTAGATTGTTATGATATAAAGCCCAACTGAGAATTTAGGGGGACTTCCCAGAGGAAGATCTTATATGTTATAAAATAAAAAAGCTAAAAATTAATGTGGTAAGGACCTAAAAGAAGACTATGAAAGTAAAATTGAAAAACAAAGCACAAACTTATAACATAGGAAATGAATAGTATTAGTAAAGCCAAGTCATTTTTAAAAATTAAATACAAATTAAATCAACACATATCTAACAATGCTGGTCAAGATTTAAAAAAAAAAAGGAAAAGACAAAGAAAAGAAAATACCAATATTGTTAGGAATGAAAATAAAGACGTAACTATAGATAAAGCAATCACTTATACAAAGATGATGAAAGTACTGTGAGCAATTTTTATACCAACAATTTGAATTTAAATGAAATAAACAAAACATCCAGAAAGATATCCTTATATATCCTTATTAAATTAGTAATTAAGAGTCTTCTCTCAAATAAATATTAGTCTAAAATGTTTTGGAGCTCAGTTTGATGAAACTATTGTGGTAGCCTTACATAAATTTTGCCAAAGAATAAAATGTATTAGGAAAGGCTCATTCTTTTCCTATGAGGTAACTATGACTTTTATATCAAAATAAGACAAGGATAGTAGAGAAGCAAAGCAATAAGCTCATTTCACTCATAAACATATATGAAATAGTCTTAACCAAATATTAGCAATCTTAATTTAGTGGTATGTTAAAAAATCTTGGAGATTTTTTTTTCAGTTGTAGCTTCTGTATTTAAAACTTGTAAAATTTTACAATTTTTACCAAAAAAAAATCCAAACACTGTCTTCCTTTTGCCCTAGCAATACTCTGATTTGTTAGAAAACAAAGGGAGAATTAGTTTTGATGCTACTCGTATGGGTTGGTCTGATCCTGACCACTGTTTGAGCTCTCCATTCTAGATCCTAGCAAGACTGCGTTGTTTCTTGTACTCTATCATTCTGCCTTGTCTATGCCTTCCAGACCCTTTGTTGTATTGCCATTCTGTAACTGTGCACCAGACATGAGTCATAAAAGCAATATAGCACTGGTGTATTCTTTAGCATTTCAAGCTTATTGCTCTGTTTTGGACCATAATCGACTCTGTTTTACAGAATTCCAAATGAATGCTTGTGGAAAATGATAATGTTAGTGGAGTGAACTTGGAATGACCATTAACTATAGCTAGATTGTGTGTCTGGGAAGAAGAATTGTTTTAAAATAAAACCACCTTTCTATGTATGATACAATATTTATATGGCTTTGTACCTACAATACAGAAAAATCTCCCAGGTGAAAAACCTATGGTCCTTTACTTGTTAACCTAACTGTTTTTGTTAACTTTTAGTATATTCAGGAACACAGTGAAGTGGACACTTGAAGGATTTTCCCTTTGAATTTAGGGGTTTAGAATTAAAGCTGTCTTTTTATCATGCTCATTTTTATTTGTAATTGATTTTACAAGCTGCTTTCTAAAAATATCATGTTAAAGTCGGAATCCCAGAGAAAATCAACAACCATTCATTTCTCAATTATTCATTCCTTTCTTCCCATCTCCTTCACACCCACTCTGAGTGCTCTTTATTTCAACCATTTCACTGAAACTGGCTCAGCATCACCATCAATCATTTTCCACATGTTGACAAAATCAATAATGAAGTCTCATGTTTTATTTTACTTAATCACTCAGCAGCATTTCCCAGGACTTATCCCTTCCACTTTCTTCAAACAAGGTCTCTCCTAGATTTCCAGGACACTGTTCTTATCTGTACTTTATCTTATTTTTCACTGCCACCTCTCAGTCTACTTTGCTGACTACACAAAATCTTTCCTGGTTACCAGACTTCCAGATAGTGGTGCCAGGGACTTGCTATGGTTATCTTCCCTGTTTATACCCACTCTCTAGAAGGTCTCAAACTGTCTCTCAGCTTTAAGTACCATAGCTTCTGCTACTAGGTTGGGGATTGATTGGGAGATTCCAGGCCTGGATCACCTTCTGTCTTGGATGGGCATTTGTGATACCCTGCAATACTGTGTTCTCTCTCCAGTTCTGGGGCACCTAGGCAATCTGATGCCATTTTCCAACTTCTCAAAATTTCCTATGATTGTCTGTTGCATTATTTTTGTAGGTTTATTGGTATATTTAATGGCATATTAGATGGTACCTTTCTTTCTCCTATGAAATAGAATCAATAAGAGAGAGATGGATATGGATATAGATATAAATATGAATAAATACAAATATAAGCCTGGGAACCAGGGGGTCCATGGGGTAAATCCCAGTCCATGGGCAGAAGAGGATGAAATGAGATAAAATGTCCCAGCAATTGTAGTCAAGTTAACACACAAAATTAACTACCACATATGAGGAGGAGCAGGCAGAGTCCAATCTTCACTATTTTTTCTATACTACAAGCCATGTATTTATTCTTTTAAATATGTATGCATTGTTCTGTTATTCTATAAATTTTGAGTGATAGGTGAAATATACATAGATACTCAGTATTCTTTCTTCCATACCACGTTCTTAAGTTGGAGGATGACTCTTGAAATCTTTTCTAATACATTTATTTTTGCACTGGAGTTGCTTGAGAACAAATATTTGCATATTGGCATGATGTTGTAAGGGATATTTGTTGGTATCATAGAATATAAGTAGAGAGGGTCACTCTGCAAGCAGCCCGTTATGAACTATTGAGAAGTTGAAGTATGGAAAAACTTAATTAAATGAGGGGGTTTGGAAAGCAAGTGGGAATAAGGAATTCTCAGGAATTAACTAATGTTATATCTTCTCTGGAGAATGATATTTTTCCCACCTCTTAATAGTCCTAGACAAATGTACCTGCTACTTCAGCGATTGGAGTATAGCTCTTAAAACTTTTCCTTTTCTAGGTACGAAATATTTTGATCATTTTATTAAAATATGGAAAGTTGTACTGATTTAGCCAATGATGGTAAAAAAGTTGTTTCTGTTTTTTTTAGAGATGTTCAACTTTTTTAAATGATATAGAGTTATCAATACATTTCTTTTAATAAGAACCAATGTAAAAAATTTTAAATCACTCATTGGATACCAATTAATATAATATCTTACCTGATAACCACCAATGTAAATATTGCTCTTGTTTTAAATTCTAACATGATGGGATTGCCTCATCTGTTAATGGAAACTCTCTGATTGGGAGAAGGGAATTTCAATGGCTATTAATATCACTTATGAGTTCCTGAGATAGATAGTTACTTGGGTTTTATTTGGGACAGCATTATGCTTTTCAAATGGTAAACTTTAATTAGCAGAAGTTAAATTGTATGTAAGTCAATAAACAAACATGTGAGTAGCCCTTATGTGTTCTGCATTCTAACAATCCATGGGACATGTACATAAGGCAAGGTACATTCCATTGCTCACAGCCTGGCTTTGGATATAAAGAAATCACGTGTGAAATGATTAACTGAGAAACTGAGACACTAATTATCAGTGAAGAAAGAGTCCAGGGAAGGAAATGCCAAGTAAATATTGGCTGGGGTGGTCAGGAAAGGCTTTTTAAGAGCAGAAGAAATGTGAGCTGATGTTTGAAAGAAGTTGAGTTTTGGAATGGAATAAATCAGACAGGAAACACCCCAGGAAGAGGGGACAGCCCAAACTCAGAAGTGAGAAGGACCTTGATCAATGCTGAAATGAAGGAGACCAGCATGCTCAGGGAAGAGGTGAAGGTTTAGGGAAAGAGGGGTAGGGATGGATCATCAGGGCAAGACTGGTGGGGAAACTCTCAATGTCTTAACAGAAAGCAATGATCATGTTTATCAATGGGTGTGTGAACTTTGGGGTCTGGGGTGGGGGACAAGACTTTCTGGTTTTATATTCCTAGCACCTAACCCTCAAAACTTTCACTGAATAAATGAATGAAGAATTATGTGGAACCTAAGATTAGTTTTATCAGCTTATAGGGGAAACCCCCACTCCTTTTAAAATAACCTATGAAAAGTAAAAGTTCTTTGAAGTTAGATACAAGGCCTGCTTTATCCTTCTGATCCTGCCTTCTGCCAAGTATTGTGGTTGATTAGTGAAGTTTGCCTATTTGAATTATTTTTATTCCCTTTGTAGTATTTTTTTCCTCTGGGCAATACTGCCATATGAGTTGACTGGCTCAATCTTAGGAGCTGATAAGTCATAGAACACCTGTTTTGTTTTGTTTTTCTTGAGTTATCTCCTTGCTAGTTCTATCTGAAGAAATAGCTTATTCACTCAGTTTAGTCAATTCCTCATCAGTTTAATTATTTGAATCCTGTATGAATAAAACATTCATTAGACAGTAACACTGAGTTCCAGTTATAGACGAAAATCTGAGTTCAAAGGGTGTAATGACATCCTAGTTTAATGTAGAAATAGTGCAGGGAGTTGCCCAGACTAGAAGCAAGAATAACTGCCTTAGGATATGAAAACCCTCAGGAAGCCTTGACCTCTGCTCAAACGCATCAAGTTGGGGGGAGATGAAGAGGAGCAATATTGAGGATATTATTAATATTATTTAAAAATCAAATGGACTTATTCCTTAACCATCTACAAGACCAGAAACTGATTAAGAGTGCAGAATCATAGATTACATGCCTGAATTTGCATCCCAGGTTAGCTGTGGGAACTGGGCAAGTTACTTGGCCTCTCCAGATCTTGGCTGCTTCTTTTAAAAAATGGGATATTTCCTGGAATAGCTGAATTAAATGAATGTGAAATGCCTAGAAGATGTTTTCCATTATTTGTAACCTATAGCAAGTATTCAACCAATGTTAGCCATTGTTGGTATTATTTAAACAGACTGTCACATGCCATCAGTTTGCATGATGACACTCGGCAGCTGCAACTAGCAATTAAAGATAAATTAAAATGGGGAAATTCATACCTTAATAAATGCTGTGTATTTGATGGGATGTGTCAAAACAAAATATTCAATTGTCAAAACAAAAGGAACAGAAACAAAAAAAGAGGGGGTGGAATTCTTAATGGTAAGAAAATTGAGAATTTACAGGGCAGGCCCGGGTGTAGGAGAGAGCATGAAAAAAGGCAGAAGTGTGGAGGCAGGAGGAAATGGACAGTCATGGTCCTGGTCTCATCATTCACCATGGTCCCCTCACTCTCTGCCTTCCAGCCACAATGACCTTTCAGTATTTCTAACCCATCATCTCTCCCCACTTTAGACCTTTACCCTTACTTTTATCATGGCTGGAACATTCTCCCCACTACCTTTCATGTAAGTAATGTTTCTATCTTTCATGTATCAATGAAAACATCACTTCTAGAAACTTTCCTGATCCCCTGAACTGAGCCAGCTTTCACTTCTAAATTCTGCCATAGCACTGAGCACTTGCTCTATTATCCCATGTTGTTGCACCTACTTGTTTAATGTTTAATATTTGCCCCCTGCCCCTCCCCACCCTGCTGATAAATTAATTATAAGCTCCATGAGAAGGGAGGTTGCTTCTGATGCTTCATTCTTCATGCAAAGGTCTTTCACACATACGAGGTGCTCAGCAGTTACAGGTTGGTACATGAGGAAAAGGTCAAGTCCAGGTCTTTCTATGTTCTTTTCCATCCATCTGTGCCCATCTCCCTTGGTGACAACAGCGCTGAGAACAATGCCTGCTTCCTATAGGGTGGAGAGCAAAGAACAGTGCCTACCTGGGAGATAACAGAAAAGCTTTTCCCACCTAGTTTCTCTTTTACTCATGCCATAAACTTATATAAATGGCCTCCAGGCTTCCCATAGGTGGTCCTACAGCTTTTCTCCCCTTGGATTCCAACAGCACTGGAGACTATGATAGAGAGTGGTTACTGATAACTCCATAGTCAAGGCAAGAAGTCTTAGGAAATCTCTAAAGATGTTCATTTATTCATTCAACACTAATTTAGTAATAATGATAATAATAACTGGCACCTATGGAGTGTTGATTTTGAGTCGTATCACTTAATCCTCACCAAGACCTTTTGAAGCAGGTTGTATTAACACACCCTTGTAGAAATGAGAAAACTGAGGCACAGAGCAGTGCTGCAACTTTCCCACAGTCACACGTATTACAAGTTGTAAAGCCAGGATTTGAACCTGAACCCTTAACCATTATGCAGTTTTATGTCTGACAGGCCTTGGTGTAGGAAACTCTGTGTCAAACATAAGACTTGATGCTAGGAATTCCAATACAACTAAGTTTCAGATTCTCATTTTGGGGACTCTGCAGTTGGGTAAGGAATTCAAACATTTAACAAGTGTTGTGCTAAAGACCAAGCGAGTGAGATGTGTTGCATAATGTGATGTACAGCAAGCCACCAGGAGGTTACATGTCCTGCTATGTGGGAGGACATCACCTGGTGGACATTTTAATCCAATTTGCACCTGAACAGCTGTAGGCATTAAAATAAAGATTTGTGGTAGTTGGACAATTAACGTTTTTGAGACACTAGGAGGCAAATTAATCTTCACTACTCCTGGAATCTTTTTCCCTTTAGTCAGTGGCAGCTTCTCCTTGGACACTTAAAAGGGAAAAAAAGTTAGACTTAAACTTTGGAAGCATGCAGTGTAATTTTAAGTGATTAAGCCATTATTGATGTTCCAGAAAACAGTTCCAAAATATTCCTCTAGGCCTCTGATTCAAAGAAAAACTATTCTGTTAACCTGCTTAGCATTTTCTACCTAAAAGGTGGCTAATTTGTGCCTTTTTTGGTTTAATATTTTCTAAGACTCTAGAAAAGAGGGAACGTATTACCCACATTTGCTAAATACATTTATTAATAATGTTCTTCTCTATTCCTTATTTGTGATTCCAAGAATGTTTTCTACATAACCCTGTGTCATGTCCTAGTGTTACCAGTACAACAATTATAATCCTTTTGCTTCCTTTTCAGGCTCACTAAATACAGGCATGTTAATGGATGTCCATGATAACTTCAGATTTTATCATTTAGAAATTAAAATTTTAAATTAATTAGATGTTAGTTGACTAAATGATATGTCACAATGAGTAGAGCGTAAGAGATATGAATCAGAGCTCATATCATTTATTAGCTACTAAATAAATATTTATTAATCATCTGCTATACCCTGAGCACTGTGCTAAGCTTTGGAATTACAAAAGTGTACAAAACAATGTCCCTGACTTTTATGAAACTTGCATTCCATGATACAGGAAAAAACTTAGTATTCTGAGAAAGTAAAAAAATTAAACTGGCTGGCATGTAAAGAAAAGGTACAAGGTGAAGTCATTATGAGAGTATGGGGTAAGCGATGCTTTCAAACTCTGGTCAAGACTTTAGGATTCTATGTACAGTTAGGAAGAAGCTATTTATACAATGACTCATTCCAATTCAAATTATGCGGGTTGTACGTAATAGTTCATAAGAACTCACTCAAGGAAAGAGGATTTATTATCAGGCAAAAATAGGTGTCTTATGTAAATCCAAAGTCATAAAACAAAGAACAGCCTACAGGAACTGTAAATGAACAATAAAAAGAGCGTTGCCTCTGAGACTGTTCTGTCTCATGCTTTCTCTTTCTTGTTCTCTCTGTTCTTTACAAACCACCTTACTTTGTTTATTCATATTGCACCTATGAGTGTCTCAACTCTCAGGTCTAGGTGACTTTTCAGCTTGGCTACCCAAGCTTATTGTATTAGTTTCCAATTCTAACTTCACCAGAATGAAATTGAATAAGCTTCAGCTCATTTCTTTTTGAGTAGAGCTCTTCATATAAGGCTTTGTCATGGGGCTTGTAATAGACTACCTAGGTCACTTATCCATTTCTGACCCAGGCAGCTATGGCTGGCAGGATCGTGTCATATTGTAGAGCCATTGCTTTTTCTCCTCAATAGTTATGGAAAATGAGGCATAAAAAGTTATCTTATTAGTAAACTTTTGTAGATACATAAAAATTCTGCCTTGTCAATTCTACACAGTTTTTTTTTTTTTTTTTTTTAAGATTTTATTTCATTATTTCCAGAAAGAGGGGAAGGGAGAGAGGCAGAGAGGGAGAAAGACATTAATGTATGGTTGATTTTCACCTGCCTCCAGCCACAGACCTGACTAGAGACCTGGTTTGCAACCTTGTTATGTGCCCTGGCTGGGGTATCAAACCTTCAACCTTTGGGTTCGCAGGCCGGCGCCTTCTCCACTGTGCTACCAGCCAGGGCAATTCTACACAGTTTTTAAAAAATATTTTATTCATTAGTTTTAGAGAGAAGGACAGGGAGAGAGGAAGAAAGGAAGAGAAATGTCAGTGTATAGTTGCCTTTCACCTGCCTCCAGCTATGGACCTGGCTGGAGACTTGGCTTGCAACCTAGTTATGTGCTCTGACTGGGAATTGAATCAACAAACTTTGAGTTGGCAGGCCAGTGCCTATCCACTGAGCCACCAGCCAGGGCTACACAGTTTTAATAAGTATAAAATGAGATACAGTTTTTTGGAAACATTTTTGTAAACTGTGAAGGTCTTCTAGAAGTTAGTGTTTTTTTCCCCCACTGTCAGACTGCTTTATATACCAATATGCATTAAGGTACACAAAAGCCTAGGGAATAATGTAGACAGAAAATTATTCCAATTATTTACCACTCATCTCCCCTAAAGCAAACCCTCTTGATGATCCTGAATATGGTTGGTTAAAGTGATAATTAATTCTCCAAATTTGAGTTAAGACTAATTTTCAATTGTGCATTATTATGCTTTCAAAATTCTGTACCATCATTGGGGCAACATGATACATGGGGCAATATTTAAAATGTAGTGAGAAGTCAATGTTGTTAAAAAGATACAAGTACTTTTTCTCTTGTTGATAGAGCAAATCACTCCCAACAAATAGATGGTGGTAGCTATTATTCTATTGAGGCAAGCAGTTTTAGGGATTGAATAGCCTGTTCAGTCTGAAACATCACTGGAACATCCTTTACAAGAACATTTCAGAGATTTGTTTTTTAATGATCTCACCAAAGCAAAGGACTTGGGAGCATAGTTGGTATAATACAGAGCTGCCTGGCTGTTCAGAGTTCTTAGAAAATTGAGGCAGACACAAGACATAGTTTGAGAGGCATTTTTCCTTTATTTAATTTGTTTGATTTATTTGCTTGTTTGTTTGTGTTATACCTTCCAAAGATCCCAGTGTTCCTAATAAAAGGAACATTGTATAGGAAAACCGAGTCTAGAGCCCATAACCTCTTATCTGAGACCTTAATTAAGTGACTGTCATTCTCCTCCATGTATGTCCCAGAAACTGGAGAATCCTTTTACTTGGGTCAAGGGGTTTGGCTGAGGTCCAGAAGCTGAGACATAAAGGGTATGACATCCTCATGCATATTAAAAAGTGAAGCCACGCCATACATAGAGAATTTGCTAAGAAGTGATTTTTTAAAAATCATAGTTCATTAACTTCTTTAAGTGAATATACGAGGATATACAAGGGAAACAGAATTTTTTGAAAAAGAAAGGAGTGGAAGGATGTGCTTCTGACATCTCAAGCCCACTATTAGTAGAAGTAGATGTGCTTCCAAGAGGAAGATGAATCCTTCACCCCACCTGGAAGTTGGGGAGCCAGGGTTCCAATGCCACTAAGAATCCCATATGGGATGTGAGGAGAGATTCCCAGTCTGACAAGCAGACCCCTCCAGGTCTCTTGGGCGCCACCTTCCCTGACCTTCAACATTGCAGTTCCCTTTCAGCAATCCCCACCCACTCCCTTGCTTCATGTTTCTCCATTAATCTATCATTATGTAGCTTACGTAATTTATGAGTTCTAAAGTTAATTGTCACACTACCCTAGAATGAAAATTCGCTGCAGACCATTATTATGTTCATTACTGTCATCTGAGTACCTTGAACAATGCCTCGCAAGTGGGAGGGACTCAATAAATTTGTGAGGCAAATTAAATTATGAGGATTTATGAGGGTTCTTTGGAGTTAGGGTGACGCAGGATGCCTAAGTCTCTCACGGGGGCAAGCTGGCTGGAGAGATCCTGAGGATGGGGGTTAAGATGAGCTGTAAGGGGCACATGGTCAGAGCAAGGCCCAAGGAGGGATGGTCAGTGACCAGGAAGAGGAGGCAGCCAGTAACCAAAACACCAAGTGGTACCACACAGACGACTCTTCCAGCCAGCATCTGCCACAATCATTGGATTCCAAAGCCATCTGAAAATAGCATATAGTCCAGTGATACCCCTCTGCCCCCAACTCCTGCTCCTGCTCCAACACTGGAGGAGGGGGAACCAGGGGTGGACAAGAAGGCAGGACACAGCAAGGACTCTGAGCCTGCCACCACCTTCCACTGTAGGTGTTCAACTTAGTCCAACTTGAACTCAGGGTGGGGCTTTTAAATCAGTTGAGAGTAATCGTTTGGTATTAGAAAACACCAGACTTGTGGAAAAGGCCTCAAACAAATGAAACTCATTCACTGTGAAAGTAACAAGAGAAGACGAGGCATTCACTTGAGCTTTTATTGAGGTTTAATTCAAAAGGGCAGGTTTAAAGGACAATGATTAGAGGAAAATATTTTGTTCGTATTTGCTCCCTATTAAGCTTCCAATAAGCCCAGTATGTGACAACAGGCCTGGAGCTGGTGCTGATGTTCCAGGCAACCTTCTAAAATCATCCCCAACCTCACTGCCATCCTCTGCCTTATTTCCCTATTCAGTTAGCCTATTTCTATATTTACTTGTGTCTTCCTTGGAAGTTTCTCTGGTATCTCCATTATTCCAAAGTAAAAATGTTAGATTTCTCCTCCCTCACACTCTCACGATTCCTCGTGATTATAATGATGATGTTCAAGATAGCCCAAATTACTGCGAACTTATTAAAATACCAGGCACCCTTCTAAGCACTTTGCATGTATTATTTCATTTACTCCTCTCCACACTCCTAAAAAATGGTTGTAGACTGAAAATGAGACTTGTCAAGGCTATGATCTTGCCTGAAATCATGCAGCTGGTGTTAGTCATGGTTCTGTGTTTGAACACAGAAGTGCAGGAACCTAGCTGGGCCTGCTCCATCCCTGTAGGTGAGTCCCCATGGCATACCTTACTCCAAGCTTCTTTTTCATAGTGAAATAAGGTGGGTTAACGTAGTTCCCTTTGTTGTGTTCCTTGCATGCAAAGTATATATTTGTAATCACATCACATGTCTGCAGAATGAAAACCAGCTTTCCTGGTTCAGCAGGTAAAATCAATGCTTTGAATACAAAGCCCTGAGCCTCCGTTATTGAATACAATGGTCCAAACAGAAACTCCAGTTGTCCAGGCAAAAAAATAAGCAAGAATACCTTTTTGTCTGTTTCTAATTAAGCCTATCTCCAGATCCTCTGCCTCATTCATCCCTCATGGATGAGTGATTCTGTAATGAATTAGCAGGCAGGCTCCAGTTGCTTTTGCTTTGTCTTTCACCTTCCCATGGTCTTGTTTCCACAGGCAGATTGGAGTCCTGGGGCTGAGGACTACAGCTTGCTAACTGCTAGAGGTGAGCAGATTGTGGCTGAGCTGTTGGTGAGGCAGTACTTGATGAGGTCTACCCACCTCAGCTATTAAGTTGTACGTATCCCTCCTATACCCTCACTGTGGTATCTCCCCAGTTAATGCCAGGAATTAATGAAGGTCTACCCAAAGGTGTACACCCACACAGGGAATGGGAGAGTACTACTGGAGAAATATTTGCATGGCTCTAACAAGGATGGTTGCCTTTTGCTGCTTAGCATGCTGCATTCCACCTGGCTGATAGGAGGCCTTCTGCTAAGGCTCCCATTCTGTGGGTATGTGAAATTTTATTAGCCCTTCATTTGTGAGTGATTCCCTGGAACACAGGGAGAACTAATACTTGTAAGGGGCGCATCCTCGGGGAGAATATGAATAACAATTCAGAGTTAATTTACTTATTGTTTATAGAACTGTTCATATTAGGAGATACTGGAGGGCAGTCTGGTTTGAAACAGCCAGTGTATGGGACTCTGGCTTGCAAATCCTTCCTTTGGCTCTGATCGTTGAGACCAGAACTGCCTTTCTGCCTGAAATCAGAGTGCTTAGAAGGGGGCAGAACAGACCCAGCAGTACATATCCATAGTTTTGGCTACAAGATAGGGATGGGGTGAGGTAGCCTTTGTCTCATCTTGGCTTTTGGACTGACTGCCAAGGGGATTAGGAAGAAGAAACTGCTAACCCCCTGGAAATGACTTCTGCTACATTTTCCACCTCCCAGTAATTGTGCTCAGAACACAAGTACATTTTGGGGAAAACAAAGGGGGACTTGGTCACTGGATTTCAGCAAGCATCACATCCTAATCCCTTTGAAATTTTTTTAAAATTTAGCTGTTCTAAAAAATTTCAAAGTTGTGTATGCTTAATTAATTCGCATTGCCTTTCTGGCATCATTCTTAATGCACTCATGATGTTCACCCTGTTAGATAACTCTTGGTTAAGAATGTCAGGGGTAGGCTCCAGGCATGCTGGAAGGATTTGGCCAATAAGGACAGCTTCTCTTTGCTGAGCTCCTACTCCATCCCGCATAGAGCTATGCCCTTAAGTAAATTACATCTGTTCCTTATCACAATCAGGCCAGTTATGAATGATCACACACAATTTTTTGAGGAAGACACGGTGAATCAGGTTGAGCAAGCTGTTTAAGCAAAGTCATTCCCTAGCAATCTGGCGAAGCTAAGGTTCCAGTCCCCGTTTATCCCTCTTACTCTAGGGCTGTCACCTTTTAAACACCAGAAAGGCTTATGAATCTCTGAGCCTCTTTTTTTTTTTTTTCATCCTTACAAATGGGAAAATAATGCCTGGGATGCTTATTTCCCTGGGCCAATACAGAAAACAATTAAAATAATATATGAGAAAATGCTTTGTGAGCTCTGCGGTGTGTTAGATTTGAGAAGCATTCTATAAAGGAAACGGAAGAGGCCTACATAATCTCCAGGAAGGGTAGATTCAGAATCTTTCTGACTGACCAAAACAGGTAGATCAACAGGGTATCTAAACATTATTTTCTTTCATATAGAGTTCTGCCTCTACCAAGGATTGAAATAAAACTTTTATTGCCTCTGTCACGCAAAACATAGGAGTTAAAATTTTTAGGTTTAATGTTGTTGCTTGTGTTGGTGACTTTCTTTTTTCTTTTTTAACTTAAAAAATATCAAATTTAATATAAATTAAAGACATCAGAAATTATCTGAAAAAAAATCAATGCAGCAACTCATCTTGGTGATCACATTTATAGGAAGGGTTGGAGAAAAAATTAAAAAGCTTAAGAATTTTTGAGTTATCACAAATTGCAAATCAACTCATTTCAGGAGTGAAAGAATCCTTGGTTGTTTCTTAATATCAAAATATTTTCATGTTTCTCTTTTGAATTGCTTCAAAAAATGCAATCATATAGTGTCTCCTAATTTTCATACAGGATAAATTATTTGTTTTAACCAACTCTCGATAGAAAGACAACTAGTACAACACCACCTCCCTGGACAAAGAGCATTGGAATATTCCTTTTGTTGATTATACATCTCTTCATAGGTCTCTTCATCAATTTCAGTAGCATTAATAGTTTCTTCACATTTCCCAATATCATACTTGAATGTTGTTCATAAGCATGTAATCTACCTCAAAGCTCTCTGTAATTTCCCATTTTCTTATAAATTTACTCATCTCAGCTGGGCCTGATAAGATCCAGGGTATCTTCTATGATGTTGCTAGTTTGTTGCTGGTCCACTTCACCTTGCCATGTTTCAAACCTTGTGTTGGTGACCTTCTGATTGATTCTCTCTAGGGGTCTTTTTTTCCATATATACAAACAAGGGTCTTTAATATTTCATTTGTGCAAATGGACCAATTTTTCCTTGAATTTTTATTTAAAAAGGGAAAATTTATTGAAAGTATTATCCACATGCACACCACAGGTTAGAGATACTTGAATACACATACATACATACACACACACACACACACACCACCTATCACCACCTATCACCACCACCACTATCAAAAAAGTCTTAGGCTGCTGGTGATTTTCAGCCAATTATCATTCAGAAGAGCTTCTTCCTACTCCATCAGAATCCATAAAACATGAGCAGGCTGCATAATTCTCTGCTTAACTCTATCACTTCTCTAATCACATTTCTTTTTAATACATTCATCAGGACACTGAGCAGAGCTCTGGGTATTTCTTTGCCCTTTGATTTGCACATTAAACTTTCTAGCTTTTGAATTTTTGAAATAAATGTTAATTCTGGGTAGCATTAAGGAAGAGGAACTGGGCTTCATGTAGACGCTCTTCAATGGATTTCTGTATTGGTTTGCCGCTGTTTGTGCCCACTCAGATTTGTGATGGGGGAAAATTAATACTTAGTGCAGGTATGAGATGTCGTTGATTTGAGAATAGCTTTTGCCTGAGAGAGAATGGAATTCATCTCTAACCTCTTCCTCCCTCTACCAGTTTATGTTGACCCTGTGGTGTGGCCATAACATGGCTTATCAACAGAAAAATAAACTCAACAAAGGAACAGAATATGTAATAAAAAGGAAGGTATAACTCTAATGCAGAGAAAGTTTTACAGTAATAATATTAGGAAAATTATGCCAATAAATTTGAAATTAAGATGAAGTGGACAATGTTGAAAGAAACTAATTACCGATGAAGTCAAGGGAAAAAAAAGAACATTTGAACAGACCTATAAATATTAATAAAAGTTATATATAGGGTGACTCTGAAGCTTATTTCTTACATTTGTGGGCAGTGCTTTATTCAAAAAGCTTGGGCACAAAAAAAGAAAAAGAAATTTACATAGGATGATGCCTGTTCCCAAGCATCTGACATTCTAGTAGGTGGCATCATGTCTAACATAATATTTGTGACATTAGTTGGAACAGCCTCCATGTAAACCTGGACTGAATATCAACATCAATAACTGTAGCAGTAATGACCATAATGACAATAGCAGATATAAATTAGTGAACACTTGTAATGATTGAGACATTTGCATACATTATTGTGTGTCATTCTTAGGCACAGCAAGCCTACGAAATAAGTATTATCCCTATTTTATAGCTGGAGAACTAATGCTAAAAGAGGTTAAGGACTTTGCCCCAAATCAGCTTGCTAATGTTTGATAGTTCTAGACCTAGGCCCTGTGTTAACCCCAATGTGGAGTTTTGAGCAGACTAATCTGAGTTACAGGCAATGGTATGTTTAAGACACAGGAAGGCAGAGTAGCACACAACACATAAAGGCTTTGATTTGGGGCATCTGAGAGGAAATGCATTTAATCAGTTTTTGTAACTGAGAACTTTTTCTATTAGTTTCACTGAGGATTGTTATGTATTTATATTGCTGTTACACCTGGAATGTAATTTCATTTAAATGTGATTACAAGACCTTTTGCACAGGGCACCGAGTAAAATTATGCTTTTTTTTTTTTTTTCCCCTCCCTCTGCTGTCATTGAATACAGACTTCAAAGCTTTCCTTTGGGCTTTTGTTGCTAGGCTCATACAATAATACCTCATTACCTGTTTACACATTCCTAGCAGACTGAAATGCCACCTATCTACTTTCACTGAATAATATTTAATTATTACCCTGTGTAACAGAAACCCAAAGGCTGTAAACTAACCCATCACAGCTTTTCCAGTACTATGCAGTACACAGTAGGTATACAGCAAATGTGGAATGAATGCATGTAATGCCTGGCAAAATGCTGAGCTCAGTAAATACCAGTCGACATGTTTTCTCATGCCTGAAGGAGCTTGAAGTCCCAAACACAAGAAACAGCATGGTTTTTTCACCAAGAGAGCTGTCCATCTGTCTGTGTCCCCATAACCTATTTTGATTTCTCAAAAAATAAAAAACTTCTATGAGAGCACAGCATTGTAAATGAAGAGGTGAGAGAATTGGCTGGGCAGGAATCCTAATAGGAAATGAGGTTCAACGTTGCCCACAATATGAAGAAAAAAGAGAGCAGAGAGAGTGTTGATTGTTTCCAGCATATTGTAACATATCTTTGTGGTTTTATGTCCCACTAGATGGTGAACTCCTTCAAGATAGGGATCATGTGGCTACCTTGCCTAAGTAAATGTTTGTTCACATAGCAAGAACATCCACCCAGTGTTTTCTGAGCACCCGCTCTAGGCAGGCCTGGTCTCTCTGGCATGGTCACTGCCATCAAGGAGGTCATTACTTCATAAGGAAACAACTGACTAGTGTGTATAGGAATTGATTGCAAATATTAAAAGATGGAAATTTTGGATGGAAGAAAAAATTGGATCAAATGTTTTCAAACCAAAGTTGGTAGAGAACTTCTGGCAGACAGGTCAGATAAGAACTGCAAGGTGCCTTGGCTCCTGAATTATGGAATGGCCCTCTACTGTGTCTCCCTTCTCCCCTTCATCTGTCTGGTGGTCTTCTGCCTTGCTTCTTCCAGGGCACTATGAAGCCTAAATAGGTTATTAAACATTGTGAGATTCTTGGAAAAAGAATCTCAGCATCTTTAAGTGCCTTTCGTTCATTCGAAGTGTATGACCAAATTGTAAATGAGCTTGTACAAGCATCAAAATGAGATGCAAAAATAAAATAGGAAAGGATGGAAAGCAGAAGAAACAAAGGATTAGAAATCATTGTTTAAGCCAAAGGGCTACCTCTTTCAAAAACTGAGGATATCTTTTAACACATACCCGAGCCATTTTAACACTTCATAGTTATACCCTTGTCAGTCTAGGGAGGTTGTACATGTCTGCCCATGGTTACTAGGCAGTGTCAGCAAATGCCCAAGTAGATCACCTGACTGTTTCATGTATCCTCCCTGCTTCCATTGTGTGAAAGCAGCCATCCCTCTTCCTGCTGATCACAGCCAAGTCCCCTGACAGTATTACCTCTCATGCTTCCCTTTTCATATCCTGGTTCCTAGGCACAGGAGTCTAAAGTACTCTGGTGGAAGTCCTAACTTGTAGTTAAATGACACCTGTTATGTCCATTTTGTAGAGGACGTCCCCTTCCAGGACCAGGGCCTCCAATCCTGTAGAGTCTAGAATTTACACTGCAGTGATGTATTTGGGATCACTTCTGCTTCTGCCTTTTGGCTCCTGGGCTCTTATGTTCTTCCTGTTGGAGACAGTGCCATAAAAAATCCTGATTTAATGGAGGTACTGTATCCTGAAGGATGCACCCATCCTTTCAGAGTGTTTCCTTTGAGCTAACATTTTCATTGCATACTCCAAAAGGCTGTTCTAGTGTTAGGCATGTAATATGTTTACTGGATCCCATAGAAATGAGCCAATTTCTGCATCTCTTTCCATGTAAAATGGGCACTCTGGTCAGATGCTATACTAATGAAGGTCCTATTCTACAGTCCTGTACAGTGGTGCTGGCGGAGGCCCCGCAGGTGGGAAAGGCATACCTGTGTCTGGAAGGGGTCTTTATCCCTGTGGCCAGGAATCATCGACTCTTCTACCTTCCATACAGGTTAGGAAGGCCTCACTAGGGGTGCCATTGAGGTCCTCTGATTCTCACATTGTCTACTCATTGCTTGTCAACAACTCTCCCTGGTTATCCTTCTCCAGGGAAACAATGCAATTTAGCAAAAACAAGCTAACTCCTCTGAGTTAACAGCATTGTTTTCTGAATATTCCAAATGCATGTATCCCCACACCAGCCCCAGCGTTCCCCTCTACCAGGTCATCACAAGTAAACTGTTCAGCAATTGTACCATCTTTGTTCCAAGATTCTTCCGTGTCCCACTTACCAGTCACAATGGCATCTTCTTGCCTTGCTAGGTAGAGGGTGAGCCAGTTCCAATCCCATTTTACTATTTGTTTTCTTAGGCTGTTCTTGAGGCTGCTGGAATTAACATGGGTCCTGTGAGAACTGGATGCCAAGATGGGATTAAACATGCAGGGGTTTTCTTAAGGGAAAGAGAGAGCCAGGGAGGACTGCGAGAACCCTCAGACCACTGTTGAAAATAAATCCAGATGTGGATAAGTTGAGACTTTTTAAAGGGATAATGACAATAAGGAAAGAATAGTACTGGGAAGGGGGAAATTTTCCCCTCTACCCCTTTTGAGTTCTTAGGGCTGAACTAATAATGAAATTGGCACAAAACCAAATTAACAAGAGGAAGAACAATTTAATACATGTGTAGTATAGATCATAAATGATGCTCAGAGAAATGAGTGAATCAAGCAGCTTTTTATAGTTTTCAGACAACAATACAGTTGTAAAGAATTGACAGGACAAAGAAACTTGTTGAAGAATCTAAGCAAAGTTTGGGCTTGGGCAGTATGCTAGTAAAACAAAACAAAACAAAACAAAAACAAACAGCAGTAAATAACAAGATTTGTTTATACATATTTGTCTGCTTTGAATTCCCTAACTCTGGTGATAAGGATATGTTTTGTAAGCCTCCAGGGGAAAGGAGGGTAACTTTCACATAGATTTATCTACTGCTTTCCTGGGGACAGGGAGATATAGCAGGGTGTTCTTTCTTGCACAAGAAGTTTCTTAAGAAATTGTAATTCAAAAATAATCAGTGTGCTTTTGTGGTGATATTTTGGGGCAGCCTGCCCTGGGCCCTGACAAGAGCCATAGGGAGAAGGCTCTGATCATGAGATCTACAAATGTCTCCATGGGCAGGCCAAGAGGGACTTGTCTTTTGCAGGAAGAAGTAAACAAGCCTAGAAATAACAGGGTGTTGTGGGAATGAGATAGAGGGGACTTGATGGGACAGTTGACCAGGGAATGTTCTTTCCTGAGGTCAGCAGATCATGGGGAGGGGCTGTTAAAGAGAGCTGGTTCTGTTGCCCACTGCTGAGGAGTGGCCAGATTTCATGAGAGAAGCCTGACTAAAGTTTGCTCAAGTCAAGGTAGCAGGCATTGTGTCTGGATGGGTTAGTGAGGACAATGAGTTCAGCAGATCATTTATCAGACAAAGACTAGGTTGGGAGGGTCTGGGTCTCACCTTGTCATAGGTGAACAAGGGGATCATCTGCAAGTTTGATCAAAATCATAGCAGAAGGGCTACTCTTTGTAGCAAGCTGGTTTCTGGAACCTAGCAGGGTGAGGATATTTCTGAGCCATTGCTGATTTCCAAGAGCGCAGGGCTTAGGTGAAGTTCAACTTTCTCCATGCGATGCCATGTCTGACCCTGAGTGAAGGGGAGAGGCAGAGGAGGTAGGAAGCATCCTAAACTACATGCAGCCTACAAAAGGTTCAGCAAAGCCACCAAGGGGTCCTTGAGTCAAAATTGGCCAATAATAGTGTTGACTTATCTCTCCCCAGAATGGCCCTGCCCTACCAACCCCACTTCAAATCAGCGATTAAAGGGAAGCTGCCTGTGGGAGGTGTGGCCTTGGTATAGAATTGAGCTGGATTTTAAAATGCAGCAGCTGGAGCCCTGGATCATTCATGTTTCCTGCAGAAAAAGGTCTGCCAGGTGCATGTTCCTGGCTATGGAGCTAGGATGGTGACTGCTCTTTGATAGGCACACAACTGCAGGCTTGGCTTTGCTCAGCCTTCATTAGAGATGTCTCACACTCAATATGGCCACATATTTTCAGAAAATGGGAAACTGTGAGAGCCTGGTGGGTTGACTCACTCTTCTCTCATTCTTACAGTTTCTCATCACCAGGGCCTGATTTTCCAAAGCTCTTCTGCTTCCTCCACACCAATCGAACTCACTAAGATAGCATTGAAAGCAGTGAGTTATCACCAGCATGATATACATCACAAACAAAGAATTCTTTGCAGCAGAGTCCATTCAACTAATGCTCCTGGATGTGTAATTTAAATATCTTACAATGATACATCAATAAAGCTGAAAAGATTAAGTATATTGCAAGAAACCCAGTGGGACAGCTAGTCTACTATTGTACATTAAAATAAAAAACCTACTGCTCATAGGCCAAATTCAGCCCCCAACCTGTATTTGAAAATGTTTTATTAGAACACATCCACACCTATTCACCTCAGTATTGTGTACATAGCTGCTTTTGTTTTAAATGGCAGAATTGAGTAACTGAGGTAACCACCATAAGGCCCACAAAGCCTAAAATATTTACCATCTGGCCCTTTAAAGACAATATCTGCTTATTCCTGCTGTAGAGGAAGATAAAGAAATATACACCCATCTAGTATTCCCATCATGCCTTCCCAGTTTCAAAGTTCATCGATGTATATTATTTGATTCCCATAACAATTACGAACCACTTTGGTAGCAATTGATACTTTTTTCATAAACCTTCAATGTTGGTGCTTTATCACTCCCCTCCCCCTTCTCCCTCCAGCTCATCTGGAACTCTAAGTTTCACAGGTGCCTCGGGAAATAGGTATAGCACTGACACTTCGGAGTACCTCATGGTCATCAGGTTGTTGTTAGGGCTTATTGTTTATCTTTTCCACTGTACTTACTAGTTATCTTAATTTGGGTTCCCTCAAAAGGTTTGGGGTATAAGCTGTGTCATTAAGAGGGGATCCCAGGAAGTGCTGGGAAGAGGGGAAAGTGTCAGGAAAGCTAATAGTGCTCTTAAAAGCCTTGACCTTGAGCAGTTACCACACAGTATTGGAGGCTCAGCCCTGGTCCTCCAAAAAACCAGTAGGTAGACAATACTCAAAACTATGCCCTTGGGGTATGAGGAGCCTGAGATACTTGTCCTCTATGTTCTGTCCCTTGTCAGTTTGAATGACCCCTAAAAGCTTTAACTCTCGCTAGTGGCTTTCTATAGGCAGAAAAAGGCATCAGACAGAGTGAGACTCATCAGGCTGCATGGGACCTGTCCGTCAAAGCTAGCTGACTTTTAGCGTGGACCAAGAGAGAAATATTGTACTGGCTTTCAACATTGCTGCTTAGTTTCTCAAGTTTTCTAACTTCCAAGCATCTCTTTGTAAAAAGAGAAAAATTCATGATATAACTTTCTATCGCTTGCTTTTTAAAAATAGTTTATTTTTCCAATTGGCATTCTCCTTGTAGTCAGCTTTCAACTCCTTCCAAACCTCTCTCTCTCTCTCATCAGTGTTGTAGAATTATAGCACCATAGAAGTTTAAAGCTAAAGAGGACTTTTAAGGTTTTTTTTTTTTTTATTCATAGATGCAGACAACCTAAAGTTTAATAGCTTCTCTTTTGTCACAGAAACTCCCTTACAAAGGGAAGTTCATTTAAAATTGAAAATGTATATATAAGTAGAATATAGTCCATTTTTTGAAACAGCTATAAAGTGACTGCATTTGGTGGGTCCTACTGTCTTCTTCCCAGTGCCTTCTCTGGGCACTGAGGAACAGCAAGTCACTCAAGGCATTTCTTCTGTCTGATCAGAGGAAACTGAAGTGCACAGGAAAAGACATCCTCCGTGATTTTAACATAGGGATACAGGCTTTTTTTTTTTTTTTTTTTAACCAATACATATTCCCGGGGATTTTCTCACACTGAGATAAGAAATCAATTGTCTAGTGATGCTTGATGTTGTATCAGATATGGTTGTCAGAGCTCATGATTTGGAAGGAAGGGGATCAAAGCTCTGTACTGCAAGGCCACCCAAATGGTCCCTTTGCCCAGCCTGCAACTGAGCTGCATCAGCAGGTGGAGGAAAGCACACATACTTGAAAAGTCAGCTCTCCTATTGACATGGTTGGTCTCCCAAAGGAGAAAGGGGATAATTTAAATGGTGGATTTTCTTGTCTTATACATGTATCGTCAGTGATTTTAGACCCTATGGGATTGTAGAAGAGTGCAGTCTCTGAAGATCTGAGGTTCAACTTTGTCTCCATTAAGAAACCCAGAAATCACTTACCAAATGAAATAATTAAGAGGAAGGTGCTTTCAGCTCTCAGATTTAAAGGAACGAGGTGACAAGATTCCCAAGTCTGTTTTCAGGAGTTATTTCTCTTTATATACATTGAAAAATAGAGCACTTTTTCTTTTCCCAGCTGCAGAAATTGGATCCATGTTCCCTTATGTAAATGACAGATTATTTCTCAGTCTCTCTTCATGTCTGACTTATCAAGTCTAGCTACATGAGAGCAGTCTCTGAATCACCCAGTGACTAAGAGTTGCTATTTAGGATGGGAAGAAAAATTACTAAAGACCCCCTACATTTGCTTTTTTTTAAGTTTAATCTGTCACTTATTTTTTATATGTCACTTATTGATGATAACATACTACACTTACATTATTTACTAAGTGACAATTGATACATTATAATAGATAGATAGATACTTAGCAGACACTCATTTTATTATCAGAAAAAAGCTATGGGATGCCATTTTGTTTCCAAGTACTGAAAATAAAAACAGGAACATGGGACAATTTGCATGAGGTCACATGGCCACTTGGTTGAGCAGCTTGGTTGGGTATCAGGATCTATCAGAGTCTGTGCTCTTAACCACTAAATCACACTGCCCTTTGTCTCATAGGAAACAATAAAGGCAACATATAAGGCTATATTCCAAATCATCAGCATTTATAATTATCCAGTCAGAACAGAAGTTGTATACATTTATAAGTTGTCAGTGTCCCTATCCATATGCCCTTAGCACCACATCACTTTGTGCTCATAGACTTCCAATTGCAAACACCTTGCTTAAGGACTTTCTATGGACTCTAGAGCTTGATAGTATGTGCCAGGCAGACAAGGTAGGCAGAAAATGCCTGGCGCTTCATACCCCTGACATGGTCAAAGATTGGCTGGGGTTGGTAGAAAACAGCCTTGTGGAGAACAACACTGAGGCATGCTCTATGTGCCCTCCCAGAGGTCCCAAGTGGCCTGAACCCCACCCACTAGCCTGATTATTAATGCACCAAGCACTGACTATACTCAGCTCCTTTCTTGGCTCAGTTCCCATTACCTCACCTGGAATCAACTCCCAAATCAATTTCTTATACTCACACCTTCATCAAAGAGCCTATTTCTGGGGGAGCCTAACCTAAGACAAATACCGTAAGTGATGTTTAACACGAGCACAAACCAGGGAATTGGTTGTTTATGTACCAGGTGTTTGCAGTCCTGAATTCAGTGTCCAGGAAAGAAGTCTTACGTGCCTAGCTGTGCAATATATGCTGTTATCTGTAAAATCAGGTATCAATAGCTACCTCATAGGTTTGGGGAAAGGTACAAGGTCTGCCATGTAATATGAAAAATAAAGACATTTATTGAAGGAAATAAAAGAAATATTGTACATGTGGCATTGATGCCTCTGTCCCCTTCAAAGCAGGCATCTTGGGACCTCACACAGTTTTCCCAATCACCATCAGATGCCCTGTCATATTTTCCTGAATCTCATTAATGGCCTGAAATCTCTTCCTTTTCAAAGGTTATTTTAGTTTTGGGAAAATCCGGAAGTTGTAGGGTGTTAAATCTGGGCTGTAGGAGGGCTGAGTCACTTGGATGATTTGATTTTTGCCAAAAAACTCTGCATGAGACATGATGCATGAGTGGCTACATTGTCATGAGGAAGCTGCCAATCACCAGTTGCCCATAGCTGAGGCCTTCTGAATCATCTGAATAGTTTCCATGGAGGAATGTTAAAGCTTAATGCAAAATTTGATGCAGATTCATTGCTTTACTTGGTCAGTCATTTTGAATGAGATGGCCACACCGTACACATGCTCACTCAGCAGCATCTACCAGTACCACTGACCAGTACAGTGAAGTCATCATTGTTCACACATGCACATTCCAATTCACTCTTCTTGGCTTCCAGACTGTATTGATGTTGTGGAAACCATTCTCGTTATATTGACAATGGCTGAACTTTTTCTGAACAGACCTCATACATGATTCTCTTACATGAGCTTTTTTGCTCAACAATATCAGGTTGTGTTTGAAACTAAATTTGATGAGAAGTTAGATTGATACATCTGTCCAAGCACTAGCCCACAGAATGTCTTCCCTCCCCACAAAATGACCATGAAGGGCCCAGCCATTCCTCCCAGCTCCCAGTCCCCAGCCTCCAAGGACCATTACTACCATTGTCTGCTGGTTAGAACAAGAAGACCATTATTGCTGGGTTAAATTATAACATGAATTCCAAGTCATCTTAAATGGAAAAATACTTTCCAAAGCTTGAAGGAAGAAGGGAGCATATTATTAGCAAAGTAATAAAAGTCTTCTGAGTCAGTCTAATGACAAAGGAAAGCAATGTACAAAAGGTGTTGAAGGATGTGAGGAAGTGAAGGAAAGCTCTAAAAACAAAACCCAAAAGATCTGGTTATTTAGCCCCACTAAGCCCCAGTTTATCCATCTGTGAAATAGAGATAAGAGGGACTCCCAAGGTCGTAGAAAACAATGAACATTAATGCAGTGCCAGATACATGGTTGTTCACTCAGTGACATGCAATCCATATTGTTACCAGTATTTCTATTTGGCTGAAACTACATAAACTAGCCTCCTATCATCCACAAGATTATGAAGTCGTTTACATAATTATGTTGGTTAATTTACACGGACTGTTGTAATAGTCTTTATTATGCTTGGGAGCACTAGAGTTCAACAATTGGGCCTCGTTGCTCTCAAGTTCCATTAGTTGTAGCTGCAGGATGTATTGGGTAGTAATCCAGTGCATTTTCTACAGAAACGGGATGTTGCAAACAGTCTATTTATTTCTTAGCGCTGCTGTAAGACATCGTCTTTTGAAGAGGAAGATGCAGGGTTCTGATTTAAAGGAAGTTGGCTGTGCAAATTCATCCTCAAGAGCTACTGGAAATCAGTTAAATTGGGTCTTCACTGTGGAATCTGAGAAGGGCCTGTGGTTACAATGGCTGCCTTGGGCAGAGTAAAGAAGGTTAATGTCTGTCCCGCTGCTTCCTGGAATTCGTTGGCTTAAAATAGTTTTCTTAAAGCAAATAAGATGAAAGAAGCTGAGCAGGAGGCTGCAGTTTTTGATGGTCTGCAAGGGCCAACATGCACCCTGCTTTCCTTTCCAGGAGATCACCGGGAAAATTCCCGCGAGACCCACTGTCACTGTGAGTCCACTGCCTCAGGAGAGCCTGGCGCATGTATTTCCTGCATAAAATATTTTACCATGGCCCTCAGTGACTTTGTTTTATAATAATATTTCTACAAATATAATTATTTTTGTTATATTTAAAAACAATAGCTCTGGCTAGTGTGGTGCAGTGGATTGAGTGCCAGCCTGTGAACCAGAAGGTCACCTGTTAGATTCTCAGGCAGGGCACATGCCTGGATTGTGGGCAAGGTCCCCAGCTGGGGGCCCATGAGAGGGAAACCAATCAATGTATCTCTGGCATACTGATGTTTCTCTCCCTCTCTTTCTCCCTTCCTTCCCCTGTCTCTAAAAATAAATAAATAGAATTTTATTGAAAATAATTTTTTAAATGAAAAAATAAGAACTATAGTGCAGCCATGTGCCACTTAAAAATTGGGATACATGCAGAAAAGTGTTCTTAGGTGATTTCCTTATTGTGTAAACATTATAGAATGTACTTATATCAGCCCCAATGGTATGGCCTACTACATACCCAGGGGATGTGGTGTAGTCTATGGCTCCTAGGCTGCCAGGCTGCACAAAACAACATGAGATGAAACCAAGCACAAGGGAAAATGATGCAATCAAGAGATGCAGTAAATACAAGATGGATGAGGCTGCTGCTAGCAAGGCAGGATGTACTGTCTTACAGAAAACTTTTCAAAATAAGTAGAAAGAACATACTCAAAACTAATGATAACAAGTAATATAGTACATAAGCCAGTAATTCATTTATTATCATTATCAATTGTGGATACCATGTTTTTGTACGACAGGCAGCACAGGTTTGTTTTTCCCAGGATCTCCACAGATATGGGAGGAATGCTTTGCACTATGATGTTAGGACAGCTACAGCCCCACTAGGTGATAGAAATTTCTCAGCTCCATTGTCACCTTATGTGACCCCCTTCTTATGTAGCCTGTCATTGCCTGAAATGTTATACACTACTTAATCTCTCCCTCTCCCTTTTCCTCTCCCTCTCCCCAACCTCTCTCTCCCTCTCTCACACACGCACACACACACACATTCCCAGACCGATTGTATAGTTCTTACTTTGCCTAGCAGCACAATATTCCATGAAGTAGATATTGCCACAACTTTCTGCACTATTCTACTAGTGGCAGACATTTAATTTGCTTCCAAATTGCTTATTTTTGTAACTGTTATGGAAATGAGCATCTTTCTCTATGGGATTTTTTTCTACCTTTGGGATTTTTCCTTCTGAAAGATCCTGTTAGTTGGATGATAAGAGCAGAATATGTGACTATTTAGAGGATGCTAAGGGGGTAGGTTTAGTGGAGGAGACAGGGGCAGCATCCCAGAGTGGGGAAGAAATCCCAAAAGTTGAGTTGTGAAGTGTTTTGTGGATGAAGTGACCATTTGTGTCCATATCAGCTGAAACAGAAATAAAATGAAGGCAGAAAATTGACAACTGGGAATTTCAGACTCTGCAGCAAACACCTGGGTGGGCAACTATGAGCTCAGACAACCACAATTCCCACTCTCCTAAAAGGGAGTTGTGGGAGCCCATGATCAAGGAACCATGCAGAATGTCTAATTATAATGTGAGATAATTGCTCTCATGGAAAGAAATATAGTTCCATGAAAATATACTTCTAAAACAGAACATGACTTAGGCTTGGAATGCCAAAACCATGCTAGACAAAAGAGACAGTTTATACAAAGTCCCTGAGGAGGAAGTGAGTAGGGCACTTTGGAGAACCGCAGGTCAGTGAGCCTGGAACCAGGCAGAGTTCTCACCATGCTACCTGCTACTGAAAGGGCAGAAGGGCCAGGTCGCACACAGTCTCACCATCCTAGGGAGAGACAAAACCAGGTGTTCATTTTAAAAAACTGACTCTGCTTACAGTGTGGAAGGTGAATGAAAGTAAATCGGTGCTTCAGTGGCAATCACAGAAGACCCTGAACAAAGTTGGGGGGCATGGAAGTTGCCATATGTATCTCTTCAAATATCTTCCACAATATCTGAGTCTGAGGCTGCTGGTCATTTAGCAATACTGTCCATGTCATACCAGTGGTGTTACTGGGAAGCAGGTGAGAACTGTGTGCAGGGTGGGTTCTTGGAGGAAGAGTAGCAGACTTAAAAACTTTTTCATTTTATCTCAGACTCGGAAGCAACCATCACAGCTCTGTACCCACCATTTGCAGCACGTTGATTTGTAGACAGGGCTTTTTTATAACCTGTCATTTAAGTTCCAGAAATTGGGGACTGAAAATCTTAAGTAAATTTCTCAGTGACGAGCCACTAACTGCAAGGAAATGGTCAGCCTAAAATAATGATGAAGAATGTCGGGTATGTTCTGGAGGAGACTGATTGAGATGCTTGACAACTTGGCTTTTACTTCTTTTATGTAATATTTCACTTTATATTCAGCATGAGGAAAAACCCAGCTGAAATGCTAGGATCTGAGGTGGAATAATAGGCAGCACTCTACCTGTTGCCATTAACTCAAATTGACCTATGTGAGAAGGGTGATTCATTGTTACGCAACAGAAAAGGCCATAAGCCAGCAAGCTTTACTTTCAGGTGCATTCAGGAATGCAAAGAATGTCATCCACACTCACCTCTCTTCTTAGGTGTTGTTGACATGTGACATCCCTTAGATTGGCCAAGTTTGTGTTATACCCGCTGAACAGCCCCAGCATAAAAAGAACCTCTTCCCAGTAATTACACCTGAACTCTCAGGAGTGATTGATCCACATTCCCCCAGTGAAGGTTACAAACCCACTCATGAACCAATAAGGTGCTCCTGTGCTGGGTCACCTGCCTGGGAGCCAGGAGCGGTATCCGTTCCAGCAAAACCAAGGGACTTGTGATTGGAAGGAAGTGTTCTCCAAAGGAGTTTTCTGGCCCTGCAAAAGGGTAGATGTCCATTGTAGAAGATAATGAAGCTCCACTTCAGCAAGTATGTGTTTGGAAGCTGTTCTATGTGCCCCTCCTCTTATTTTAAAAGAATTCATTAATTTATTCACTCAATTATTTATCTGTTTATTCGCTCACACACTACTTTTTCTCCAGAAAGAATTGCAAAGAGCTTACAAGGGTGCATTTCACATGCACTGCAGTATGAATTAAAGATGGGGCAAAAAGGAAAAGTTCACAAAGGTAAGAGAGAAAAAAAGAGGTCTGATGATACATAAATATCCTAAACAAGCTACATATTTAGTTGGGGCTCTTTGATAGTCTAACAGGGAAGATATGTCAGATCCCCATTCACAGGGATTATACTTTTTAAGTGATGCTTTTACACTTCCCCACTCCTGGAAACCAGATCAGCCAGGAATTTTCCTTGCAAGATATGGTGACCAGCCTCCAGAACAAATAGCACAGGGACCGGTGGCACGTTTCATGGGGCTTTTTTGAGTTATAACCTTTGGCGCATTCACACTCCTTCTCCAGTATAATTCTGTCAAAGCAATTCGGAAGGGAACAATTTCTTTTAAAGAATTGTGTTTTTAAAAATGGCAGAGTTGCTCTGAAAAAGAATTTTGCAATCCTTCTTGAGACTGGTGTATACAAGGCTCAGTGTACTGGTAATAATAATAATAAAATAATAATAATAGCTGTAAGAACAATAATAGTAACAATATGATTATACTCACAATGATCATTTAGTGACATTGTGCCAGGTGCTAAGTGTTTGTATGGATTATGGCATTTAGTCCTCAAAAATGCCACCAAGTTCTAATACTATTATCATTACAATGAAGTTTTACTTTATGCAAATTTCAAATAGAAAGGCATAAGGAAATGCACAACTTTTGAAATAATGTGAATCCCACTTTACGTGCACCCCTATGGGAAAGTTAGTCTTGAATTATGCAAATTTTGAAGTGAGAAATCTTCAGGAACCCATTCCTAGTATAAAATGCTACAGTCCTATAGTCTCATATCACAGTAGTAAACATTTGGTTTGAACAAAGTCCAATAATGGTACAATTAATGAAGTCTGAGTTCAGATTTGAACCCAACATTCCACCAGGGTTGGTGGCTGGGCAGATGGTTCTCCAAATTCCCTTTTATGTAAATCTGAAACAGACTAATATTCACTGCATAGCAAATGATTTTTTAACTGAACTATTAAGCCAGTTGTGTTGAGATACATGAGTTGTTTTCTCAAGAAGTGCACATTTCTCAGAAATGACAAATGGAACACGTAGTAACTACTGTTTAAAATTGTACCCCCTTGCTTTTCCAAACTGCTTTGAAAGAAGAGAGAAGGGGCACCCCTGTACATACCTGAGATAACGGAGGACTGGATCTCAGCACTTGCAACCATCTTTGCCCAACGAACAATAATGCAAAGGAACTAAAACACCTTTCCCCTCTGGAGTTGCCACTGAAAGGAAAGCAAAAACCCTTTGGAACCACTCCAGAATAGGTGGAAGGTCTGTATCTGTTGAGACTTTGAACAGAAGAACAAAGGTCTGATTTTATAAGGAGAGAACTGAAACCAATGAGTGCTGTTGTAGATTGCAGAGAGAGGCAGTAGAATAAAACATGGGCCCTCTTAGTCTCAGATGAATGCTTCATGCTCATCTTAAAAGAACCAAAATTGGGCCCAACCCGGAGATGAGAGTAACCTTTGATTTAGGCAAGGGCCTAAAGCTATGTGCTTCTACTCTGCTGCTCAGTGACAGAGTATTTTAGAGTCACCCACCCTGGAGTTGTGTTTATTGTTTTAGCAGCTTCTCCAGAAAAATCTCTGAAGTCCCAGAAAGGAAATTCATTCTTTCATGGGCCACCACATTAGCTGAAGCTGCGTTTCTCTGCTCACCACTTACAATGAGAGCCTAATAGTAGAGGACAGGAGAGGCTAGGGAAGCAGGAGGGCCATTATGCTGTGGTTTGATGTTGGTGCTTTGTTCCTTTTGCATGCCTGGGTGACCAGCCCAGTCATTTGGACCCCACGTTGTTCTGCTGCTGAAGCCGTTCTCATTCTTTCAAGTTTGCTGCTACCCAGAAGGAGAACAAATTGGAGATAATGGAAGAGATGAGAAATAATCATGCCAATTATTGTCTGACTTTTCTTGGCAATTTATTTGGCTTTGCATTTTGTGCCTGGCCAAGGATAAAATTATGCCCCAGCTTCTTCTCATTCATCTTCAGACACATCTGATGGAAAGCCTCAGTCTTTGCTTTATTTGAAAGAAGTGATTTTGCCATCCTGATATTTGTGACCTCGCAAGGCAGTTACTCTAGATGAAGTAAGGGCTGCTCAAAATTTGAGTAGAAGAGGATAGGGAAATTGATTAACTGGTCTAGGAGTATTTCTGCAGCCAAATATATGTTATGACTATATAAAAGCAAAATGCTTGCACCCAGTTTCTCATTTCTTTTGGATCCCTGCCCAGTAAACCACTTTAATTAAAGACTGATTTCCATTTTCCAAATCTTCTCATATCTTTGAAGTACCCAAGCCCAGCTGCTGAGTGTTATGGTTCAGGAGAGAGAGAGGAAGGAAACATACCCTTTAAACCTAGTCTTTCTTAGAGTCACAGGGTAGCATGTAGATGTCATCATAAATTTGTTCTAACAAATGCACATCAGAGATGAATGGCAGAACCTGCATTTTATGGAAGGTTAGGACAGTATGGTTTTAAATCCATGTGAGTTTTAACCAGATTAATCTGGGTTAAATCCCTGATCTACACTTCATGTTTGACATTGAATAAGCTACTTTCACAGCTATCTGCAAAATGTTTGTCACAATTACCATTGTTTTCATTGTAACATGTGGGATATAATGGCTACTCAATAAATGGTAGTTTAATTACATCTACTGTCATTTTATTTATGAAGTGTGATTAACTAGAGATACAGTGAAAAATCCCCAGGGGTCCTTAGTTAATACCAATTCCCTTAATAAGGAGGAGTTTCTCTGGTGATCCCATGGACTTTTCATATCCAGAATATAGAATCCCTGGCATTGACTGCTTACTTTCTGATACCTTCTAATTCAAACATGGAAATAGAAATCTGTTCTGCTAGTTTATCTGGTACCTTGCTTTTCTGCTCCCTCGAAATACCTTGACCAACTTAAGAATTTGACATATCATCATACACACAGGAAATCTCTGGAATTCCCTGATCATTAGACTCAACCCTTCTGAAGGTTACATCATTCTTTATTCCCCATGGTGACCCCCATGGGGAGAGAATGGTGCTGAGATGCTGCCATCTGTTGGTTTTATTAAAACTGGGAGATAGTGGATTGGATTATCAGCCTAATGATGAGCATTAGCTAGCACAATAAACTACCTATTACATGATTATGCCTGTCTGCATTTGTGCCATATGTGTTCCCTGTCCATCTAAGAAGGAGTTTTAGGATGGGAAGGAAGAGATGCTAACAGGTAGCCCTAGTTTCTGATGGACCACATGATTTTGAATGAACCTTTGCTCTTGGAGGCTGTTTTGTCTCTCAAAAGATGATGATAATAACTTCCAACTCTGACCTGTCACCTGTCATTGTGATCCTGGAGTAATCACAGATGCTTTAATATCCCTAAAAACTGTTTGTACATTGGTGTCTTTCATGGTAATTTTTCAGATTCAAATGGATTGACTGCCCATGACATTTTTTGGATGGTTTTCCCAAATCTGTTTATAATTGCCAATAAATTCATGTTCAGTTGTTGAAATTAAATAATATGATTCATCAGGACTTAGCTTTCTCTAACACATTGTCTTCGATCTGCTTCAATTTCTTAGAAGTCATTTTTAACTCATGCGAATTTCTTCCTTCCTCCATTAAGTGCCGAAAAGATGCTTTTGTACCACAATAAAAGATAGTGCTCATTGCTGTGCTAATTTCTGTTCATTTCTTTAACTTCACCAATTCATCGTTCGCTCCCAGACAGTGCTTTTTAGATAACCATTAGATAGTCCTGGCTGGGTATATTGAAGGCTAAATACTTTCAACACATAAAAATATCTTTGTGGGCTTCATTTCCTGGTGCTTTATTTCTGGTTTTTTTTTTTTTTTTTTTTTTTCCTCTCTCTCTCTCTCTTTTATTTTTTCTTCTAAGCCTAGGTAAAGTAATAAAAGTTTGTATTTTCATGCTATTTATTTTGCATCTCTTAAGCTAGCTTGAAGACACGCACATGACAATTAGTCTTCAGACTTCAAAATTAAGCAAACTTTGTGTGAATTCCAGCTTTATCATTTTCCTTCTTTTAAATGGTGAGCAAGTGACTTAACCACTGGGGAACTAATAATTCCATCATCTAAGAGCTGTTCTCAAAAATATATAAAGCAACAGACACAAAATGCACAGTACCTTAAGTGGTCGACTTGACGTTAGTTTCTTGAGAAAGTTTTCTTAAGTTGAAGGTATTTAACTGAATTGATATCTGTAGATTGTAAAGGGTTGATTAAGATATGCAGGTGATATTTTTAGGATCAGAATTTCCTCCCCTTTAATTTCATTTTAAGAAGAATTTTTCTTTTTACTTTTTTAAGGAAAGGCTCTTGAATCAGCTCATGTATCTAGCAGTGATTCTGAAAACTCTAATGAATTTTTAAACTATACATGTGTTTAAAATTTAAAAAGAAGTGGAGAGTATTTGGCAATAATGGTAGAGATTTGATCAAAACCCCAAATATTTTGAAAGCTAATGTAGCCCATACCTAGATTATTTTTAGATCTCAAAAGTCCAGTTATTTAATCTCAATCAAACTGCTTGGAGCTTCCATTTCTAAATAAATGAAATGATAATAAATTATGAGCCAAAAATTAAAATATACCCATTTAAGGAAGAAAATGGAAATTTGATGGGAAATGAATGTGAGTTTGAATAAAATGAAAATATCAGTTGTCTCCTTTGATTTTCAGCCCCAAGTAAAATGAAGGACTGAAGTGGAGCCAGCAAAAGTGCCCTTGGTTGAGGTCTTCATCCATGGCAAGTAGATTACAATCATTCAGGGATTAAGGGAGACATGGGAAATTTAAAGGCTGTTAACTTGACCATGACTATCTATAATGACGTAGACTCCCCTCCCAGGGATTGTCCTATTTTATTTCATGCTGCCATTACCTCTTTCTTACATGATCCCAGAAAATGTAATCTGGATAAAGTGTGGAATAATTGATTGTTGCTGATTGAATCGGTGATTATGAAAAAGCCTCATGTGTGTCAGGTCCTGAGTCAAGAAAGGCATAACCTCTGTCTTGAAGAAAACTGCGATGTTTCAGGTGACAACATTTCAATAAGGAATGTACACAGCAGACCACAGCAATTAAATAAAGACTGTTACAAGATCAAGGAGAAGCCCAGTGCCATGGGGAGAGTGCAGATGGGCAATCACAAGAATTGGATTTTAATTTGAGTTCTGTTACTAATTAGCTCTGTGAATTTGGATACATAATTTTCCTTTTTGCTTGTCTGTCACTCAGTCTTGAAAATGGGTAGCCAGAGGAAAAAAACACAACACAATCTCTAAGCTTTTTCCAAGTGCTTTTTTTTTTTTATGTCTTTCTACCTATTATCTCTAAATAATTTTTCTTGATGAAGAGAATTCTGTAGTAGCTTAGAAAGTTTGTGAAAGTAGGACTGAAACTCCTCAAGGGATGGGTTACTGGACGGGGAAATTAGGCAGAAGGGTGCTGCTAAGATAGAGACCAATCTTCTCAAGTTGTCAGTATTGATCCCGGCCTTGACAAATGATTGCTGCCCTCATAGACATGGTACAAATGAATTGAAACTAATGAAGTGATGCTTTTCTAAAAGGAAACATAGCACACTGCATTCAGTTTCATTCCAAGTTACTAATAAATTCACTGAACTCACTAATCTATGTACTTAGCAGGATAGAAGTCCCTAGGTAGAGATATGATGCAGTGGTTAGTATCTGCCCAAGAGTCTTCATTTTTCTGAGGCAAGCAGAAATTTAGTTATATGGTCATAAATTATTGCATTTTTATTGAAGTATAACAAGCATACTGAAAAAGGTGCAAAGCATAAGTATATACTTCAATGCATTTTCTTAAAGTGTGCATATCCATGCAACCAGCACTACCTAAAACACAAGACATTATCAGCCCAAAAGATCCCTCAGGCCAGTTCCCCCAGTCACATACCTTTACCCTCTACCCTGATTTCTAGCAGCATAGATTAGTTTACATGAACAAAATCATATAGTAGATACTATCTGTATCTGCCATCTTTCTCTTGTGATTCTGTTTGTGAAATTCACTCATGTTGTTGCCTATAGCAATAGTTTGAAGGCATATGCATGGTGTATACTATAAAATGGTATTGATGGGTTGTGGGTTCAGCTTTAGTAGCTACTGCAAGCATTAGCACAAATGTGGAACAATTGAAATTTCACTACTGCTTGTGGGAGGTAAGTGAGTTGCTCCATGTATGGGCTAATACTTGTTTGTTTCATTCTGGCAGCTTAAGTATGTATGGAGTGGTACTACATTGTGATGTTGATTTGCATTTTTCTGATGACTAAAGACCTGGAGCACATTTTCACCTGTGCATTGGTCTTCCAGAATCCTCTTTCCTGAAGTGTCTAGATGTATAATTAACCACCACCTCCCTGCATTGGTTTAGCCATATTTTCCTAATTAATTTGTGGGAATTCTTTTTTTAATATTATTGTTGTTGTATTACATCCATCCCCTTTTTGCTCCCCTTTTTGTGGGAATTCTTGATATAGTCTCCTTTGTCAGAAAAATGCATTGTAAGTATTTTCTCTGACTCTGTCGCCTGCTTTCTGCACTCATTGATCAACCTTTATGGTTTGTGCTATTAGGCCCAAATGAAAAATTCTTGGCTAAACCTAAGATTATGTTATATTTTCTCATGTTTAGATTGCAAATCTATTTTTTGTGTATCATGTAGGATAAGGTCAGATTAATTTGATCCTCATGTATATCCAATTGACCTATTAACTGAAAACACAATTCTTTCTTCTTTACACTGACATTTTGCCTTTGCTATAAATTAGTCTGTTCCTGCTGCTATTTCCAGTCTGTTGGTCTATTTATCTCTGTCTGTGCTGGTGCTTATTTATTACATTAATTATTGTAGTTTTATAATGAACTTGATTTCTGATCATTTAAGTTTTACAGCTTTGCTGTTCTTTATGATTTTCTTGAACCTTTCACATCCTCATATTTTCTAGAATCAGCTTGTTAGTTTTCATTTTAAAAAATCTGGGTTTAGATTGGGATTGCACTAATACATAGATAAGTTTGGGGAAAACAAATTTAAATAGTAAATCTAACCTATACACATAGTAAATATCTTCATTTTTGGATATTCTTTAATTCTCTCAATATTAAAAAATTAATATAAGCATCTTTCATATCATTCATTAAATTTATTCTCATTTATTTCTGGTGATTAAACTATTTTTTTGTTTGTTGCTGGTATATAAAACTTAATAATTATTTTATATCCAGGATCTTGCTAAATTTGTTTAGAATTATAATATTTAATAGAAATTAATTGACAGTTAAACAGGAGTGACTACATTACTCACAGATCTTTCATGAAGCAGTATAAAGTGGTGATCTTTGAAGATAATGTGCTTTAAAGGCAGATAGATCTCAGTTTAAGCTCTGGCTTCTACAACTTCTACACTTGGGCAAGTCACCTTATTTTCTCATCTGTAAAGCACCTACCTATGGCACCTACCACATTAAGTGCCATTGGAATATAGTGAAATAATTTATGTTGTGTTTAGCTTAAGTCCTGGCAGTGTGGGTTTTTCACTCAATTAATGGAAGCTATTAGATGTTAAGTATTGAAAGGCCATTTGATACCTTATTCATAGTTTCAGGGTCCTTTGTTTCCCCTGTTGGCTATATTGCTTTCTTCAAAGCATTTTTGATGTTGTAGGACCAGTCAAGATATAAAATAATGTTAGGTCATGAAAATTTTTTAAATGCACACCCATTTTAAGACTACGTGAGTTGTGTGAAAAGAAAAAAGAAAACCTACCCACAAAGCAGTATCACCTACCTTTCTCTGCTTCTGCCCTTCAAGTCTATGAGGGAGAGAGCAAGGCATTTTTTAATTTGACTTCTGTCTCCTTAGGTATCAGTAAATCCTTGTCTCCATCTGGTCCTATTTTCTTCATACAGGACTAAGACTTCTTAGATTTTACTTTCTTATTTTAATAGCAAATGTAATAATTCCCATCAAGAGAGTTGTTTAAGGTTCCCTAGGGCTGATTTCTCTAGTTACCTAACTATTCCCAGCATCAAACACCTTCATCCATCATTCTTTACTCAACTGGACAGTGTACATGAGTAAGATTAATAAGTTAAACAGATCTAGAGTTTAGTATGTCAGAGTTCATTTGTTGATTAACTATTACAAATGCAATCACTTAATATATGGACTTTTGTCACTGGTTTTTTTCCACTTAGGGCAATGTTTTGAAGGCACATCCAAGTTGTAGCCTGTTTAGTACTTCACTCATTTTTATTCTGAATAATATTTTATTTTATGGATATTACACATTTTGTTTATCCATTCATCCTTTAATAAGTCATTTTCATTTCTGGCAATTGTGAATTATGATATTATAATCATTTGCATACAAGTTTTTGTGTGGACATAGATACATGTTTTCATTTCTCTTAGATATATATCTCAGAATGGCATTACTAGCTCATTTGGTCACTCTATTTAATCATTTGAGGAATTACCAGACTGTTTTCCAAATTAGCTGTTCTATTGACACTTTCAGCAGGTTTTGTCTTTAAAAAAAAATCTCAGCAAGCATTTTTCTTTCCAAATTGACAGAAACATAATCTACATTGTAGCTGAAGTACACTCTGAGCCTTATAATCAACCAATCACTATTTAAATATTGTACCTATGTGGAAAAATAAGCTCAGAACCCAAGACTTGACACGTGGACCTCTGTGATACAACTCATCTTTAACTGAGGACTTCCTGTACATAAGTGATACACTTATGCATCTGAGGAAAGCACTCATGACTGAAATTAGATTAGAATGATCCAGAACTAATGAATTTTAGGACATGAACTCCCATTTCATATGGGCCTTAGTGGAAAAACTAACATCCTTTTCAGAGAAATAAACTTTCAAGATGAACTGGAGAAACTTTGAGCAAAATGTTAGCTCCATGCCAAGATTCCACATCAGTTCAGCATTTTTTCAACTGTGCTTTAATTTCTTTTGTGTATAAAGGAAGTAATTAAATTGAAAAAGTGTGCAGTGGAAAGAGGGTCTGATACAGAACATTTCCAGCAGGAGGGAACATTACAATTCAAATTGAGGCTACAACACTTTCAAGAATCTATGCTCATTGCATTTGACCATAATGAGGTTACTGTCTTACTTTTTCCAGGCACAAAAACAGGGGAGGTTTTGAGATCAAAAGTATTTTCATAGGGCTTGTTTCTCTTGCTCTACTGTTTCTTCAATCACAATGGTTTGTTCTTAGATATTTTTATGTCCCACAAGAAGATAAATCAATTACATTCTTTTTCCTATAAGCCACCATCTCCTGTGATATGAAAAGTTGGTTTGTCTCCTGTTTCATGTTTGGGTTAGAGTTATAAATGTAGTAAATTATTCTAGTCTTTTTTCTTCTTTGTGTGAAGAGTAAATTATGCTCTGGATAAATGTCTCTTCACCCTTACTTAAGACTGATTAGAAATGAAATGCTGCTGAGAAGAGATGTGCTCTCATTGCTGTATTAAGTATAATTTCACTGTTCTCTATAGTAATTGTTTCTGTCATATTTCTTGAAGAAGCCAGTTGAGACTTGTTGCAATAAAGAAGATAGAAACTTTTCCAAATGTCAAAATTGAAATTTCTTCTCCTTGTCTCTTAAAAAGCATAAATTTTAAAGGATATATTTTCTTTTCTAACACTTTTAACTTAACCAACGCAGAAATATTCATTTTTCAGGCAATGTTGGGCTAAGACTAAACATTTCTTTTAAAGCTGAGACATTCAAACTCTGGGGGCTATAAACTGGGTTTAGGGAGCAAATGGGAGTTTATACTAATCTCCCTCATGCTGCCCAGTCAGCAAGAAGAGTTTAACACTCAACATGGAAGAACTTTCCAGGTAGTTGTAAAGAGTTCCTATCCTGACACACTCACTGAACAGGGGGCAGATTCTAGGGAGTGTGGGGGTAAAAACACTTCCCTTTTACCTACTAACACCTGTGAAAGAGGCTCTACTCAGGAAAGACCTCTTCTTTCATTCCCATATGATTATGTTTTTTAATTTGTAAAATTCCTTATATACTCCGTATGTTGCCTTGCCCACACAGCCATAAAAGTGAGGAATATAAAGATGACCATCCCCCTTCAACCTCCTATGTACACTTACCCTAAGTTTGGTGTTTTTAAACAGTAGCTAAAGCACATCAACCAACAGGGCTCCTAGCTTTAGAGGAGTTTATTTTTCATTACGTCTTTGGGGAGTTTTATAAAAGTATAACTCAATTATGATAATGTATATAACTTATGGTGTGAGTTAAACTCTATGTGTATAATTTTAGATAATCCTTAAAACAGCCCTAAAATACAGAGATGTAGTCCAGACTATAGTCCAAAGATGAGGAAGGTTACACAGCTAGTAAGGGGCAGAATTCAGACCAGACCTAGGTTTTCTGATCCTAAGACCCCTGCCCTTCCCACCCTCATGTCACTTTCTTATCTTTATCCTTTATATAGAGATACTTGATGTTGACTCTCACTTTAAATCTATAATTAGTATGAAGGAAACCATGCCAAATCATTGGGGCCTTTTCTTATTGAACGGTCAACTCTTATTTTTGAAAACTCTCTTTGAGTTTAATCATCAAGGAGATGGTAAGTTGATTTCAAGGGCTCCTTGGCATAATTCTGGGGCAAGTTGAGTCAGCTCATTCCCAGCATGGGCATCGAAATCCGATGATTACTTTCTTCAAGGATGAGAAAGGTTCCAGCCTCTTCACCCAGATTTCTTAATGAAGCAGAAAAAGGGGCAGAACTGGGTGGTCAGGTGGTTCAAGCCAGAGCTTTCTAGAAAAGTGGTGGGAGAATGGAAAACTTTGTTTGAAATAAAAGATTGCTTGTGAGTCTTCTAATGCCATCAGGCTTTTAGAACCTGTGCATTTCACCTTCATAAGGGCCATCCGGCTTTTATGGTTGTGGGGTAGGGGAAGGGTTAGAGAGGTATTAAGCAGGACCCTTTCAGTTGCAAGTGCCAGAAAACACAGTAGAAACTGGTTTATGCAAAAAAGAGAAATTTGAGGGCCATTTAGGTGACACCTTCAAGGACAGGGTGCCTTGTCAAGCATGGCTTCACAAACAGCTCCTACTGTGACACTAACAGTTGATTCCTTTTTGCCTTTACCTCTTGCTGCATTAGTTCCCTTGTTGGATGAATCCTTCTCTTTAAAGAGTAGAATAATATAATGGTCACTCAAATTCAAATAGAGTGGAAAAAGGAAGCATGTTTTCCCGATAGCTCAATCAAAATCCTAGAATTGAGTCTGATCTGAACCAATCACTATGGACAAGTTTTACAGGAAGACAGTGGCAAGATGTAACGGAAAAAGAGCATTTAGCAAAAGGTGATTAGAGTCCTAGACTGGAGTCACCTGATCTAGCTTTCTGTTATAGGACCTTCAGTAAGTTCATTTACCTTTCTAGGCCTAAATTTTGCTCTCTGAGAAATGGGGGACTAACTCACACCTAAGGAATGTTCCAGATCTCATATGTGATAGTTTTTGATTTGTGAAATGCTCTGTTGAGATTTAAAGATATCCAATTATATAATTCACAAAAATTCTAAGAGTTTTAGGTAAAAGGTACATGTTTAACCATTGTGACTATGGGACCTAGGAAAAGGAAGGAGGAGGGGGTAGCTTGACTATAACCAAAGGAATTTAAAATTAAAGAGCTGTCTAGTCCAGTGAAATTAGAAACTATTAACAGAAGTTTGATGAATGTATCATGGCCAGCTTAAAATAACAAATACTCACTAAAGCAAAATCATAAGATAGTATGTACCAGTGACCACCATTAAAATAAGATATTACACTATTGTACATTGTCATAAAGGAATTGCATTCCCAAAATATTAACGCAAAGCTTTCTTCATTTATCTGGACAACCATTATTCATTAAAAATTAACTCATACTCCATTTCTTCTGGAAAAATAAAATACTTCTTTGCAACTATTAACTAGATCATGTTCTGCATTTTGTCATTATTGGTGCTGCCTCTACTATTTAGTTTACTTTTTTCAACATGAAATCTTTCTCACCTCTTTTGTGTGGATGTTTATGGTATACCTATAGATAGAGTCATTCTGGACTTGCTTTCACAGGGCCATCAATTTATTCCTTTCATCTAAAAATATTGGATTGGCAAAAAAATATGTTTAGTTTTCTTCTATAAAATAAAAGACCTGTTTTTTCATTTTCACCAATAATTTTATTGATTTGGATATTTGGATGATAGCTATTGTCTCCTATGTTGTATAACACTGATTGTTCTTAATTAATGTGTTGATCTGATCAGTGGCTATCAACTTCAGCTGGTGTACCAGACTGGGGAGCAACATCCAGTGAGAAATCTCCAGCATACAACTTCACAAACTAGGCACTGGCTGGTAGCACAGTGGACAAGGCGCCGGCCTGCAAACCCGAAGGTCGCAGGTTCAATTCCCCAGCCAGGGTACATAACAAGGTTGCAAACCAGGTCTCCAGTCAGGTCTGTGGCTGGAGGCAGGTGAAAAGCAACCATACGTTGATGTCTCTCTCCCCCTCTGCCTGTCTCTTTTCCCCCTCTTTCTAAAAATAATGAAATAAAATCTTTAAAAACAAAACAAAACAAAAAAGTTCACAAACCACTTTGACATGTTCCATCAGTCATAGCACCTTCTCCATGCACTACAATTTTGTTTTGTTTCATTTTGTTTTTACATTTCAGTTGTGTTTTTACCTTTCTTGAAATCGTAAAGTATAATATGCTGAAAATGTTGCATATTTTCTTCCACCTTCAATATTAAAATGGCTACACAAAAATTTACCAGTTTTGATGTTTTTTAAATGCATGCTGTTATGACAGCTGTCACAATACAATCTAACAAAATTATTTTGAATGAAGTTAAAGACAACTAAGACAATTTATGGAAAAACAAAACAAAACAAAACAAATGAGACTTTTGGTCAACCCAAAATTCTTATTTCTTAACTAACCTGTTCTTACTGTGCTTTGCCCCTCTGGATGTTTTGGGGTATTTTCTACCCCTTTTCTATGCTTCTCTTCATTTGCTCATCCTTTAAACATTGCTGTTTCCAGGCTGCTGTCCTAGACCCACTTTTCATCTCAGTTTTATCACTGCCCCTATATAACTATAGTTTTAATTATCATTCATTTTCTGATGATGCCTAAAGCTATATTTCTGATCCTAATCAAATATTTTCCTCAAATTCTTAATGTATTCATTACCAGATTTCTCTTCTTGAATCATTTGGCCTCACTTTAAACTCCAAATATGCAAAATTTAATTAAATAATTAAATCCTTCCCATCTATTCTTTTCTTAAAAAGATTTTATTTATTATTTTCAGAGAGTAGGGCAGGGAGGGAGGAAGAAAGGGAAAGAAGTATCAACGTATGGTTGCATTTCACCTGCTTCCAGCTGAAGACCTAGTTTGCAACCTGAGTGGGAAATGTGCCCTGAGTGGGGAGTTGAACCAGTGACCTTTGGTTTGCAGGCTAGTGCTAATCCACTGAGCCACACCAGCCAGGTATTTTCCCATCTCTTCTTAACTTCACCAATCTGTTTATCTTCTTTGAGGCTTTCCTATCTAACTAAATGCCATCACCATCCAACTGCCTAAGTCAAAGACCTAGAAGTCATTCCTTTTCAGTCTTCCTCTACCCCATCTAGTTAATTACCAAGGTTTGTGAATTCTACCTTTTATATCTTTTAAAGTTGTACATGGCTACATTTCTGCTATCACTATGCTAATCCTAATGCACCATCTTCTCTCACCTGCAGCTCTTTAGGAACCTACCAACATACCATTCTTCCTTAATTATCATTCCTTCCCAACCCTCCAATCTCTCAACTATTTCCTTTCCTCTCCCACAGCTTTCCTAAATGCTAGAAGTGGACTCTTTCTTGTCCCTGCTTAACTGTGGTCAGTACCCACCCATTAGTATGAAAAAATATTTTTAAATTATATTTTATTGACTATGTTATTACATTTTCCCCAGTGTTTTCCACTAAGCCACTCCTCCACCCAGCACCCCACCACTCCCTCAGGCAATCCCCACACTATTGTCCATACCAATGGGTCATGTGTATAAGTTCTTCAGCTACTCCATTTCCTATGCTGCACTTATCATCCCCATAGCTATTCTGTACTATTTGTACTTCTTAATCCCCTTACCTCTTCACCCATTCCCTGATGTTCCCTCCCATCTGGCACCCATCAAAGCACTCCTCATATCCATGATTCAGTCTCTTCTTTACTTAGTTTGTTTATTAGATTCAGTTATTGAAAGATATGTATTTATCACCATTTTATTACTCATAGTTTTGATCTTTTTCTTTTTCCTAAATAAGTCCCTTTAACATTTTATGTAATAAGGGTTTGGTGACAATGATCTCCTTTAGTTTTTTTCTTGCCTGGGTGGCTTTTTATCTGCCCTTTGATTCTAAATGATAGCTTTGCTGGATAGAACAATCTTGGCTGTAGGTCCTTACTTTTCATGACTTGGAATATTTCATGCCAATCCCTTCTATCCTGCAAAGGTTCTTTTGAAAAATCAGCTGACAGTTTTATGGGAACTCCCCTGTAGATAACTAACTGCTTTTCTCTTATTGCTTTTAAAATTCTCTCTTTATCTTTAAACTTTGGCATTTTAATTATGATATGTGTTGGTGTGGGCCTCTTTGCATCCATGTTGTTAGGGACTCTCTGTGCTTCCTGGACTTGCATGTCTATTTCCTTCACCAAATTAGGGAAGTTTTCTTTCATTATTTTTTCAAATAGATTTCCAATTTCTTGCTCTTTCTCTTCTCCTTCTGGCACCCCTACTATGCAAATAATTGAATGCTTAAAGTTGCTCCAGAGGCTTCTTACACTATCTTCATGTTTTGTTTGTTTGTTTGTTTGTTTTGGATCCTTTTTCTTCTTATTGTTCTGATTGGTTGCTTTTTGCTTCCTTATGTTCCAAATCATTTATTTGATTCTTGGTTTCATCCTCTCTACTGTTGCTTCCCTGGAAATTGTTCTGTATTTCAACTGGTGCATCCTTCATTTCTGACTAGATCTTTTTAGTATGCTGCTGAGGTCATCACTATGTTCTTTAAACATCCTTATAACCAGTGTTTTGAACTCTGCATCTGACAGATTGCTTATCTCCACCTTGTTTAGCTTTTTTTCCAGAATTTTGATCTGTGCTTTCATTTAAAACATGTTCCTTTGTTTCCTTGTATTAGTAGCCTCCCTGTGTTTATCTCTATTCATTAGGTCAAGCTGCTATGACTCCCTGTCTTGGTAGCGTGGCCTAATGTAGTAGGTGTCCTGTAGGGTCCAGTGGCACAGCTTCCCTATTATTCAGTACACCCTTTGTATGGGCTGAGTATATCCTCCTCTTGTAATTGAGCTTTGGTTGCTATTGACAGGTCAATGGGAAGGATTTATCCAGGACAGCCAGCTGTAAGAACTGGCTATGACCACTGACCATCAACCTCTACCCTCTGTGGAGGATCAGTTGTGTAGGGGCAGGGTGGTGGTGCTCAGATGTGGTCTATAGCTGTCCACTGGGTGTGCTGGCCCTGGGATTTCCCAGGTGGTGCAGACCCCCTCCTTGTGTTCTGCCCAGGGCCACCCTTCATGAGCTAAAAAGCAATCTGAGGTGGCTACTACTTATGTTGGACTTGGAAAACCCCAGGCAAGGCTAAGCTGTGAATCTAGATTGGCTGCTGCTAGTGCCAGGCCTGGGGCCACTTAGCAAAGGGTCTAGTGTGCTGTGAGCTCACTTAAGCCAGCTGTTGCTTGTCTGAGAGAATTTGGGAAGTTGTGAAGCCTGAACCAAAACCAGCCATCCACATGGAAAAGCAACATGGATGGGCCTATAAAGTAAGTGGAATGGAGTCTCAGGGGATCTCTAGAGTGCAGCGAACAGTGTTAGCCAGGTTGATGGAGTCTCAGATATGGCACCAGCCTGCCAGCTCTGTGTCTCTGTTGGGGGAAGGCTCAGAAAAGGGACACTTTCCCCACTTTCTTGTCTGGGAAAAAGCTGAGAAAGCTGTCCCCTAGCTCTCACCTTGATGCCAAATGCTACAGTTTCTCCCTAATGCTACTGGTGCCTTTCAAGCTTCTACCCCAGTGCTGGAGCTCAGAGAAAGTGAGTCTGAATAAGTCTGTGTATGAGTTCTTTAAGAGCAAATGCTTGGGACTCCAAAAGTTTCTTCCACTGACAATTCCTGCTGGTTTTTGCAGCCAGGAGTTATGGGGACTTACATTCCTTGCACTGGAACTCTGGTCTGGGGTCCCAGTGTGGGCCTGAGACTCCTTACTCTTGAGTTATCCCTCCCAAATCTTTATCCACCAGACATGTGGGTATAGGACCGGCCTATTCTACATTTGCACTACTACCAGTCTGCATGGATGTGGTTTCTTTAATTCTATAGTTGTCAGACTTCCATTCAACTCCATTTCTCACAGTTCTGGGTGATGGTTGTTCTATACTTTAGTTATAATTTTGATGTGGTTGTGCAAAGAGAAAAGCCATGTTTGCCTGTGCTGCCAACTTGAGCAGAAATTGAAAGAAATATTCTTAAAATAATCTTGCATGATTTATCCCCCATCCATCTCTCTTGCATCGTTTACACGTTTCTTCTTTCACTCCCTAATGTCCTCCTCCCCCATGTAGGAACCATTTTATAAAAAATGAAAATACAAATACAGGCCAGCACCCAATTTAAAAATACCAAAGATGTTGAGGAAATGTTTCACATTTTTAATCAGATTCATTGGCAAATTTTCAAACCATATTTTAATCCAATTTATTAAATATAGCACTTTAAAGGTTATTTCTGTCAAGCCATGATATGATGGCACATTACCATTCTTGAATTAGCCAAGATTCTCCAAATTTAAGATATGAAAGAATCAATGAGGAAATTTCTGAAAATAAAATACAACCTCTAGTACCAACCTATAAATTTTTGTTCAGTAGATCTTACATAGGGCCTAGAATGCTCCTTTTTTTTTTTTTTTTTTAAGATTTTATTTATTATTTCCAGAGAGAGGGGAAGGGAAAGAGGCAGAGAAGGAGAGAAACATCAATGTATGGTTGCCTTTCACCTGCTTCCAGCCACAGACCTGGCTGGAGGCCTGGCTTGCAACCTGCTTATGTGCCCTGGCTGGGGAATCGAACCAGCAACCTTTGGGTTCGCAGGTTGGCACCTTATCCACTGTGCTACCAGCCAGGGCTTAGAATGCTGCTTTTTAATAAGCCCCCAAAGTGATTCTCATGCAGGAGGTACAAAGATCACAGTTTTAGTCAGTTTCAAGAGGACCAATATTTTCCTGCTGCACCTAGGTGGCTACCCACTTCCTGAGAGCTTGGTCACTGACAAAACAAAACAAAAACTACACATGTGTTTTAAGCTTCTTTTTATTCAAACTTTTCACAAATATTTTAACCAATCTTTCTGGATAAGGAGTATATCCCTTACTCCAGCCTGTCCCAGGGTGAAGTTCAGTCAACATTTGCTATCCCTATAACCATGGCCTCTTCTCTATGAGCCCATAGCTTTCTGTTTATCTTTCATCAGGATGAGGTTGATTTTATAAAATGCACCTGATATATGTTTATACAAAATTTATAATATATTTAACTTTCTAATCATGTTCTCAACGTTTTTTGAAATAGGCTTTCCCCCTGTTCTTCTCATTATCTTTCCCTCAGTCATTAATTTTGCAAATATTTAAAAACTACCATCTATGTTTCCAGTTCTATGATCGGCACAGAAAGGTCTAGAAATGAATAAGTCAACCTTGATCCCATTTCCCATGAAACTTCTAGCCCATAGTCAGAGACAACTAGGATTTAAGAGCATTGTGCAATACATTCTTGAATTACAGATGTTGAAATACTATGAAGAAAAAGGTACAGCGTGAAATAATAGCAAATAATATGGGGTCAGGCACTCACAAACACACACACACACACACACACACATACACACACACAATTAGATTTTTCTCCATCAGTTTCTGTAGCCTTATAAGGAAGAATGCATCCTTTTGATCCAAACACTGGATGGTGTTAGATTTGGCAGTTGATAAAGAATACAGTAGCTTCATGGGGTTGTACTGGGTCCTGAAACATCCATCAATGTTTTGGGAAAATTGTAAGCTGTGACATTTTTCTCACATTTGACTTAAAGAAATAATAAGTCATTTACTGTTATAATATTCTGTGAGACAAAGAAAATACCTTAAACCAGTGCTAGGCATATATGCTATTTTCTCAGCCAGGAAAAGAGTACTTGTTATCTGCTGTGGAATTGACCTCTTTACACTGTACAGTCAAAATAAAGACTCAGTGGGTCAGATGGAATGTGCCTATTACACATGTATAGGCATTATGGTTGCCTGTGACCTTTATTTATTTATTTATTTGGGGGGCGGGGTCAATTTTAAGGATTCATGATTGATGCTGAGCTCTCCTGGAGTTGACCTTCCTTTCTTACCCCCTGCACAAAAAAAAGAGTTATTTTTTAGGTGGAGTGACCAAGGTAATGTTTAAATCTTTGCAGCTGTATGATGATGGTGATGATGATGACAATGACAGGAAAAATGTGATCTCTTGTGCCTGTGTATACTTCGTTTCATAAATAGTTGACTTTGCTGAAGCCTCTGGGCATCCCACTTAGATGTTTGTCCTGCTGAGTAGTATGGGATTCCAGCTGGGGCTGTGGAGAGAGGACGCAGAAGCCCCTGTGCTTGTGGCCTTGTCTAGAGCAATGGTTCTTTCTTGTTGGCTGGCTGGCTGGCTGGGTGCCAGGTTCAATATGGGAGCACACTGATTTCCGAATGTAATGTTTTCCTAGGGCCGGACTCAAAGCTGTCAGTAGTGAAAGCCTCTTTCATCTCTCTTTTCTCTCTTCTTGGACATTCCATGGGGCTATAGGAGGGAAAACATGGCCAACCAAAGGCAAAGGCCCTGGAACAGTCTTTAAAACTCATGAAGAGAGTTTTCAGATCTTAACTGTCTAAAAATGGAATGCATTATTGATTTACATACTGGCTGTAGGGCTGCAAATTAGTTATAATAATTTTCTTACTTATCTGTTGAGTCTGTTATTTTCATCCCCTGCAGGATTACAACTCAAAAGTGTTGATTGGTAAAAATAGAGAAATCTCTGATTTTTCCAACAGATATATTAGTAGTGTCTAGAAATTAGAACTTAATTGTAATAGTTGAAAATGACAACAAGCCAACTAATGTGGCCTAACCAAAATGTACACATATTGAAAAATTCCAGGGTTGAAAAATTCCATTAGGTATGGCTGGATCCAGGAGTCCAAAACATAATCAGGGTTTAGTCCTTCTTTGCTCATATCTCCATTTTCTTTGTTCCTGTTGTCTTCATTACTAGACATGCGGTGACCCCTGGCAGCTCATGTTTGTACATCTTCATAGCTATCAAATGTGGCTGTAGTCTTTGTGGGCCCCAGGGGTTCATTGGACTAACTTGGGTGGTGCGACCAATCTCTAAGCCAATCACAGTAATCAGGCAGATGCAATACGCTCATTTTCCAGGCCTACATCAGTGAATGTGAGTATGAGGTCAGTTGCCACCCAAATCCTGTAGACAGAAAGCCCAGAAGGGATCATTTCCCTAAGGAAATCCAGGTTGTCATTTAAAAAGAAAAAAATAGGAAACAGATGCTGGGCAGGCAAAATAGTCAATGTGCATTACTTGTTTCATAGAACGTTCAAAGACCCTGGCTCCAAAGTATCTATCCCACTCTTGCACTTGTCAACTAGATTTGAGCCACTATGCCTTCTTTAAGGACCTTGAATGCACTGAGCTTCATCCTACACAAAGTTTTCTCCCTTGTGTTGCATCAGGCAACTCCACATCTCCTGAATAAGTTTTTTTGCATTCATGCCTCCAAACACATAACCTGGTCCCTCTCTTGTCCATCTTGGTTGTCATTCTTCTCACCTTTCAAAGCCCAGACCAATTATCCATCTTTCTTGTCTCTAACTCAGACACACTTTGCTATTGCCATCTCTGTTTTCTCATAGATCTATTGGGATAGCAGCCAGGTTGTGTTCTAGTTAGGTATTTATGTATTGGTTTCCCTAGCTAGTCTGCAATCTCTTGGAGAATCTGAGCTGTGTATTTTGTACCTTTATATAATTAACTGCTAAAATTATATCAAAATGGCACTTTAAGAAGTTTTCTTACAGAGGTAACTATTTTCAACATACTTACTAACCCCACTTGGAATGGGTAAATAGCTAAGTACTTTACATATATTTTTCACTTGTGCCTCACAAAAATCCTACAAGGTAGATACTATGTATTATTATTTCTCCCTACAGATGAGGAAGCTAAGTCTCACTGAAGTTAAGAAACTTGTCCATAACTATGTAGCTAATACATAATAAACCCAGAATTTGAGTTCGTGTCTGCTTGATCCCAAAGTCTAAGGTTTAAACTTTCGTTCAGTCTGAAGCTGTGTTCGCAAACGCGTAACTGTCCAGACACCCATGGATGCACCAAAGAGATGCCTTTTCCCCACTCTGCCTCACCCCATCTTATCCCTGCTGGCAACAAACTCTGCTTTTGGGATGTGGAATTCTCCACAGCAATAGAGTCAGTGTTGTGGTGTCTGCTGAGCCAGTTTCTTTAAGCATCTTTATCTCTTCCTGGGTCATTGATCCACCGAAGAGAACCCTATCCTAATGGAATGAAATGGTTCTTTCAGTAATAAAAGTTCACACTAAGGTTGACAATATTTTTCAAAATGCATGCTGTTCATGAAAATTACGTTTGCTTTCTTATGTAAACAAGGCATTCTGCCTTGTATCCAGTAGGTGTCACTAGACTTTCCTCTCCCGCTTGTGGCTGGAATGGAATACAGGTTTGTTCTGTTACTAAGCAGCTGCTGAAAGGGACTTGTGGGAGGTTGCATTGATTTCTAAAAGCTAAATCATCCTGGACGGAGCACAGCTCTTCCCCAACTTTTACTCACCTTTCTCCCTGCCATAGTGCATGGTCATAAAGATGAAATACTGATCCTCATGTGTACAAGAGGCATGTGCAACCAGGCCTAAGTATGGTAGTCTCCGTAGACCACCCTCCCAGCTGCTGGCTCTTTCCTACTAGAGTTGCTTAGAGTTGATGCTGGGAAGGTGAAGACACAGGTGGATTTCAAGGCATTAGGGGGAAAAATACCAGAGTCTCAGAATAGCTGGACTCTAGTAGTAGTCTACACCAGGAAACCTTTTTCTCTGCAAGGCTAGGATAGCTGAATGACTTGATTAGGGACAGCATATAGCCACTCAACCAACATTTCCTAAATCTCTTCTAATAATCCAAATGATTACAGAAGTTACGAAGGACACAATGGTGGAAATAAAATGGTTCCTGTATTCCAGGAGCTTACCAGCTACCAATATCCATTGGTTTAGCCAGTGCTGACTGGGATTTTACTGAGCGACTGCAGGTAGAGTGCTGTACAACACAGGCATGATTCCTGCCCCGATTGAGCTTGTAGTCTAAGAGAGAAGGCAGACATTAAAAAAGTCATGACATAGTGCTAATATGTACTAGTCTGATGGTAAAAGACAATAATGGGAATGTATAGCAGGAGTGTCTCGGGGAGAGGAAGTCATGCAAGGCATTTTAGAAAAGATTATTTTAAGAGGGTATCCAACAGTGAGTTGGAATTAAAAGGGAAAGGGAAAAATGAAGGAAGAGAGTCATTCAGACAGAGAAGAGACTATGTGAAGGTTTAAAGGCAGGACAGAATGAGGAACCTTCAAAGAACTGAAAGAAAACCTGAGGGACTGGAGCTTGATGAAGAAAGTGACAGATTTCTTCACTGAAAAGATTAATGAGCTGAAAAGATTAATGAGTAGGGCTAGATGGCACAAGGCCTTGTATACCCCTTTAAGGAATTTAAAATGTATTCAAGAACAAAGAGATCTACTGATGGGTTGGTTAAAGTATAGCATTATAACATCATATATTCATTTGTTCATTGATTGAACAATATTTAGTGTAGGCCTATATGTGGCCAGCATACCAGGTGCAGCAAACTAATAAAGATAGACTACAATGAAAGACATAAAATGTTATTCTGATTCAGGAAGGAGACAGGAAAGCCATCTTAGCAAGAACAAATTCCTTCATATAACAGAGTTATTGGGCACCCAGACATGTCTTAAGAGCTCTTCTAAGCCCTAGAAATTTAGTAGTGAATGAGACTCCATCATCATGATAAGGAATATTTACAATGAGTAATAATTTAACATCAGAGTGTGGCATAGAAGAAGCAAATATCAACAAGGACCCAGACACTTTAGTGTTTACATGTTTATGTTCATGATCCCATCTTGTGAAAACAGACTGTGCCCACTAACAGGAATCAGAATATCCAGGAGGAATGGCTGAATCCACACCTGAAGCAGGAAATGTATCAGCTGAGCCTGGGCCATCTTTCCAGACCTGGGAGCAAAGAAGCAATCAAAAACTAAGGAAGTCACATCAAAAGGACCCAGGAACCAAGTTAAAGGGTTTATAGCTAACCAAAGATGGGACAATTTGAACATCAAGCAAATTTTTTTCACATTTTTCCTTTTTTATTCTTCCTTTCCCTTTAAAAAAAAATAATAATTTTATTGTTGCTGTATAACATCCATCCCCTTTTTACTCCCCTCTGTCCCTCTCCCCATCCACCCACTCCTCCACAAAGTCAGTCCTACTTGTTGTCCATGTGTATGTTTCTTCCATACTCATTTCTTGACTAAACTGCTCCCCTTCTTTGCCTCTTCCTCTCCCCTCCCCCCACTCCCCTACCCGCTGCCCACCTAACGTCTATTCACTGTATTCATATATCTGGTTCTATTTGCTTGTCGTTTGTTTTGTTCATTATTGTCCTGTAATAGGTGAGATCATATGGTATTTGTCTTTTACTGACTGGCATATTTCACTAAGTATAATACTCTCCAGTTTCATCCATGTTGTTGCAAAGGGTAGGAGTTCCTTCTTTCTTTCTGCTCTGCAGTATTCCATTGTGTAAATGTACCAACGCTTTTTGATCCAATCATCCACTGATGGGTACTTAGGCTATTTCCAGCACTTGGCATTTGTAAATAGTGCTGCTATGAACATAGGGGTACATAGGTTCTTATGAATTGGTGTTTCAGGGTTCTTTGGGTATAGTCCTAGTAGTGGAATTGCTGGATTAAAAGGAGTTCCATTTTCATTTTTTTAAGGAAACTCCATACTGTTTTCCATAGTGGCTTCACCAGCCTGCATTCCCACCAATAGTACATCAGGGTTCCCTTTTCCCCACATCCTTGCCAACACTTGTTGTTTGTTGATTTGTTGATGATTGCCATTCTAACAGGTGTGAGGTGGTATCTTATTGTGTTTTTAATTTGCATCTCTCTGATGGCTAGTGATGAACATCAAGCAAATTTTAATTGATAAAAACCTCAGTGAATTTGTAAAGGTAGATAGGTTTTGAAAATAGTTTTAAAAATTTTTAAAAATTGTAACTTCTTGCCTGCAAAGTGCAAAAAGGCTCATTGGTCAACATTTGTAGTAACTCCTTATCCAGAAAATTGACAAGTAAGGGGAAATAATTAAACATTTTATCTGCCTTTCCTGGATAAGCAGTATCACCAAACTATCCCTAGCTAATGAAGGAAAGTATTTCTTTCTTTTTTTTTTTTAATATATATTTTAAAGATTTTATTTCATTATTTTTAGAAAGAGGGGAAGGGAGAAAGGCAGAGAGGGAGAGAGATATCGATGTATGGTTGCGTTTCACCTGTCTTCAGCCACAGACCTGACTGGAGACCTGGTTTGCAACCTGGTTATGTGCCCTGGCTGGGGAATCGAACTTGCGACCTTTGGGTTCGCAGGCCAGCGCCTTATCCACTGTGCTACCAGCCAGGGGGGGAAATATTTCTTTTTTAAAAATCCTGTTAATATGTGTGGAAGGATCAAAGAAATTATGGAATTAAGAAGCCAACATTTTGTAATTTCTAATGAAGTTATTGACTCAGCTAAAGATTATCAATGAATAAAAACACTTTTAAAATATATGGGGAATTTGGTAAATGAAGATCAGGCTCTTACCATCTGAACCCACTATGCTTAATCAATTTAATCATTACTCCTGGTGACAAAACCAGAAATGTTTGCCACCTGGGGCACAATGAAATACCCATGAGGCATTCATGGAAATAAAAAGCCAATCCTGAATATAACTGAACCCTTAGAGCTTCATGTTTATAAGAAATATGGGGAATAGAGAAATAAATTAAATGCTACCACTAAGAAACAAGCCAAGTCATTGAGAATATGAAAGTTTCTAAATCATTTTCTTCAGGAAGACAATGGAATAAAAAAAAATGATGTAGGTGGAAACTGCTCTAGATTAAAAGATTCTAACAGACATAACCAAATAAAATGCATAGATCTTATTTGAATATTTTTTTGAACAAGTCATTTGTAAAAGCAAACTTTTTTGATGCAATCAGTAAATATACATACAATGGATCCTAAGAAAAATCAAAGAACTATTGTTATGTTGTTAAAGTTGATAAAGGAATTGAAGTTGTATAAAAAAATGTCTATTTTTTTCAGAAGTGCTTATTAAAGTATAAAAGAGTAAAATGACATAAGGTCTGAGATTTGCACTAAACTACTTAGTAAAAAAGGAGGGGTGATAATGAAACTAATGTGGCAAAATCTAGAAAATTATTGAATCTGGGTGTATTTTATGGGTCTTTCACTATCATGTTCTCCTTTCTCCTGTATGTTTGAAATTATTCACAAGAAAACATGACTGTGGCCTTGAGCAATAGGTAAGGCAGAGATTCTCAACACAGATGATGAAACTAGAGGCTGAAGTATTAGTTTGAGGTCATGAAGCCAATAAGAAACAGATTAGAACCAAAATTCCAAGTTTAGTGTTCTTTTCATACATTTTGCCACTTTACTTTTCTGAAATGTGGCCACTGGCTTTGACTAAGAAATTGACTCTAGTGTTGGGAGTAAGCAGTCACCATTTTGATCACAAATCTTGTCCTTTTCCCTAGAAGTGGGAAAGAAAATCGTGGTTTAACAATTGGCTTCTGGAGGGGGATAGTTTCCAATTGCTGAGTAAGTGAATGATCAGGCATTAGTAGGAGGCTATTCACTGGCTAACTTTAAGGCCCCTGTTTCTGGCTTTTCTTAGGCCACAGGCCACATGCTGATCAGATGCAAGCATGTTTCTACCTGCTCTCAGCTCTGCTGCAAACACCAGCTGCCCTGTCCTAAGGATAAGAACATACAATTCTTTAATATGGGTTCCTAGAAACTTATCTGGTCAGTATAAGCAGATCAGTGGGTCAACATTCATATTTAGAGGATGCCTTTAATTTTCTTCTCCTGTAAAATTCTGATAGGTTTTCTCTGTATCAGCAAAGAGGTGGGAATCCTAGCACAGCTGAAACATAACTCGCTCTATTTTCAGTAAAATGACACTAAATGGCATTACCATTCTGTTAGTATCATTCCAAAAGTTAACTCATTCAACTCAGAATAAAATTGATATTTAATTTACTTATTTATTGTTTTAGTCTTAGATTTTTAAAGTTTTTTGTCAGTATTTTACTTAAACCCTTTAAAAACATTAATATTGACTTTTAAAAATTAATTTATTGTTGTTATACTACACTTACTCATTTTCCCCCTATTGCTCTCCCCTGCTCCACCCTCCCCATCCCCTCTCCCACAGTTAATCCCCACCTCATTGTCCGTGTCCTTGGGTCTTTCACATTAACTCCCCTCCTCCCCAGTCACCACCATTATGCTCCTTTTTCCATGTCTCTGGTTCCATTCTGCTCATCTGTTTGTTTTGTTCATTAGTTTCTTGTATTAAGTGAGAGCGTATGATATTTATCTTTTGCCACCTGACTTATTTCCCTAAGCATGATACTCTCCAGTTCCAACCATGCTATCACAAAAGGTAGGAGTTCCTTCTTTCTTTCTGCTACATAAGTAAATTTTAATTTAAAACAAAACAGTCTGGAAAGCTGATTTTAGAGAGCTCAGGGCGTAAGAAAGCGTTGAAAGTCTACTGTTTTCTTTGTCCGGAAACCCAAAGAAAATGACTGCAGAAACACCAAGTACTTGCAGTGCTATAAGCATAGGTTAAATTTCTAGGAAAGTGGCATGTTAGAAAGTAGACATAAGGAAGAAATTTATGTTTGCATCAGTTATAAAGATGTTTGTGCAAAGCCTGTGAAAAAAACCCCTTAGATGTGGTTTTGTAGTCAGTGGATGTTACCAAGAAGAAAATATGTTCACAGGATGAGTTAGTTGAAGAAATTAAAACAATTACCACTGTACTGTAAACTTTGTGGGAAATCATGTCTATCTTATCATTGTATCACCAGCACCTAACTTATTTCCTAACAAGTATTTATTGAATGAATGAATGAATGGGAACTTTCCCTCCTTAAAATGTGACCAAAACACTTACTTAGTCCTTGCCACATAGCCCACAGCCGGGCAAGCAGTGAGATGTAGTTTTGTTATTTGCAAATTGTAAATCTCAGAAAGCACTAAATGCATCCATGTTTGATACGTTGATTGGCCTTTCTCCAATCTTGACAACTGTGGCTAAAATCTGTGCATTGTTCCTTTTAGGCATCCTCTTGATTCAATTAGTGCTGCGGGTTTGCGCTTCTCTCAGAATCATCCATTTCTAAACCAGGTGTTCACCTGCCAAACCTGGACTTTTGAAATCCCCTCCAATCTTGGTCTACTGCAAACCTTTCTGTTTCAAGAGTGTCCTACATACTGTTCTCCATGTATTTAATTATATTTTACCTCAATTCAAATTTTTGCAAATCCCCCATTTTCTACAAGTTACCCAGAAATGCCCAGTCTGGGAAGCTTTGTGACTGGCATCCGCTCCCCTAATCCAACCAGTCTTCCCAGTCTGCCCCATCTGTAATCTCTGCTCCAGACAAAGTCATGCTTAGTACTTAGCTCTGGTCTTGGTAGGCCATGACTATTCAGCAATCTCATACAGAAGGATTAGGTAGCTACACTCAGTTCCTTCATTTTCCTCAATGCCTACAAATTCTGTTTAGCCAGGATCTCCACTTGCGATGAATCACACTTACAAAGACATTGCATACACAGGCTTGGCAACTCAAGTTCTTTGTTAACATATGCTAACTAACTCCAACTACGTGAAAGGGTATGAGCATATAAGAAGGATCTGACTGCCTTAATCTCCTCATTTCTCATGCTTTCCCCTTGCATTTGCCCAGCTGCCATAACAAAATAGCATCACTGACTGAGAGGCTTAAACAAGAGAAATTAATTTTTTTATAGTTCCAGAAGCTGAAGTTTGAGATCAGGGTACCAATATGGTTAGGTTCTGGTGAGTGCTCTCTTCCTGGTTTGCAGGTGGCCACCTTCTCCCTGTGTCCTCACATGGTCAAGAGAGCAGTGGTGATTCTTCTTCTAAAAGTTGCCTATTGAGTTAAGGCACCACCCATGTAACCTCCTTTAACCTTAATTATCTTCTAAAGGTCCCATCTCCAAATATAGTCACCATAGAAGTGGCTGCATCGACATATAAGTTTGGGGGGGAACATAATTCAGTCTACAACACCTCATCACTAACACCCATAATTTCAGTTGCTTGTATATCCAGGCTACAAAATGCCCTGTGTGTTATGATAATTGGTCTAAAACCACAAAGTTCAATATTGGAATTTCCTGATGACTTCCAGTTTTCAGATAACCTTTTACTTTTACATAAACTCAGAGACAGCAGACACTTCCGCAATTTTTAGAGATGTGGTTCTACCAGAGCAGCACTGTGTCTAGAGATTTGGGGAACCAACAATGACATCAGTCTTGGGTTCAAGTCATGGCTCTGACAATGTGTGACCTTGAACAACTCATTCAATGTCTTTGAAATTTGAATTTCTTACTTACCTGCAAATAGGAATAATGATATGTAACTAATTGAATTGTTACAAGAATGGAAAAAAGTCATGATATAAAGTGTTTGGCATGGTGCCTAGTACACAGCAAATTATATAAATTGGTAGATATTTTAAAAAGTCAACTTCATTGAAAATTTACCATGTAACATGTACTCTGCTTTATTCCTACTTGCACTGTCTCATTTAATCCTTTAGCATATCTCTGTGAGGCAAGGGCCCTTGCTAACTCCATTTTATAGAACAGAATTGTGATTTGACCCCTTTTTTACCACACTATGGGGCTACTTCTCAACTGCACTGCAGTGCAGTTCTAAAGGACTCTGTAATGCTTGGATTCCACTTAGGAACTATGTGAACATTTTTAAAAATTGATTTTATTTCTTTATTTTTAGAAAGAGGGGAAGGGAGAAAGAAAGGGAGAGAAACATGATGTGCAAGGGAAACCAATCAGTTATCTTTTGCACTCCCCAAACTGGGGACCTGGACTGCAAGCCAGGCATGTGCCCTGACCAGGAATCAAACTACCAGCCTTTTGGTTTATGGGATGATGCCCAACCCACTGAGCCACACCAGCCAGGGCTATGTAAACATTTTTTTTTTTTTTTAAGATTTTATTTATTATTTCCAGAGAGAGAAGAAGGAAGAGAGGAAGAAAGGAAAAAAAACCCCATCAATGTATGGTTGCCTTTCACCTGCCTCCAGCCACAGACCTGGCTGGAGACCTGGCTTGCAAACTGGTTATGTGCCCTGAATGGGAATAGAACCAGCAACCTTTGGGTTTGCAGGCTGGTGCCTTATCCACCGTGTTACCAGCCAAGGCCTGAACTTATATTTTATCAAATATTCTTTCTGCCCCTTCTTTCCTCTGATGCTCCCATTATGTGTAAGTTGGTACACTTGATGATGTCCTACAGATCTCTGAGGATCTGTTAAGTTTTTAAATCATTTTCTTTTTGTTCTTTGGACTGGATAATTTCAACAGACCTATCTTCAACTTTGCCAATTTTTAATTATGTCTTCTCAAATTTGCTGTTGAATCCATCTAGTAATTTTTTTCAGTTGTTATACTTTTTACTTTTCACCTCCAAAATTTCTATTTGATTGTTTTCTTATAATTTCTTTACTAGTGATAGGCAGAATAATGCCCCATCTCCTCAAAGATATTCTTATCCTAATCCATGAAACCTGTGTATGTTACCTTTACCTTACATGACAAAAGAGACTTTGCAGTATGATTAAGCTAAGAATCTTAACATAGAAAGAGTATCCTAGAATATCCAAGTGGCTCAATATAATCACAAGAGGCATCATAAAGAGAAGGCAGGAGGGTCAAAGTCAGAAATGGAGTTGCGACAATGGAAAGAAAAGTCAGATAGCACAGGACCATGAGACAAAAAATGTGGGCAGCTCTTAGAACCTGGAAAAACCAAGGAAATGGATTCTTCTAACAGCCTTTAGAAGGAACAAAGCCCTCTTCACCAATTTTAGACTTCTGACTTTCAGAAAAATAAGATCATAAGTTTGTCTTATTATTTTTTGTATATTTTTAAAGACTTTATTTATTATTATTTTCAGAGAGAGGGGAAGGGAGGGAGACAGAGAGGGAAAGAAACATCAATGTATAGTTGCCTTTCACCTGCCTCAGCTACAGATCTGGCTGGAGACCTGGCCTGCAACCTGGATATGTGCCCTGACCAGGGATCAAACCAGTGACCTTTGGGTTCACAGCCCGATGCCTTTCCACTGAGCCACCAGCCAAGGCTAGTTTGTCTGATTTTAAGCCATCAAAATTTTTTGTAATTTGTTACAGAATCAGTAAGAAACAAATACATTATCGACATTCTCTATTTGGTTAGACATTCTTATACTTTCCTTTGAGTCTTTCGGTATGTCTTTCTTTAGTTCTGTGAACATATTTATAGTACATGATTTAAAGTCTTTGTCAATTAACCCAACATCTGGTCTTTCTCAAGGATAGTTTCTATTGCATTGGCCATGAAGTTCATTTGGTTTTTAAGTAAAAATAAAAGACACATTTTTTTCATTTTTATAAATAACTTTATTGAATAACATATTCACTGTTTTGTTCCACTACCTTCTGCCATCTTTCAGGCAACTTCATGATTCAATCTTCCCAAAACTTCTTATCTGTTTGAGCATAGAACTGTTCCAGGTGCCTTTTGCAGCCTTCCAGGAATTTGAAAATTTTTTCCATTTAGAGAATTTTATAAAGGCTAAAATAAATGAAAATCTGAAGGTGCAATGTCTGCTGAATACAGCAGATGATTCAGAACTTCCCAGCCAAACAATAACAGTTTTTGCCTGATCATCAAAGAAACTCAGCCTTGCATTGTCCTGGTGGAAGATTATATGTTTCTGTTGACTAATTAGGGATACTTTTCATTAAGTGCTGCTTTCATTAAGTGGTCTAATTGGGAACAGCACTTGTTAGAATTATTTGGTTTCCCAGAAAGAGCTCATAACAAAGGACTCACTTTCAATCCCACCATATACCACATTACCTTCTTTAGATAAACATGGCCTTTGGTATGGTTGGTGGTGATTCATTTTACTAATCCCATGATCTCTTCCATTCCACATTACTGTAAAGTATCCACTTTTCATCACCCTCCCAAATTGTTTTGAAAACAGAATGTTTTCATTACATTTAAGTACAAAATTGAATGCAGAAATACGGTTAAGAAGGGTTTTTTTGGGGGAGAGGGGGTGTTGGTGCAAAAAGTTTTCAAGTCTTGGATAGTCTGAGTATAGCGGGTATCCCCCACATGGTAGAACATTGATTGTTCTCAACTGATATCTCCATTTCCTCACTATCAACTTCAACTTGTCTACTGACCATAAAGCATCACACACTGAGAAAACTCTAGCATGAAACTTTCCAAACCATTTTTGACACCTTTGATCAGTCATAGCACCTTCTCCATATGCTTCACAAATCTTTTTTTGTGTTTCAGTTGCACTTTTACCTTTCTTGAAATAATAAAGCATAATGTGCCTAAAATGTTGCTTATTTTCTTCCATGTTCGGTATTAAAATGACTACACAAAAATTCACCAATTTTGATAAGTTTTTTTAAATGCACATTAATATGACAGCTGTCACTACAATCTAACAAAATTGTCTCAAATGAAGTTAAAGAAAACAAAGGGCTATGAGAGCCATTGTACAGAAAAAACAAACAATCTTTTTGGCCAACACAACCCAATATTAACTATTTTGTTTCTGTACTGGGTGATACTTTTATGTTTCTTTGCACATCTCAATTTTTATTTGAAAACTGAATACTTCAAATAATATAATGTGCCAACCCTAGAAATTATATTTTCTCTTTTCCCATTGTTGTTGTTCCTGCTGATGTTTCTTTGTTTTGTGACATTCTTGGGCTCATTCTATAAAGTCTATTTTCTTTGTCATGCATAGCCACTGAAGTCTCTACTTGGTTAGCTTAGTGGCCAGATAATGATTGGACAGAGATTTTCTTAAATGCCTTAAACTAATAAGTCTCCTATTCTTTTTTGAGAAGCTATGTTGTGTGTGTGTGTGTGTGTGTGTGTGTGTGTGTGTGTTAAGATGTGTCTTCACTATCCCTGGAGTTTATAAGTTTATAACCCTATCCTAGCCTTTACTCATTCACTTGTTGGCTTACACAAACTCTCAAGACCAGCCAGAAATGAGAGTTAGGACTTTCACAGGTCTTTCCTGTGTATGTCCATGAACTTTAAGATCCCTAGGAGTATGTCAAAGTTTTTCAAATCTCTCCTAGAGATATCTCATACACCAGATTTTACTTTTGAGTGTTTTTGGCCCACCTCTTATTTTCCCCCAACTGATACTGCTGTATTAGGTGTGCCGTGTTAAACCGTTACATTTTTGACAAAATTGTTCAGGGTAAGGCTTTCCTCACTGAGGGACCTCTGAATCAAGTCAAATAAGGATTAGCTCAGAGAATGGAATTATTCTGAGGAGCTGCCAGACAGGTCAAATAATGACAGTGCCATGAGGATGGAACTTAGTGAGGGACCCTGAACCTGAGCTGTCCTATTCTGTTGGTTTTCAAGACTAACATAGAAATGGAAAGAGGAAGATGGGAAGGAGGTAAATTAAAGTGTCACAAAGCTCACTGTTAATGGGATCCAATTATTTTTCTTGATAAACATTCCTTATAAAGTTCTTTATTAATTTCCAGTTTTGAAAAATTTTGAAGTTGACCATCTTTGCCAATGTTCTTATTGCTTTATGAGGGAGCAAATGTTTGGAGTTTGTCCCTCTGCCATTCCAAAAGTGTTTCCCATGGCTGTGTTTTGTAACAGCTTCTTCCCTCCCTGCTCCTGATGAGAATTGAATCTGGGCCCTTTGCCCTTTCATTTCATTGGTAGAAATGCTTCATTAGATATATAAATCTGCATATGTTTAGGGATAATCCAGTTCCCACCCAAGCCAAATTTTGTGTTTTCTACAAACAATGCTATATATGTTTGATCACTAAAGTGAAGTAATTAAACGGGGGGGGGGGGGGGGTGTATCACTAGGACCTGAAATGTTATTTCCATTTAATATATTTTGGTTAAACTTTGTTACATTTTTTCCTCAATGTAGTATAAAAATTTTAAATCTCCCTGAAAGAGGGACCACACTTAAATTCTAATAGATGTATGGGAGTGATCCCTGAGCTGTAAGGAGATCTGAATTAGGACTCTAGGGGAACAAACTGGATGGAGGAATTTAAGAGAGTCTTAAAGGAACAGAGATCAGATTACCTAGTTCACAAATTTGCTTGCATACAGCTTGCAATTTTGTGTGAGACTATGGATCTACCTGAAAACATGGTTTTTAGATTCCCTTTTCTTTTTTACTTTGCTATCATTTCAATTAAAAGCTTTATTTTCCCTATTTTGGAAAATTAAATTTAAGTTTTAATTTAAAGATGGTCTGCAGGACTACTTTTAGAAAACTCAAGATCTAAGAGTACATTGAGAGTTCACCATTTACTTTTTTTTTTTAATTTTATTGTTGTTGTATTACATCCATCCCCTTTTTGCTCACCTCTGTCCCCATCCCCACCCACCCATTCCCCCCAAAGTCAATCCCGCCTGTTGTCCATGTCCATGGTTCCTTTATACTCGGTTCTTGTCTAAGCTGCTCCCTTTCTTGCCTCTGCCTCCCCCCTCCCCAACCCCTTTCCCCCTGATCACTGAAGGCCTATTCACTGTATTCATATATTTGGTTCTGTTTTGCTTGTTGTTCGTTTTGCTCATTATTGTCCCGTAATGGGTGAAATCATATGATATTTGTCCTTCACTGACTGGCTTATTTCACTAAGCATAATACTCTC